>KK112243.1:349796-420493 GCA_000611955.2 Stegodyphus mimosarum | reverse complement strand
TATCTCGTAATTACTGTTGCCATCCAGAAAAATCTAGAAAAATCGAGATTGTTCTACTGATAATTAAAAAAAGCTTATAAAAGCCGAGGTGAAACAGCTCATCTCAGTTAGTTGTTGTTGTTGCTGTTATACTTGTAGCTGTAAAAAGCGAACTGCTGTTTGTTTACTTAATGCTGTATTGATTGTAGCGATTTCGCTGTGAGATAGAACTATTTTATCTGTTTTGAATTGAGTTTTTGCTAAACGTTTGAGATATTGTGATATTGTGCGAAGATCTGTGAAGAAATATTTCAGCATTTTAATTTATTTGTTGTGGAAGAATAAATTTTTGTTAACTTTTTAACGACTTGTGCATTCAATATATAACGAACCCGTACGCACGTAACAATATAATAAAATTTCTATAGAATTTCTATAAATAGCCTGACAATTTGTGTAGTAAAATTTACTGCATATTTAAAATATTTTATTCATAGAAACTGCACATTTTTATTATCATATTAAATATTTTATTTCTATTCTCAATACCATAATGTTATTATACAATCGCTTATAGGTACACATAAAATTTTTTCTTCCTCACAGAATCACATTAAATTTTCATTAATATTTAAAATTATGTTCGCAAATTTAAATGAACTTATTTTTATTCTAAAACGCAGAGCTATAGGATTTAAAAAAATTTTGAATGTACAATATTTTGAATTCTTCAAAAACAATAGTATATTTTTAAACATTATCAGCGCCTCAATAATCGATTCCTTCTTTCAAGTAAATTTAAATATGTTCGCTCAATAAATTAGGCAACATTATCAAATAAAGCTTCAGGTTTGTTTGATGGATTTTTTCGAATATTTACCTAAATATTGAAAAATATCATTTTGACGAAAAAATAGAAAACCAAGCAACTCGCTCTATCGGCTAGAATTTTTTAATTTTTTAATTTTCTTTCACTAAATCATGTTGTGATGACTGTTCTGTAGCTTTGGATTTCCTTCTACTTTATTTTTTAATTATTCTTTCTTCCTGTGTGTTTTTAAATCATTATTTCAACGCTGAAGAACGAATTTTATCAATTTTCGATTTGGCTTGTTTGTTGGTTTATGGCAAAGCACTCGAGGGTTATCTGCCTAAGGAGAGGGATACCTTCGTGGAGAGATTTTCTAAGGGAACCTGCCTAGTATACACATTGCACATGGGGAAAACCACGAAAGCGCCCATGTAGCTAGCCCGATCCCAACTTCGAAACGAACTGCCAGTATTCAACGATTTTACCACTCGGCCGCTGATGGGACATCAATTTTTGAAAGTTTTACATTTATTATTGTATGTTTGTGTTAAACTTAGAAATTTCCAGCTCTTCAGTTTGACAAACAATACTTTCTCTTAATATACAGGGTGTATCTGAAATACTTCAACAAACTTAGAGGGATGATAGTACTCATCAAGACGAACCAAAAATGCAACAGAACATGGGGTCGCAAATGACGTTTAAAGGGTGAAAATCGAGAAAATGAGTCTGGAGATGGACAATCTGAGACAAGAAAGAAACACTCCAGAAAATTATTTACTGCACAGAATAGGTACAACACGTGATGTCCAGAGAAAAGACAGATGAAAAGACAGATTCACAGAAAAGAAGGTTTTGTCCCAGAAGGACTATTGTTTTCGTTTTGTGATTTTGCGTTGAATTACTCTGAATGTCCGTTTCACTTTTCAAATTGTTGCCACCAAATATTATCACCCTGTATTATATTTGAAGAAATTAACTAAGGAAGAATTAGCATAAATGTATATATGTTTCTCGGTTAGGTTAGGTTAGGTTATTCAATTATGGCAAAACGCACGAGGGCTATCTGCCTGAAGGGAGGGATGCCTTTGTGGAGGACTTTCTAAGGGAAACTGGCTCGTATACACGTTACACATGGAGAAAACCACGAAAACGCCCGTGCAGCCAGCCCGTTCGCGGGATTCGAACCTCGGACCGAACTACCAGTGTTCAGCGTCTTTGCCGCTCGGCCGCTGGTGAGCCATATGTTTCTCGCGTTGTGATAAAACAACGGTACCTAGAGTCATCCAGTTTTGAATGACGTAATCCTACTGCGAATATGGGCATCTGGAAGGCAAATTTGAAATTTGGAATTTGTTTTATTAACAATTTCATATTTTGTAAAACTTTAACGAATTTTTGATTGACAAACTGAGGGATTTCAAAGGAGCAGTGGCAACGTTGTATAGAAAAAAAATATTTTTATCTCCAGCACGTGAGACTATATCGGAAATTCTAAACATATACTCAATTTTAAATTATTTTGTGATATTGCTCTTGAAGTGAATTTTATGGTTTAAGGGCGAAGAACTTGATATTTAATAAATTAAGGTAACACACAAAATATTTAAAAAACGCCCCTTCGGACGTAATTTAAAATCTGAAAACTTTCAGATTTTCTTTTCTTTTTATTATTATTATTATTAATTTAGTTTAATTTTTATCCTTATTCCCACTTTTTTGTGTTGCGGGGAGGGTGTTCGCTAACAGATATCACTCTGAAAGCAAAGCGTATTACTATTGCCATTTAGTCTCATTTAAACTATACTTAAAAATACTTCATTTTTCTTTTAAAAACATGGTACCGATGTCGTAAGTTACCTCTTTTATCTTAATTTAGTTCAAAAATACGTATATTATATATTTTGGGAATCAAGTATGACCACTTCATTTTTTAAAATCAAAACTGAATAATCGATTTTTGTGATGTTAATTTGTTCTTACTTCCTTTAATAAGTTTCTATCACTTATGAAGTTCATAAGGGGATTTAAAGAGAATGCATTTATTTGTTTTAATTTACATTTTTAGTTTTAATAATATTTACACTTTACTTATGATAATGTAGCACATAGGTTCCCAACCTTTTTCGAACTGGTGCCCCCTTTTCTAGTGAATATTTCAATACCGCCCCCCTAGAGAAATAAGAGCGTACATAATGCATGGTGAAAACAAGAATTAAGTAAAAAAAATTACTAATAGATAGAATGTTGTTGGAATTGAAACGCTACTGAATTTCTTCGTTATTTAAAAAGAAAAATAAAAGTTTTAGCTTACCTGTTATAAGGACAGGCAGGGGTTTTGATGATACGAAATAATCCATAATAAACTATTGCTTTCTAAATAAATAAATTGACAGTTTCAGAGAACACTCAAAAGGCATACTTAATTATTATTAAAAAGTATTTTTATTAAAATTTAAAGGCATCGAATTTCTAACTTAACTAATGAGAAGGCTGAATTTGATGCATTTTAAGAAGCTTGTTAATATCAGGCTCGATTTTACTTAAAAACAATCGTAAATCGCCGCGTTCAGTAACATGGAGCCGATTTCTCTTTTTCGTTACCAATGTTGCTACAGCACTAAATCCACGTTCTGCTAAATATGAAGATGGGAATGCTAGCAGAAATCGTTGCACAATCGACCATAATCTTGGATACAATTGCGAAATCGACTTCTGCAGCCAAAATTCTTGGTAGCCATTCTTGAATTTAATTTTTAATTCCTCATTTGTCGTCAGTTCTATCAGTTCTTCTTCTAACTGAGATGGTCCTGCTGTGTTGACATTGGAAAAAGGATCCAAAACCCAGTCTGGTATGTCCATGTTTAAAATGTCCTCGAATCGTTCCTTGAAGTCATTGTAGAGGTTTTCCAAGTGCTGACAGTAAACAAGCAAGTCGTCGTGCTTGAATGATACTGCTGATAAACATGGGAAGGTATGGAATTCACGTCTGCCTATATTTCTTTTATATAATAGCAGTTTAGACACGAAAGCAGCAATGCTATTTTTAGTCTTAATCAAGTTTAAGTCTTCTCCTTGAAGTTGGAGATTGACATCATTAAACAATTTATAGAGGTCTGCTAAGTACGCAATATCGTTTTTTGATGCGATGAGGTTGTCGCGCAATTCCGTGTCTTTGTTTCCTAGGAACTCTATCACAGATTCAAACAGATTGTAAAATCGAGTCAAACAAGTACCTTTTGAAAGCCAGCGCACCTCTGTGTGAAGCAGCAATCGGTTGAAATCTTCATCATTTGCAATGCAAAGCTGACTAAATAATCTGTCATTCAACGAGTTACTTCTGATTTTATTAACTGCTCTTATAACATATTGCAGTGATGTATGGAGACGTTCGCTCAAATTTTTCGCAACCAAATGCTGTCGATGAATTACGCAATGCACAGCAAGCACGTCCGGAACTTTATTTTTTAAGCATGCTATGAAGCCTTTGTGACGCCCTGTCATAGCCGGTGCGCCATCCGTAGCAACCGACAAAATATTATTAAAAGGAATTTCCTTTTCGTCAAAAAACTTTTGCAGTGTATCAAATATGGTTTCTCCTTTTGTATCTGTTTCCAAATTGGTAGCAAACAACATTTCTTGACATATTTTTTCATCTTTGATAAACCTCACGTACGACAATAACAATGCTTCATTGGTTGGTAAAGTGGACTCATCCAGCTGAATTGAAAATTGACAAGTCTGCAGATAATTGCACAACGATTCTTCAATGTTTTCAGCCATCTCATCAATTCGTCTTTGCACAGAATTATTGCTCAAAGGAATTTTTCGGATAATATCTGTAGCTGGTTTATGGAGCACGGTGGTTATTACTTCTTTAACTGCTGGTAAAATTAAATCTTCCCCAATAGTATGTGGCTTGCCTGTTTTAGCAATCAACAATGAGATATTGTACGAAGCTCGAAGTCCGTCATCGTCTTGTTTAGAAGCTGATGAAAATAATTTTGATATAGTTGGCTGATTTTCAATCTTCTTTTTTATCTCTAGAAAATAGGTCATATCTCTGTCTTTCTTATCCGGATGCATTTTATTAAGATGATCTTGAAGCCTAGAAGGTTTCATCGCTTCATTCGAAAATGTTTTTTGACAAATAAGGCACAATGGAGATGATGGATTTGAGGGATTTTCGATAAATCCGTATTTTATATAATCCGCACTGTACTGCCGCCTCTTCTTTTTTGCTTCCGACATGGGTTTTTCTTTACTTATACTTGATCCAAGTTAAGGGAGCTGCAAGGGATACTGCCGGTTTAAATAATATAAGTTGAAGTAGCAAAATATTAAGGCAACGCCGTTTTCATCGTACGCAGTACATGCTGCGATGAACGATAGATAGTGTGAGCCTGAGTCTGTAGCATTCTGCGGGGCTGTTCTATTTTTAGCTACCTACAATTTTGATCGGGTAAACCACTGGCGACGATTTGTCTACTCCGCCGCCGCTTATTTCGGCGCTCTAATTTTTTCCCGCGTCCAACGTCGCCTACGCACTTTTACAGACTCTCTTAGAATACAGTTTAGTTGGAGATCTCGCTATCGTTGCCGCTTGTAAGTGGCATTTTTTAGTCCCAGTGACATTTTTTGTAAATGTTACGGCCAAAGCCCGAAATCGGCCAATTCGCATTTTGGCCAACGTTGCTGTAAACTTACCGGCGAATGTCCAATCTTTTTGTTGATTTCTGGCTTTGACCGGCCAATTTGGGAAAAAAGAAATCAAGGGCAGATGGTTTTACACACTGTTAAAAATGAAGTATTTAAAAATGAGTACTTCTGTGAGTTCAACGAGTAGAAACTATTCAGTGAACGCATATGCTGTAACAATGTGATAGTGTGAAGATTAGATTTGCGCCCTTCAAAATGACGAATTATATCTTAAGCAAATGCGTTGCGTATCGAGTATGAATACAGAGGCAAATTGAGTACTCAATTTGTCAACTACCTTTAAGGGTGATCCTTAGTCTTTTTCTGCTCCATAGACTCAATCTACCATTATCACATCAGGCTTTGGCCAAGAATTCCCAGCCACTTCGCGAAATGGCCGGCCAAAGTATAAAATACAATATTAATTGCAAGTATTTCGGACTTTGGCCAAACCTCCTGGCCAAAACGCGAACTGGCCGAACTTCGGGCTTTGGACGTAACATAAATATGTACATAAAGACAATAAAGATATATTTTTGCACTGAAGGCTTTTCCTTCTGATATTATGAACTCCGGTTCTACTGCTCCTTTCACTAAAATGGTGACCCTTTCAACAAAAGTCAACAGTTTTCTGCGACTTTTTGGAGTGCATCTCGCCAAATTGGCAAGACAGGTTGCTAGTTTTAGCACATGCAGCCCAGAATCGTACATACTAGAGAGGTATGTCTTTCTCTGAACAGTGAAGTCTCATATCGAAATATGTGAATTTTCGCACACGTTATAGAAATGAATTATCAGCGTGATTTTAAAGTCTTTTTTAGACTATATTTGGCTAATCTTCCAACGCCCCTCTGTGCCATATCAACGCCCCCTAATTTTCTCTGGATTTTTTACCGCCCCCCTGAAAGCCTGAAACGCCCACAAGGGGGCGTTATCGCCCACGTTGGGAACCTATGATGTAGCATTTTGAAATAATCTAATAGTCATTTAATTTGCTGTAACAAATTATTACTTTTATTAACATGTGAAACCTTATTGCTATTGACTAAAAGTATTTCTAAATTCATACACTACCTACTTTAATGTGGACACTTTTTAATCTCTCCTCTGCATCTTTAATGGATGTTTATTGTTTTCATTACACGGATTTTGCCTCCTGTCAAAGTAAAAGGATTTGCTACTTCACTGACTTATAAGCCTTGTACGTGAGTGATCTAATAAAATAAATCTACCCCTTAGTCTCGAATAATTAAGCTTTTTAGCCCTAAGAGCGTCAGAACAGAAGAGTAATTAATTTCGTTTTGGAATTTTGCGTTGGTTCACTATAAACGACGTTTCACTTTTCAAATTATTGCCACCAAATGCTGGCGCCTTGCATTATTTTAAAGAAATTAAATAATGAAGAATCCGCATGAATGTATATATGTTTCTCGTATTGAATAAAAACAATGGCACCTAGACACATCAAATTTTGAATAACGTAGTCCTCCACTCGAATAGGGCATCTGGAAGTCCAAGTTTAGAATTTGAAATTTGTTTTATTATGGATTTCATATTTTGTAAAACTTTAGGAATTTTTTATTAACAAACACAACGATTTGAAAGCGCTCCATTGGCATTAACATCGTGTGCGTCTTCAAGCACGTATATTTTATGTGCGAGGTTTCTTTGCATTTCTTACTGGTATTTTGCGGGTAGCGTAGTAATGGAAAGACGTTACAATGTATAACGGTATTTTGCTAGAATGACTTTGAATGTTTGTATCACTTTTCAAATCCTGTTTTGAATCCCCCGTGAAAAAAACGCCTCTTCGTAGTAATATAAAAATGTGAAAGCTTTCAGATTTTTTTTAATTTTAAATAATGCGCACAGATCTCCACGTGGGGATAATTTTACAACGAAATAATACCATTGCAAGTTATCTCTATTTCTTCAATTTGGTAGACTTGTTTTTAACAACTCGTTTTTTCCTATGCTATTTTGACGCGTGTCTCACTGGGAAAAACGGAATATATTTTCCCACCTTTGTAAAGTATACATAATGATATATAATAAACTAAAGTACACTTTACCAACGATTATGTAGAGAATTGACTGCAGATATTAATTATTTTATGTAGCAGTTTGTTACACGTTACGTAATTCGCGTATTAAGTTTGCACTCTTCTTTTTTAGCCATTACGTGGAAGTATCCCAATTTGGTTCGCTGCGTATGAAAGAGACAGTATTCTTGTAATTTAAAGTACACATAATTACTTATTTGACGTTAGTAATATATTTTAATCTTCATAATTTAAGAGTTAGATTACACCGTATTTTTGTATTTTATGTGAATATCCTGTAAGATACAGCTTTGGTGTTAACTCTCATCGCTTTGGAACGGACTATAAACCACTCATTTATTCCATTATGAAATTGATCTTTGAATTAAGCAGGAAAAGGAGCATTAACATATCGCGCAGTTTCAAGCCAACGTATAATGTTTAGCTTCCCAAACACTCAATTATTCTCTATCTGTTGTTGAATCCTTACCAACAACATAAAAGTTTTTTTTTTATTGGAGAACATTTAGCGGACTTAGGCTTGGTCACATCTAAGGTCGGAAGTGGTGGCCACTTTGTTGTGGAAACACTTAATAGGTGGATCACCGTTCCATCCTATGACTGGAGGGCAATTACAGTCATGCCTTCTGCGGGATTCGAACCCCGGCCTACCTGTATCGCAGTAGACTCCCCTATCCACTGTACCGACTAGGCGACAGAGCATAAAAACAAGTTATCGGAAAATTTGTGCACTACTTGCATTTATAAGTTCTACTCATACTGTTGCGTGCGTACGGGTTCCTAATAGTTTCAATACACAAGTCGAATAATAGAAATATATCAGGACGCTGAAATTTTCCTCAGAGATATTCGTACAAGTGTTCACAATGTCACGCAGTATAATCAGTACATAGGTAGGTAGGTAGTTATACTTCAAACTAAAAATGTTAAATAGCAAGCAGTGCACAGCGCATTTAAAGAGAAAGCTAATCCGATTTATCTCAGTTCACGCGGAACTATAACTCGTAAGAACAATAACTGAGAAACTAAATTGAGACGCTTTCTAGTAATTCCTGCTTCTCGAGATTTATGGAAAGCAAAAGAGTATGGAATTACGGTTACATCTAACACAGTGGTCAATTACATTTATTCAATTTAAATATAAACTATCCAGATATCCATTTATTCAATGTTAAATGCACGAGTTACTGTATTTTGACTTTTTCGGTATAGCTTTCTCTTAAAATTCGTCTCGCGCTGCACTGCACGAGGAAACAAAACAATTTTAATTATAATTCTACTAAAATTAGTTATCTAAATACAAAATTCGTACCAATACAGTAAAATGAACTGGATAAAATTACATTTAAGAAACAAAAATAGTGTACAGTATTCTATTCATAGTTATAAGCTTAGATGGTCTGTTTATATGATTAAAAATCCTTTGATCAGTTCACATGTACTCCTCCTTTCGTTAATTCGTTTTGTGGCAAGCAACAGAGATATTTCACCCTTCGGGCACAAATATTTAATTTATTAAGAAATAATGAGCACTGTCTCTATCGCTTCCTCTCTTTCTATATATATATATATAAATTTATACATGTAAGGAATTTTCTCTTTCCTTACTGCTTCATTCGCGGTGTAATCGAAAGCATATTCGGGAGCAATCGGAAAGCCCGAGTTCGAATCTCGGCGCGTATATTACAAATTCTTGAAGTTTCGTTTCTCGTTTAACGTGGCCAGTTCCCGGAAGACACAACACTAAGCTCTAAATGTATTCAATTTTCGATGGACACAATGCTAAGCTCTTTAGTTATATTTATTTATTTATTTATTTTTAATTGCATCGATGGGATCCAACAGGCTGAAAAGCACCTAACTCAGTAGGCCAGCTGTTCCGCCGATGGCGAAAAGAAAGAAAAGAAAGCTCCAAATTACAACAAATGACTCTTCAAGTGGCGTCGGAATTAAAATGTTGTGAATGATATTCATCATCATTTGGTTCTGACAACTGAGTCCTCTCTTCCCTAGCCGCCTTTTAAGTGGATTAGAATGTTTGGCATTTTGTCCTTCCTTACCGCTTGCCTTCGTGGTGTAACTGGAAAGACCTTTCTGGCTAGAAATCGGGAGGTCAGGGTTCGAATCCTGACTAGGTTGTCGATGATTTTTCATGTTTCCTGCTCAGAATTAAGCGTATTGACTGTACATAATATATTCAATTTCGAACTTTCTTTTGAAAGCCAAAGGACGCGTAGGTGTTTGTACAACTGTACAAAACATCTATATCATACATTTAGTTAAATGGTAAATGCGCATGTGTGTTCATAATACAGTTATCTCCCATCCCTCTCGAAAGCCTACCCAATTCATATATATGACGTCATCTCTTCCCACTTAGTCCTGAGCCGTCGCTTTTTTTCATGTGAAGGGAGTGGGATGCCATAACTTCAACAAACTTCTTTATTGTTTTATAGCAGTGGGCACAGTAGTATAGATGTAGTGTGGATTATTAGCACCAAAGGTAAACATAACATGAGAAGACACGTCAGTATTAGCAGGCGCAAAGTTTCCTGTGTTGATAATACAGCAGAAACAAAACGAACACATGTTAATAACAAGATAAACCCAAAGGTATGATTGCTTCTTGATCATTTAGTCTACACACTGATGAATTAGTCGACTTTCAAAAATTTCTATGGCATACTCTATTACACTGTTTATTTGTAACAGAGGCTTGCACGCATTGCTATGCCAAAATAATATACTGTGTCTGTCAATAAGTGAGATTTTTCTTTGACTGTCATGACTTTTTTCTGCTTTCAGTGAAACATTTCCAGCACATACTTTGTATATGACTCCCTGTATTAATTAAAATTCGCAATTTAGGGATTAGGCAAAAAGAAATAAACACTTTCACAAGTTTTACAAGAATAAGAATTTTAAAAGCGCGACTTAAATACACGCTGAGAGCATTTACGTTTAAAAGAGAACGTTTTGAAATTTACATAGCTAAATAGAAAATATTTTACGTCTGAACCTCTCGTGAAGCGATAGATACCAATACAGTAGTCAAGTTCTTCTGAAGCAAGTCGCAGCTTGTCCATATCAACAGAATCGGAAATTGTTGTGATATGTTGCTTAAAATCTCCTAGACTTATTCGAAGGAAAGAAACAAAAATTCCATCCTTCATATATCTCTGCAAGAAATAGTCATACGAAGTTAAATTTACACGCCTTGTAGCCAGTACGCCGGAGCCTTCTTAAACATGATTAAAAAATAACGCGGAACTGCATAAGATCTTGTGTCATAGCAGTGCCCAATTTATTCGATTGACGAACATTTCAGGCAGTTTGAAAAAACGTTTACAACGGCTTTTCAAGTGGACACGTACAGCATCTACGTTCACGTGAATACTAATAGCGGGTGGTGTCTGCAGAATTACTATAAGAAACATAAAAGTGGACGGAATACCTTGTGATAAAAGTGTAGTGACAGTATGTTCTGTTTGTGCAGGACATATGTTTTTTGTGCGAAACTGAGATGCAGAGAAATAAGCTAGTGACTCAGTTTTCTCATTTTAAGTGCATGAGATCCCGTCAGAGTCAAGAAGAGGTGGAATATTAATGTGGCGTCTTTTGTACTTAGCACTTTAGATGGAATTGCAATTCTGTGCAAGTGAATCTAAGTACCTGGTTCAGTCAAGTTGCGTTTGATTCTTGGTAAGGATACTCACTTCTTAATTGGGCTTAATCGGTACGTTTTATCACCCGAAACCTTATGCATTGCCAGGTTTTACGTGCATTATTGCGTTGCTCGATGAGATTATATAGAACTGCATTTGTACCTCTCCATGCAATAGGAACTTCTTTATTATTTTTAATAAGTGCGGCAAGCAAATCATTAATGAAAATCACTGGTCAAATCATCTAACTTATTCCTTGTGTGAATGTTTGGGAGAACATAATTTCTGTTGCTCAGAGCTTTGGCATATCCTGTCCAATTTGTAACAAGAGCTGTTTCGTGTCGTGAACTAGAGTAACCGATATTGATTTCAGTCATGATCGTCCTGTCCTTTGTTTAAACTCTCTACAGGCTTTCGAGAGTTCGTTTAAACGCTCGACAAATATTTTTAAGAGGAGAGAAACCAATAACCATCTAGATGTCAACTCTATAGTGTGTTGGTTTTTAAGGAGCTGCAAACCTGCAAGATGCCCTGTTGCTCTAAATTGGTCTACCATTTTTAAGTTTATTGCAGTTCCAGCTTGTGTATTGCGCATTGAAATGTCCACCTAATATAACACGATTGTTGGTGTTTCAGCATGTGCAAGCAAATCAGAATACACAAAGTTTACAAATAAAACGTTTTGGTGGCATGAGGTGGAGATAAAAGTGATTGTACTTGAAATGTTTGTAGTGAGAGCTATTCCTAGGATATCGACTGCTGAAATCTGTGATAACGTTCTGAGATAGTGAAGAAGGCAGCGTTTGGGAGAAGTATCAAAACCCATTAGTCATACACCCGTTAATCATATTATCGTCGCACTAACTGTGCAGTTCTGTCTAAATTTTGAGGAAGGGCAGCCTGGGAGGTTCGAAGGTTTCGACTTTCTTGGTTTCGACTTTTTTTCCCTACCACAACCTCGTGAAAGGACTTTCGACTTCCCGTGCATTTTTAGTGCACCCTTGGTGCACAGACACTATACGCTTACACACATCCATGCCTTTCCCGAGATATGAGCCCCGGCCTATCGGTAAGGCACTCAGCGTCACTAACATCTATACTGGCTAGGGGAAGCAAAGTTACTACAACAACACATCAAGTATCATAATTAATTTTAAGCAGGTGCATTTTATTGTTACATTTATTTACAATGTTACGTCATGTAGTTTCGTAAAGTTGGTAAGTTTTTTGATAACAGCTTTTAAAATTTTACGTTTTGTAAAGCATTTATATTTTCTGTAGCAATAAATCATAAAAGAACAAGCCTCTGTATACATTAATATTCGTTTATACGAATTCGTTTATACAGGACTAAATTTTCTTAAATTATTTACCGGTGTTTGCTGCTTTATTTACAAAGCTTGTAATTTAGCTATTTAAAATATTTTTCAGTACAGTTATCGAAAAAAATATTCGTGTATAAGTGTAAATATGAATTTGTAAGCTTCCCATACTGCAAAGATTAATCGTATTTTCATCTAATGCGTAATATATATATATATATATATTAAATGCATTAAAATCTAAATTTAAACTTTAAATTAACAGAAAACTAGAAAACGAAGTTCTTCAACTAAGCGCAGAAGGATTATTTAAGAAGATCTTCCGCCGAATGGCAGTTTAGACTTTAATTAAATGTCTGCAGAGTGTTTTAAATGATTTAAATTAAACTTTGCAGACAATCACTTATGCATGTACTTTGCATGATCGCCTGCAGAGGTTTGTTTTTCTTGTTCTTTAAATACTCTGTTAGTCTGTGTTGCAACTTTAATTGCGACTACTAGAATAATTAGAACCAGTTATTAACATATAGTTACAGGTTTTTTTCGATAAGGTCGTCTTTCATTAAAGAAACATGAAAAACATAATTTTGCTTTCATTTCCTCGTTTGGGAAGTACTTTTCGAAACATCTAAAGCTATTTTTGAAAACTCGGGTTTTAAGAAGTAATATTTCAAACATTAAAATCAAACTAAAATTATGTTATTTCTCGTGTGATATTTAATTCCTCAAAATTATTCTTTCTAATATGGTAAAATAACATACATCGAAAAAGCTGTGTATTCTCAGATCGTCTGTACTAGAACATGAAACATTATTTTCCAATTCCACTGTTTTAAAAAATAATTTTCGAAAATGTTAATTGAAAATCTTAAACCGAAACGTATGAAGATATTTCCTGTTGCCCTGGGATCTAATAAAAAATATTTCAAAGCTATAAAATGATAGAAAATTTAACAATATGGAGGGTTTAGCCCAAACGGGCATTAGCCCAGAAAGGCTGTTATTCTCAAAACGACATCTTGAGTCGAATCACTTTAAATGACCGAATCACTTTTCCAGTTGTTGCCATTAAATTTCATCACTTTGTATTATATTTAAAGAAATTGAGTAACGAAGAATTTACATGAATGCATGTATGCTTTTCGCAGTGTGAAAAAACAACGGTACCTAGAATCATAAAATTTTAAATAACATAGTCCTCCACCCGAATATGGGCACCTTGAAACGAATTTGAAATTTGTTTTATTGCCTGTTTCGTATTTTGTAAAACTTTAATGCATTTTTGATTTAAAACTTAACTGTTTCAAAGTGAACAGTGGCAACACTGTAGGGAATAAAACATTTTTATCTCCAGCGCGGGAGTCTACTTATCGGAAATTCTAAAGATAGGCTGTTTTTAAATATTTTTAGCCCAAAGTGGCTTTAGCTCAAATGCTCTGGAAACAGTCTGATTTCAGATTTTCTTTTTTTTTTCTTTTTGGTATTGCGTTCTATTCGTAAAACGAAGCGCTTCACAGACACACTTGCCAGCATATAATAAATATCCAACTTAATAAAATTATTTACCAGCCGAAGAAATATACATCTCAAACAGAATAACACACAGTATAATCGACAGAATTTATTGAACTTTATGCATCATCAAGAAAATTTTAATTTTTGTTTCATATGATGAATTAACATCAACTATACATGCATAAATTTTTAGTATTATTATATATCGTTATACAGTTCTCCAAAACGCTTTGGAAATTTTTTAAAAAATACTTTTTATAAATTGGACGTTCTGAGAAACCCAATTTATAAGAGTAAAATTAAAATGCCATACTATAAATTATTTGTTAAAGTTCTTTGGAAAATTCCGTTTCTGAGTAAGAACCTGCGAGAGATTTAAAAGAAATAAACGAAAACTTAATAATTTAAATCTCCATTTTACATCTCAATAGCATTTTTAATTGACATAAATTTAATAATAATACGGTTAATCATGACAATAAAAAGAACATTTAGTTATGATAATTTGATGCGTTTAATTTATGATATATGGAACCTGCAAGTATTATGAATATTTGTTGCTTTGTTGTAAATAATGGCAGGTATTTCTGACTTCCATATTACTAATCTAACAATAAATCCTCTTTTAAAGGTTTGCAACGTTTTACATATTTTAATATTTTTTTAAGATTTTTTATGATAAAGTTCTTTTTCAGAAATGTTAGACAATAATCTAAATTTTTCAAATAGCAGTTTCATATACGTATTTGCTTAGTGCAAACGTAATTATTTTATTTCACTTCTTATTAGTTAAGAAACTTATTAGTATCATTCAAAATCTAATCATCATTGTTCGACAGAATCATCACTAATTCTGTCGAACAATTTTGTAAAGAATGTCTTTAAAAATTAGATTTGCTTGTAGATGCTTTTAAGAATTAATAGATGGAAGCCCGTGGATGCTTTAAGAATCGATAGTTGGATGCTTGTGGATGCTTTACGGGAAGAACTTCCGAATTATTGAATCATTAATAGCGGTAGAAACTAAACAGAGAACGTATATAATGCATCAGAAAACACTTAACCAAACAGAATCTGATATAAATTAAAATACAATTTAGGAGTTAATTTTGATGTCCGAATTAATGAGAAATTTATGACAATTGGAAACTTTGCGAATTTCTAATAAATCTGATGTCAGTCACAGCTTAGAAGACGTTGTTACCATTAGAAAATTTCTGGAATCCGTAAAATTTGAGAACAATAGATATACAGTTTGCTTGCCGTGGGGCAAGCATACAGGTTAATTGCGAGGTAGTTTTGAGATAGCAGAAACACGATCTGAGTCGCGGTGGTTCAGATTTAAGAAGAATCCGAAGTTTCGCAAGCATTACAAACTGGTTATAAAATAAAATTTCCAAGATATTATTTCTCAAGAATCAGAGTATTTACAAAATGAAAAAGAATACTTTTTACAGCATCAAGCTGTAATTAGGGAAAACAATGACACTCTAAAACTTCGTGTCGTCTTCGACACATCATTACATGATTGTTTAGAATTAGACGCTTCATTTCATTTGTAACATGTTTCACTACTTTTAAAATCATTTAAATATGGATTTCTGGCTTTTAAATAATCTAGCTGCAGCTCTCAAGTTTTCCTAAGTTCCAACATGCAGTTCTTACTGACATGAAGATGGGGAATTTTTGGTAATAAGGTTCGTGGGAGATACAAATTAGTAAAATTCTTATATTATAAATTTATAAATGAAACAAGATTTTCGCTGTTTTAAACAATGACTTTAGGAAAAAATAATGAAAGGGGAAAGATTATATGAGTAGCTAAAATTAGCGACTCTTCAGCATAAAAATAGAGAAGTTTAGCTATGTGCATAACGAAAATATGGAAAATTAGTTATTTTTTAACCTAGCTTCAGCTCATTCGAGTCTAATAACTATCCATGAACCTATCTGTTTGGCAGATGGCGAAGATTTTCTAATCGAAAGAGATCAAAGAATAACTGGTTAGGTTAGGTTAGGTTAGGTTATTCAATTATGGCAAAGCACACGAGGGCTATCTGCCTAAGGGGAGGGATGCCTTCGTGGAGGACTTTCTAAGGGAAACTGGCTCGTATACACTTTACACATGGGGAAAACCACGAAAACGCCCATGCAGCCAGCCCGTTCGCGGGATTCGAACCGAACTACCAGTGTTCAGCGTCTTTACCGCTCGGCCGCTGGTGGGCCAAGAATAACTGGAATTTCGTTTTCTTTTTATCAGTGATTGAATTGCAATAGCGTAATTGCTGCTCGACGCATTAATGAAATCTGACTCACTTGGTGCTCAAATCTAGGATTAGAGAAAACTAAGGTTTAATTTCTGGATTAGGTGGGGCACTATGATTTACGGAAATATATTCATTTTATTTTGCAATAAAGATTGTAATTGATATTTTTCTTACACGCAGATGATAGAGAAAAGCACATTGTCAGTTTTGCTGTTTAAGAATTGTAGACATAATCTGTTCTCTTATACTCACGGGGAAATCGTGCCCTCGCCAGAGGGTATTCGCAGAGGTTTCTGAACTGTCTGCAGTCGGCACGAATTTGTCAGCGATAGATGTATATTCTTTCGCTAAAAACAAAATATTACTCGCGGTCATTGGCGAATTCCTGTTGCTCTTGTCAACAGAATTCTTAGAAAGTAAATCGTTACAGTGTCAGTGTATTTCTTAAGCGGCTTCTGTTTTTTCCGATCACAAGATATCTTGCTTAGATTGGAACTACGAAAAATGTTATTTAATAATTAACTAGTTCAGTCCACGCTTGTTGTAATTTTACTATTAAATTAATGATATTTCGCTCTCAAAATTTATGAAGTACTTTCTGCCGTTATTGAAAAAAGTATCTAAATCTGAAGATCCGACTTTCGGTTATAAGCAGGCTGTCACAATCACACTTGCCACCGTGTTGCTACAAATAGCCTTGTGATATTGGCAAGCGATATTGAACTTACATTTATTTACAAATTAAACGACAATTTTTTTAAAGTCGAGAATCATAGACTTTAAAGTGAATATTATTCTCCTGGTCTGATAAAATAAATACAAAATTAGGTTTTGTATATCTTTTTTTGGTTGTTATTTTTATATTGTTGTTTTCTGTTTCACGCTCATCGTTTCATTCGGCATAAAAATGGTTGGCAACTGACTAGTATTTCATTAAAGTAAATATAAACTGAAAGGAGTTAAGCAAACTGAGGGTTATTAAAGTCCGTTATCATAAATAAATAAGCATTTTATCAACAGTATATGTCATTCGACATTAGCAATCAAAATATATACTAAACTTACAATATCAATGAAAGGTTATAATCTAAATATATTTGGGTGGAAAGAAATTATTTTAAACAGTAGCGAGTTTGATTCGTAATGACATATATATGGGAATTAGGAAGTAAGCCCGAGTTCCAAAACGATGCAAAATATTAGGTCATATAACGAGAGTTCCCGAAAAATACGGTAATTTGGTCATTGTAGAGGTAACTGATACGGAGCAAAGGAAATAATCAAAGGATGAAGTATCATAATTTTGAGCACAGAATGACAGGATAATATATAGACATCATCTGAAAGAGTATGGGAAAAAATGAATGTTGAAAAAACAGCTAAATATATTGTTTTTCTGAAACGTATTGATGTACAAAAACACTTTCTTTAAATAAGGGTTAATATTTTCGAAAGTATTATTTTAGTATTTAAAGGATTAACGAAGCAAGAAAATTCTGGATCAACATAAATAAAAATGCACTGTCCGTTAGCGTAACAAAATACTATACTGTTACAAATTTTGTACATATGCAAGATAAAAAGTATGTAACTCTGGATTATACACAAAATTAGCAATAGCCCCTTAATTTGGGCGCTTCTAATAACTTTTTCGAAATTACGTCATGTTTGAAAACTTATTCCGCATCAGGTCATTTTAACCTTCTGCACTGCGTATAATTAATTCTTAGCCGATCTAACGAGATATTTTACTATAAATATTGTTGCAACTACGCGCTGTCTTTCGCCTTTTTTCCGTGCATGCGCCGATTGGGTGGCATCATTGTTTGAAGATGGACTAAGTTTTATAATAGTTGAGTGTTTACTGCATCTATAATTCTGTATGATGCAAATAATCTGCGTCCAAAAGTGTTTTATTCAATAATAAAATTACATTAGTCCATCATTTCTATCTACACGTCTCTGTTAGTGTATGTGCGAAACTTGGAAATCAACAAGCCATTTACACCACCGAAACGTTACATATATGTAAAGAAGTTTATTGAAATTATATGTAGATTGTATTATGTCTCGTATAACGTACCATGAAAGGCCTCAAGAATGCACAGTTTCGCCGGAAAAGTAAGGTTACAGAGGCAAGTCCATTTGACACTGAGGTAGATGGTACCAAGCTTACAATGGTTTTTGGAGATTAATTTTGTGACCACAGTGACTAAAAATGCCAAAAGTCACTATTTGGAAACATTTTAGTCTTTCGTAACTGCAACCTGTCCAACCCTTTTGTAACCGTAACTGTCTCCGGAGTTATGTAACTATAACTGTATATGCCTTATGATGTGTCCGACCTCCCCTAAAAGTTTTTCGCTACATTTTTGAGACGCATTAAGACTGCAGAAAGCATCAGTTTCAGTTTAATTAAGAGTTTAGCTCAGAGGCTCGAGAGTGTTGAGAAATCACGGTGCGAGCTTACGCATTTGAGGCTTTTTATCTGGTTTAGTGTGTAACATTCTTAGCAGTTTGAAGTAGTAACTACTGATTATGCTCTCTCATACTGAGAAATGCTGTGCGAGTACTTTTATGAAAAGTACCAGAAATCTAAATTGTTCCTTTTGGAAAAATAAATTTCACCAAGCTATCATTTGTTCTGTGTGCATTCAATCCATGACGAATCCTTACGCACGTAAAAATACTAAAGAATCAAACGGAACTGGAACATAACATACTGAAATAACAAACGAAAGGTTCGTAATATATGGCATCAAAAACACTTTCTCCTAATTCCAACAGTGCTGTTTATGCTCATAAAAATATAAATACGATAGGTTAGAATAATTATAGAATAAAATTTATTTTAAATTACTAAAATGTGTTTCCAAATCGCTCAGTCTGAGCAATTACAGATGATTAAATTTGAAAATTAGATTAAAGGCCTTATTCTTTAATAAATGGCAATTCTCTGCGAACTATTTTCTTGTAACCCAAAAGGGCTATTACTTTCGTTTTGGCATTTTGCTTCGTTAACAATAAAACGGCGTTTCACTTTTCAAATTGTTGCCACCAAATATTAAAGCACTGCATTATATTTTAAGAAATTAAATAATGAAGAATCTTCATGAATGTATGTATGCTTCTCTCATTGTGATAAAACAACGGTACCTAAAGACATCAGATTTTAAACAACGTTGTCTTTCAATCGAATATGGGCATTTGGAAGCCCAAATTTGGGATTTGTTTTATTATCTATTTCGTATTTTGTAAAACTTTTACGAATTTTTTATGTCAAATTTCTCAAAGATTTCGAAGCGAGCAATGACAACACCGCACGAAAAAAAAATTTTTTTTTATCTCTAGCTTGCGGAAGATTCAGATTTTTTTTTGGGGGGAAAGGGGTCACCGCGTCCAAATTAAAAATTACTCGAGATGTAGCGAAACAATTTCCTCACCGAATCGTTTGTAGCAAATATTTACCGCAAGGGAAGTAGCAATAATTTCTATTTTGGTAGGACAAGAAGTTTGCATTTTGAAAAAAATTATACCTCTTTCCGAGATGTTAAAAATTTTACACTCTGCCTAACAGTAATATTCAAAGCACGAGATAGGAGGCCCAAATTTAAAGAAACAATATTTAGAACAATAGGAAAAAAACGAACGCTATACTAATGCTTATACTCTTCTATTCAACGAAAATAAAACTCTTGAGCCCACACCTGCCTTACCGCCACTCGCCTAATATTTGACTACACCGTAGGGGGGCGTTGCGAGCGAGTGCGCTCGCCAACGGCCCACACCGGACCGCGGCGGCAGACGATCGAGCGAGCGCGTCACCCCCGGCGCAAGAAAAACCAGCCGGCCGAGGAGAAGAAGGAAGAAGCACTTTCGGCTGTTGACCTTCAAAAAAAGGAAAAGAACGCCGAACAAGAAAGAGAAAGCGAAAGAAAAGAACAAGTGGTGTTCGGTTGTGGCGTCACGTGAGCAAGTTCAGGGTTTCTCTTTCTCTCACTAGTTTCGCCGCTCGGAACGTTTGTTCCAAGAGATCGCTTAGTGTGTTTGCTTGCTCACGTGCCTGCCGCTCGCTCGTTTATCGAAAAGTGCTATCTTTCTATCTGGCGTGCGGATCATGTAGTTATTCTCGTCTGCTTTGGGATACCACTAAGGAATGTCGCGTTTCCTCGGTGACCCTCTGAGGCCGGTGCGTGGAATGAGTATCATCGAACGTTAGGGCGATTTTTGAAAAATACTATCTACCTGACGAATATCGCTCAAGGAATTCTAATTGCGTGTGTGGTGTGTGGACAATAAAAATAGTCGGAGCTCGAAAAGTGGCCGAAGAAGATGGGTTTGTCATATCGTCTGCCATACAGGACTATTGGTGTGTTTGGAGTCATTGGTTTCTGGATCATCTGCTTTGCGCCGGCCGTTCGTTGCAATCCGTTACGTAAGTTTGTTTTTCCTACTTGTTAACTTTTCGTTCAGAAAAATCGCTTGAGAAGTGCCTGAAAATTGCATTTCTCTTTGCCTCCAGTGCCTTTTTTTTTACTTGAACCAACTATTTTTATTTATATATTTTTTATTTTCATTTATTTATTTATACCATTTTTTCGTTTGTTATTTTGATTAAAGCAACAGAATTATCTAAAAAATTTACCAAATTCATTCATATAATGGAATTTGAACGGAATGCGTCTGAATGTAAAATATTATTCTGAAAACTTTCAGAAATCTTGTTTTATGACTAAATTTGAAGTATCGCCTGTAAAGTTTTCAGAAGTTCTTCCGCCTCCAACCTCCCACCAGTTCTAAAGAATATTTAAAAAAGTGCTTTCAGAAAGTCATATTGTGTTTCACATTTCTACTTTAGAACTATCTAAATTATGGAACCATTTGTGAAGTTTCCTAAGATGCTATTTCGGACTCTTTTTCTTTTCTGAACCTGAAAAGTCACGAGAAAAGTGCATAAATCTCTTTATTTTTTTACCCTTAATCTTAAAACAATTTAAAATTGTAGCTGTAATATACGGGCTTGGAACTGCTTGATTTAAAATAAGTTTTATTAACAACTTGAGACATTTACATTACAGACACTTTGTAAGTAAGTAATTTGTATTAATATTATGAGCACTTCAGCTAATTTTTTCATTACCGGCAGTTATATTTAGCTTAATTCTCAGTAGGACACTTTAAACTATTATTCATATTACAGTCATCGTATTTGCCTTTTACCATTATTTGTATAATAGACTGTTATTATTTATTTGTTATAAATATTTTGAATACATTATTGAATTCTATTTTACGTCATGTGTATATATTTGTTGCTAAACTTTTATTAATATTGCATAATAACTTTCATTTTTAGATTTCTTAACTGCATAATTTTTAAAGTTATTTTAAGTTACGGAAGTTTTGAAAATTTCTTTGACATAAAAATGGTTTTTCATTCGATGCTCTCAGCTTTCATTTTTTAGTCATATGAAAGAACTTTTCACTCACATTCCTTTATTATGCTACAGAAAGTAATTGGCTTAATAAAAGCACGCATTAAAATAACAGTTTTCATTGAATCAATCGCCTTTGATGCGAATTAACAATTATTTTTTTTCGATAACTTTATTGCATGTCGTGTAACATTGCTTCTGCGAGAAATAATTTATTTACAGAATATTTTCTATAATAAATAACTTTTGCTGACGCATATTAATAAAATATATTTTCACTTTTTCATGACTCTTGCACAAAGTGTCTTATTATTTAAACTAATATAATTTGCGAAACACTGATAAATCTTTTCATAGAAAGTTATTTTAGTTAGCGAAATTTTACAAAAACATTACAGATGAGTTTTACATATGTATTTTTCATGAATTGCATTGACTCAATTTTGTGGTGACTTCTGTACATAGTTTGATCAATGTAAGTTTCATAAAGATTTTTATACATACTTTTTGACATAAGAAAAATTAGTTTGAAGGATTTTATGGAAGTTTTATGGTGATTTTTGCAGATATTCAGAGTTGGTGACATTTCGAACGGATCGATATTTTAATCCAATAAAAGATTCGTATAAACTGTTGTTGTTTTCGCCAATTATTTTAATACAGTTTTGGCAAAAATGTTTGGAGATTTTTGCTCATATTCTATTCTACGCAACAACTGCAAAAAACTTTGTGATGATTTTTGCATGTACTATAATTTTAATGAATACATAACTTTTGAAAATGTTTTTGTGGTAAACCACATACTGCTATAATGGATACCAGTTAAAAATTCCTAAAATGTTCAGTTTTTTAACGCTCAAAAGGGCTGTTTTAAAGTTTAATATTGTTTATTAGTACAGATGGCCCAAATGCAATAGCGAAACATTTTGTAGAACATTACATTGATATACATTTAGACTAACGTGGAAAGGTTATATATCTTCTGCCTATTTAAAAAGTGAAAAATATGTAATTTTATACAAAATATTTTATGGTTTTAATTAGATGTGTCATAAATTAAGTGCACTTTTATTAAATCGATCGGATTAAAAGGTAAAGATATACGATATTCTTAAGAACTGCATCTATTGCCTTGAAGTAGTATAACTTGTTAATTTAATAATAGACAGATTAAATATGAAAAATCTGTTACTTTTTTTAAATGGTAACAGACTCGAATGAAAAGTGAAACAAAGCAAAATCGTGTATCGAGACTAATAGCCTTTTTGGGCTAAAAACTGCAAAATCTTTTGCATGTAATTTTAATCAACACACTATTTGTAGGGGAGGGGGAATTTAAAAACGTAATAATTTTGCCAAATAAAATTTTAATGAAGACGACGACAACTTTAGCAAAGAACTGCAGTCTGCATAAAGCTTTGGATAAATTATTTCAAATGCAAATCTTTTGCTCATGTGATAGCTTGCAGACATTTTAAACTATGAAAAGCATAAAAATTTTTGACGTTTTACTTCTGCTAAATATAATTCTTTGTTTAATACTTGTAGTTTCTGCTTCTTTAATAAGTTTTCCTCGAATTTAAGTCCATAAAGGACGTTATACTTCTGCTAAATATAATTCCTTGTTTAATATTTGTAAGGTTTTCTCGAATTAAAGTCCATAAAGTTTGTCGAATCTCTCGAATCTTTCCATTCTTCAAACAAAATAATTATTAACATTTTTTTCAAGCTAAATTTGACATCTGTGTGATTTTATTGTAAAACAAAATTAAGAATAAAGCTTTTTAAGCGCAGTTGTCTTCATTATAAAGATACAAATAAAATGCACTGAATGAAGGCAATAAATAAATTTCTTGAATCTTGAAATTCTTTTCTCAATGTAAATGATTTTTTTTCTTTGTCTGTTACTTAAAAAGTGCTTGAATAACAATTTATCATTTAACATTTTAATTAATGTTTATTTTAATTTTATTTTATATCCTATGTTTTCCCAAAATCTTTCAAATCTAAACAAGTGCGAAGAAAGAACGATATTTCAAGTCTTAGCTCATATAAGCTTTAAACATTAACACACTAAATACATTCCACAAAATTAAGTGAGGCAATCAGGATAGCCAGGTAATAATAATACTTAACCAATAGACTGAAAGTATAGTCATTGCTTCTTTATTTTTAATGGATGCCTTTACTGGACGTCTATGGAACTAATCTTTAAAAAAGATTTAACTGAACTAAGATTCAGTAGATTCGATTTTTCAAATCTCCATGAAGATTCGTACTGTTCAAATATTTGAGCATTCCATCCCATAAGAAATGCCCACTACCGGCAAGATCACTGAACATTGACTACATGGCAGTTTTGTTGTTTTCAGATAGTGTAACAGGGTCCAGTACCGGTTGAGCGGTCGCTGAATACTGGTAGTTCGACCTAGGGTCGATTCTAAGCGAACGAACTGCCTGCATTCGCATTTTCTTGGTCTTAACCATGTGTAATCTGGATACGAGACAGTTTCCTTAGAAATTCCACCACGAAGTTATTTCTTTCCTTAGGCAAATAGCCCTCCCGTAATTTGCCATAATAAAATAAACCAAACCATACGTGTCACGATAATACGGGACCGTTTTCCTTAAAAAGTCCTCTATGCAGGCATCTCAACCTTTAGGAAGGTAATTAGTTCTCTTATGCTTTGCCATGATTCAAATAATTTATTCCAACCTAATCCCTAAAGAATTTTCGCTAAATGTTTCAACATGAAATTTTGAAACTATTAGTTTTAATGATGGAAGCGTTTATTATAAATGTTGCAATTTCATTTGTACCTGAAATCATTGGTAGCATCGAGCCTAAATACCACATTATTTCAGTGTGTTGATTAACAAAATCTGCCAGAGTTTTCGAGAAGTAAATGTTTTGCACATTCTTAAAAATTTTCGACACGGTGCTTTGCACATTTAAGTGAACATTTTTGTTTCCCAATCAGGGACGTAGATACGAGCCAGTTTTCTTTTAAAAATTCCTCCATGAAGACATCCGTCTCCATAGGCAGATAGCCCTCGAGCTGTTTCGCCTTAATCAATTAACCTAACTAACCCGTAAACCTTGAATTTTCGCGAAGATTCCGCCAAACTTAGCGAATTACTTCGGCAGAAGTTTGAAGGAACTATCAGCATAGCTAATGCTGCGATCGCCTAGCTAATGTTTTTCCGTTTCCAAATAAAATCCCGTATCGTGCCCATCAATGTGTACTTTTTTTATAACGAGGATTCCATAACTTTTCGAGAATTCCACTGCATTCTGTTCTGCAAGAAAACAGGACACAGAGTTTAAATTTTTTTTTCCAAAATGAAAGGAAAAAGCAAAGCAATTTCAGACATTTTCTATGTTTCTTTGGAAAGATTAAACTGGTTTATTTAAAATTAATTGCGGTTACCTAAAACCAAAGCGCAGATTTTATAAGTTAGTCATGATGTCACACATATTCAATAATACGCATTGCACTGTTTGGCCACAGTTTTTGATTTACCAAAAAGGGTCAACGGGAAAATACGTAAGTACTCTCGATGCTAAGTTTAGTTATTTTATGAATGTGGATGCAAGATCTGAATGCCTATAGCAATATATGAAATTTGTACTATGAATGTAGGATATTTACACTTAATATAATACAGAAAGAGTGCAACACTTGAGATCGCCACAAGGTAATATCGGCAATTCAGGTACACACTGAAATTTCAATAACTGTATTCTTTTGTTAAGGAACGTCAGTAAAGTTAATATTTCTATAAGGGTGAATTAAAAGAATTAAGAGTCGAATGACGGAAAAGCTCTAATCTCGAATTTTATCAAGCTTCGCATGATTCAACCACATGCAATATTGCTATTGCACTGTGGACTGGATATATCTTCATATTTCTTCAAACGTTTTGTGTTTGCTGTCAAAAATTCCATGATGATGACACGGACCCTTTGAGTTGCTTTCCTCTTTACCTACATCTTTCCTCTGAAATTTCTCATGTTCTGTATCAATGAGGACATACTTCAGCGGTAATGTACGTTGAAAAATATGTTTACTTGCCTGCTTCTCTGCTCGCAAGCATTCTTTATGCGAAACGTATTATACGAACCGCTACTATATCTTCAAATTTATTGCTGTTGCGAAGAGCTAATTTTTCTTACTACGTTTTTAGACTCGGTTCTTGTTATCAAGTAAATCGATTTATCTGACTGTTTTATTCAACTCAGCTGAAGTTCTAAATAATCTAAGTCGGATAACTGGATTTGCACCGTAATTTGAAACCATTTCATGCTTTGTTGCTCACACTTATCAGAGAGTTAACGCGATTGATCTTTCTCTTCATGTTAACTGAACTTCCTGACTATTCTTGTCGGTTTTGAAGTAAGTATTTCGTTAGAAATGCAGGGTCTCGTATTATGCATTGGGTGCTGTTTCAGATATTATCTAAGAAATTTGAACTATTATCACTTAGATCCAGTAAGAGCACTTTCCTATGACTCCTAGCGCATGTGTCGAGTAGCACTTGTCGAGGAATTTTGAGAATTTGTTTCTTTAAAATACTTGCAGATGATTCTTTTCGTGTTTAGTGTAACATTATGCAACCGTAGCAGTTAAATCCCGCACAGACTGGAAAATTGCTGAACCTGAAGGACGTTGCCGCACTAAATCGTTCAGAGATGATCCGTTGCTTATAAGTTGGCATAGCATGCTTTCTGCTATACGACCCGGGAATAAAGTTCCTTTGAGAACATCCTTCCATATCTATTACTAGCTGGGAGTCCTTGTGTGCTTTGCTGCATTCAGTTTCACAATACACACCGTCGTACCTGGAAAACTTTATTTCATGAAAAAACATTTATTACTGCATAGCCACTAATCTTAAAATATGAAAATCCGGGAGGTTTCTACATCATGCGGCGGTGCGATTTCAAAAGGACTATAATGGCAAATTGTTTGAAAATCAAATGTATAATTCGTATTATTAAACTAACTACTACATGATTTTAACGTGAAAGAAATTAAAATTTAGAATAATGTTACTCTTCTATTATCGGGACCGGATTCAGAAACCTATGTACGTATGTATGTATGTGCATATACATGTGTGTACTCACACAGATACCATATGCACGTACATATATACATGCATACATGAACACATACATACATACATTTCTGGACCAGGTACTGATAACAGAACAGTACCGAATAATGAATTAAATTTTAGTCTGTTATTCGATTTTGCAATTTAAATTTAATTTTTAAATTTTATAATGAAGAAAATCCGAATAGAAAAAAAAATATTTACGAAAATGCTCTTAAGCACAACGAAAATAAAATTAGCAATTAAAATACATGTAATCTTTTATATTACATAAAAAATTGTAATTAATGGTTCACTAATTTAAAGCAAAGTTAAATATGATTAATGGTATTCGACTTGAATTTGTTAGAAACTTGTGAATTAATTTAATTGTAAATTAATTTTACTATTAAATACCATTCATAATTTAATTGTAAATTAAATTTACTGTTAAATATCATTCAAAATTTAACTGTAAATTAATTTTATTATTACAGATCAATTATGTTTCCATCAAATGCTTTATACAAATCTTTGATGTTTTGAAAATATTTCAGATCGAATTGAAATTAATCGCTAAATAACTTCGAAAATCAGTTGCGAAGACAAGAAATTTGTACATTTTAAACTTCATTAAAAGCAACGTCGTCACCTTAGCTGTTTTAAGTAGCCAAAAGTATTTTCTTAACACTCTCTTTACCACATTTCTTTCATTTCCAATTGTAAATGTTGATCTAAATTCATCCAAATTAAAACCGGGAGATCTGGAGATTTAATGAAAGATATGCCGAAAAATCTGGGAAATCTACTGGTTTTACAAGTAAAAGTGGCATTTCCTTTATTTTATTGAATCTTTCGCGCAGTGTGCAAACGGCGTTTCAGAAGTATCATGAGAAATATAGCTCTCTGGTTAATTATTTCAATAAACAATGAAACAGACTGGCATTGACAAATTACGATTTTTTGAACATACAAGATGTTTTCGCCACGCCAAAGGCTCTTAAAAGTTATTGGTTAGTTTATACAAATAGTACTCCCCAATGTAAAAAAGTTCATAGAAACGCTTTTAATTTATAACTCGTTGTGTTGCATATTAAACGTTATTTATATTTGGATATTTTACATTGTAGAAAACAATACGCACCAAACAATTTTCTGCAGAAAGTAATGTATATCAACTTTATACTTTCAGAGAGTAAATATACTATTCGTCATCAGCCGAATCGCTAATGACATGGTGTTCTCTCTAAACGCAAGAAATATAGCCGTAGGTTAGTTATTTCAATCAGAACGAAACAGAATAATTCATAAAAACTTTTTAACGACAGTACTTATTTAAAAACAAGAATATTGATACAAGTACAGTACGTTACAAGTAAGCGGTACAACCTGAATTTCATCATTGGTCCTACAGCTATATTCCTACCGCACCAAATGTACAACTCCTCCCAAATTTTGGGAGTCTAGAATATAGTTATGTATCCTGTATATCGGGGGAAGATCTGAGAGTCTTTCCCGCTCCTTCCTTTACCACAAACCTCTACTATTTTGAGTACTCGCATGCCTCACAGACACTATACAATTACCACACTATACCGATCAGGCCGACAGAATGCTGATACAAGAGATACTGACGCATTTAATTTAACGTTGGCCAATAGTGCAATAATCATTCGTGCATATATATTTTGATAAAAAATTGCTTGGCGCGTGTTGTCCTAAGACATAAAATACTTTTAAATTATACTAATCAAATATGTGTATGGAAACTTAAATAGGACATAAGCTAGTAAGAAGCACGTTTATTGCTTTGGAGGCAATTCTGGAATAAACGAAAGATTGCGATCTTACATCGCAACATTCCGGGAACTGGTAACATTCTTGACCGGCAATATTCTGGGAACTGGCTATTTCCCAGGTCGCATGAAAGGTGAATTAAAAATCTTTTGTCTTTTGAAACAGCAAAACTTTGCAGGTCACTTAGCTGATAAATGACGCAGTAGGCTAATACAAAGTTCCTAACAGCAAAACTAGCGTCTAAGAAAGTAAAGCTAAAATTTCTATTTGTAGTTCCCATCTCGAGTGAGGAGCTAATGTAGTCCGCTAGAGTAACGAAGCCGAACTGAACCTAAGAAAAAGTGGTCGCTCTTCACCAGGTTCGCCTAATGATTCTTCATCCTGGGAGAGGGGAGGCGCAGGGAGGGAAGGATATGATGGCTTCAGAAGAGCGTGACAAAACGGTGTTACTCAGCTCTGTAATTTAGAATGCATTTGGAGAGAAAAGATATCATAGAAGGTCATGCCTGCAACGTCCTCCGCCCCAGTAGCTTGTATTCCTCTGTATTCGGAAATGACAGTGTTTGCGATAAACTGAGTCAATATTAGCGGATACCAATCGTCCTGCGAAATTGGCAATCGTCCGTGCCGATTGCAGAGCCTGTGAAGCATTGTAGAAATTGATTGAAAAGGATATAAAGAGTTGAAGGAAAATATGGTGTAGTTTCGGAGTGTTTATGAATAGAGGGCGGAAAAAAATAGTACAGCCAGCATCCGATTAAGTTGAGCAATACCGGGGACAATGCCAACCATTATTTCAAAATCAGGGTTTAATATGAGGGCATTTAAAGAAACTCAGGAAAAAGGAATAAAAGATAATATAATCGACAGAAAAATGCTACTTACTTAAATTATCTGTATTTTCGAACAGTTTAATGTGGAGCATAAATTCGTTTGATCATATAACGTAAATCAGCTCGAAAGGAGGAGGGAAACGCTCGGAAAATGACGAAAGAAATTTTTTGAAATAGGATTTTACCAATAGAAATTTTTTCATTGTACCGCAATAAACAAACATAAGGCCAGGTTAATGCGCAATCTGGTTAACTGCAGTCCTCCTTTCGTTTATTTGAAAACTGAATGTAATCGAATTTCGTAACCAAAGCATATAATAATAGAGAGCTAGAAAAATATTTTATGAAGTATAGTTATGCTATAAATATTAACATTTATAGCACTTAAATTTTTAAAAAGATTTTTGAGGCGCGTAACGATTAACCGCAATTTCAAAGGGAATGCAAATTGACAAATTTGTCTAAAATCACTTCAGAATGTATAATTCTGATTACTAAATTAAGCACAGCATGATTTTGATTTAAAATATATTCAATTCAGTGTTTTATTTTAATTGTAATTTAAGGTACGTCATTTGGCTCATCTCATTTTATTTCATAAATTTCTTAAAATTTTAAGAAGAAACACTTTTATGTATCAGAGTACTTTTAAACACGGTGAAAATAAAATTAAAAACTATTGCGAATATAAACATGCAAATAAGCTCATTTGTGTCCATGAGAAATCAAGAAGAGAAGAAAACCTTTTAATTGTCAAAATGGCTTTTCAACGCGCCAAAAGTAGAATTTAAACTTATTGAGCATCTAAACATGTGAATAAGCTTAGTAATGTACTACTTTAAGGATTTAGAGTGAAAATAAATTCAGATTACAAGTTAAAATTTTTTACCGTTCAGGTAGATATTCCTGACGATGCGCGAAAAATGAGACATTTTCTTCATTTATCCAACAAATAATAATCTCATCGGTGGATGAAATGCTACATCTTTTATTTATCTTTCAAATTATAACTGTACGATTTAAACCGCTGAGATATTTAAAAGCGGTAAATGTACCTCCTATTAATTAAACTCTTTATTTTTAATGCTTTATTTTCTAATTCACATAAACTGAATTCATAACATTAGGGGGAATGTGATCCGTTGACTGAAGCCAAATACGTGGCTTGCGTAACAGTAGAAAAGTTAAATTTATTTACATTAATCACATGCAAATAAATGTATTTTCTCGACTTGCATATTACCCTGTCTGCGTGAAACTCTCGTCAAGAGTGCGATTTAACGTTAGTTATGTATAAACGTGAAGTAACAACATCTGCACTTTCGTTTGATGAACCGTGACTGATTCTCGAAAAGCCACGTTTCGTTTTTTATGAGCATTAAAATTTGGAACCTGCCTTTTATAGAATAGTAAGCAGTGAATTATTTTTAAAGTTATGAGATCTTACGATCAAATAATATGTGTATTAATGAGGATAATATGATCAGCTGAACATGACCAATAAAACACTAATAGACTGGAACATTTACCTGCAGGAAATTTGTACTCATAGCATTCTAAACAGAGTTTCCTGTAATCTGGCTTGCTTAACAAAGCAATAGATATCCACGAAAACCATTTTACGAAGCGCAAAAACGAAGCAGGTAGAACACTGTTTGTTTGTTAAAATAAAGAGACTCCAGTTCCTTCAGCATTCTGCAAAAACGATTTGTGCAACTTTAGTGATTCAAAGTTGTTTTAAAAGCCAAATTTTATGGTTCAGTGGTAGCCAAATTTCATGGTCGACGGGATAATACCTAAGAACCGTATTTCTAACACACATGGCGTTTATCTCTTGCAGTTTACTATAGACTGCTCAAAGGTGTCTCAATCAAGAACATTCAAAATGTGATTCCATTTATTCTTTTTCTCGCTGCCAGATAACGTACCTAAAATTATTAAAATAGCAGGGGACTACAGCCTCTTCCTACGTTAAGTCTCATGTATCATTGCGGTGCACAATCTGAATTCAATTATGCAACTGTGCTGATGACAGTTATACCACATAAGCATCAAATGAATTCGTATAAATTACAATAATACACATACACTTAAGATTCTATTTGCAGATAATTAATATCTGCTTCAATCATATATGACCGATATTTAGTTACTTCGGACATTAAGATTTATGATACGCCACATTACGCTACGCTGCATTTACTCATTTCTACGCCAATTAATTGCATTTTAAGAAATAACATTATGCATCTTTAAATAAAAAAGTTTGCTGCTTTCACCCAAAATTCAAACACTTTATCAAATATAAGTATAGAGTTACGTAAGTGAAATCAAGATCTGAGAATAAACATTTTAAGAAACATGATGACCTCATTCACATATACCTGTAAGTTTGCTGCTAAAGTAGAATAAATTAATCATACATATACAGAATAAAGATATTAGAGAACAATGCAAATACTAGTCTATCCATGTAAGACACGTTAAATGCATAAGGAAACATGCATGCTGTACATTGATAAACCCATTTGTGATTGTACATCTCTTAAAAGAGGTTTTCTAGACATTTAAAAGAATTTAGATTGATACGCTACTCTGATTCAAATCTAGACAGTTCGACGGCGTTTCTTAACTTTACAACAAGACTATATGTAACTATTTTCATGAGAATTTTTATGCCGTATCTTTACAAAAAAAAGTTTTATAGTTTTGTGGCATGCATATGCCACAAAAACTGCATAGCAAAGATACTGCATAGTATCTTTGATTACATAAATTAATGGATTATGATCAGTCATAATTGCAATAGAAAAAACGAAAATCCAAACTTCGAACATTCACAAACGCCCAGATTGCGTCATTAAATCGTTGACCATTTTTTCTGATATTCTTTCATTCGTAAAACTTGTGGGCTGTAATTTGCCACTTTCTTCTCATTGTGCCAAACAAGCACGAAGTCAAGAAACGTCAGTCTGACTGGTAAATGTTTTGTTTGTAGTGAATGTGTGTGTACAATGTTGGAAGGTTAAGTGTGCTTTTAAGTTTCTAAAAAAACTATGTGTTAAAGTTCTGATTATGGTAACCGAAGAGCGTTAGTCTGGTAAAAGGTTTGTTTGGAGCGAATATATACAACTTTGAATGATTAAATGTGCTTTTAAGTTACTAAATACCTATCTGTTAAAGTTTTGACTGTGGTAGTCGAAGAGCGTTAGTCTCGTAACAGTTTTGTTTGGAGCCAAAATATAAAACTTTACAGGATTTAAGAAAACTTTTAAGTTCCTAAAAAATCATCAGTTAAAGTTCTGAGTATGGTAGCTTTCTTTTACCCATTTCCTTGTTAATTCTGTAAGCGAATGAGCCTGTTTAGATCAATCCTTGATACGTTCTCTATAATAGTTGCGTAAACTCAGTAGACTTCTGAACTGAAATTTGTTTTGAAGAGATTTCATAGCTTTCTGATGATTTAGGTATGGCTGGCCACTTACTGATCCAATCAAATATTCTAAATTATTTGACTTTTGAATTTTCGAAAGTCCATTTAAAGATCCTTCGTGCTGAGACTCCTACTGCATTGAATAAACAGTAGTACTTTCGATATAAGTTCTACTGAAGGGCGTGTAGTCTGACAAAATCTCATTTAAAAGATGCTGAAATGTTGCAGCTGCATTCATTACTTTAAATGGCATAACTTCTCATTTATATTTATAACTATTATCATTTTATTTATCTTTTATAAAGTTATATTAGTAATTATTCATTAAAATATAGTTTAAAAAATTAGAAACGGGAAGATGAGTAATAGCATTTCAATTTGTCAATCTGATATACTTTTATTAAAAATTTAATCTTACTTTGCTTTAATTAGTTCAATAGTTTTAATATATGTCACCTCATTTGGTTACTCATCTTTAAATTTCTAATTTTTAGACTATATTTTTCCCGAAAAACTACCCATAAAACTTTATAAAAGAGATGAATTAAATTATGACTTTTAATAGCTAAATACATAAATTTAAAATTCTGTTATTTGCTGTATGTAAGATTAATTTTCTATTTTTTAATCCTTAAGTTTCTTTCTTACTTTTTCAGTACTAATTTATTAGTCCAAAAGTAAAAATATTCCTCGTTTTTTTTATTGCTCACAAATCATTATGCAAATATGAATATACAACTTTTGAGTACTAAAAATGCATGGCTGCGATGTTATCGTCAGGAGATGATCTGTTAGGTGCATTTTTACCACGACATCTTTCAAGGCGATGTTTTTGAATCGCTTTATTTTCGACGACGATGTTTCATACCACGATGTTTTCACCTTGCTTTGTTTTGTCAGCGACGTTTCCGTTCGTGATGTTTTTTGCCGCGGTGTTTTCTTCTGTAATCTTACAGAGTACATATTCATAGGATAAATGCATAACCTTTTTCTCACGCCCATAAACTAATTATAAAGTAATTTCTCCCAGTACTTTGTATGTATGAAAAATCAAATCGTCAAATAATATAAAATTTCTTTTTCCCAGTTTTAAAGCTGATCCAATATTTTCATCGTTTCAACTGTTCTTTTAATATGTCAGCTTCGAAAAACTGCATTTTTTTTTTGTTTGTTGTAAGCTTTAATATTTTCCGCAAATGGTAAGTATTTCCTTTCTATCAATAGAATGAGGTTCGAATCCATCGAGCGGGCTTGCTGCATTGGCGTTTTCCTGTTTTTTCTCAGTGTAAGGTGTGTACGAGACAGTTTTCCTTAGAAAGTCCTCCACGAAAGCACCCCCTTTTAGGCAGATAGCCCCCGAGTGCTTTGCTATTTTCAAATAAAGCGAATTATCTGTAGAGCACGTATCTTACATGCAACAGAAGTGCGTGTTTCACGACAGTGAACAAAAACGTCTTTGATTACAAACATTTATTACGTAAAAATTATTATAATTATGTATATGCAGTTTTTTTTTAAGTGAAGTATTTTTCTTGTGAATAGTAGTTGGTAAATTTCAACGTGTATCCCCTTTGCAGCTCTTGGAAAGTCGGTATTCCAGTTTTTGCTACAAGTTTTCTTCCATATTTTATATCTTTTCACACGAATTCCTCATACTCTTAACATCAGAAGGAATTCATCTATACAAATTTCCGTCGTTGATAGGCGATTAAATTTCGTGATAACACAAAATAAACATACTTAGCTTTTCCTTTTATCGAGGTTATTTCGTTATTATTCCTTCGCGCCATTTACTTCATAATAGAAAAAAAACATATAAAAGTAGGTCTAAAACTTTTAAAATGGTAAACATTTTACAATTATGCCTTCACCGGTCAACCTTTCCCGAAAACTTTCATAACGATGGAAAGCTTTTTTATTTACCCTGTTTATGCAAATCATAATTTTTGAGAGAATTAAGAAGATTTATGTCTAGGTTAAGAACCATGAGCGTTTATAACATTAGCCCTCATTCCAATAAAATGAGTCTCTAAATCAAAAATAAACAAAGGTCATCGATTTTCGGTTACATAATTAACAACCACTTTAACTAACCAAAAATTAAAACTTCGATGATCATCGCCTCCAAAATAAAAATAACTTACAAAGTTTGTTCTTGGTAACAATCTTTTCTAATATGTTTCCATGCAAGCACTTTCAGCCTTCACTTAGCGGATATTTTCATTTCATATGCCCGCTTCAGAACTTGGAAAGTTTTGGGCAGTGATGTGGATCGAGCGATATCTTAAACGGTCGATAAGTAGCGGAAAATGCTTCTCGACATCGTGTATTCACGGCTTTTGCATTTTCTATCGTAGTATTTTCTCTCTTATTACTTTGGTTTATTGTTATCTCATCATCTGAGCTACAAAGTCAGGGATTTCGTGATCGCCCGATGAAAAATTAATGTGGATTTCGTCCGACGCGTCATGATATTTTTTATATGTCAGAAATCTTGATATATGTGGAATTTAACAAGCTTCGTGACTCAAATTTGTGCATAGAAGCTGCGGGTAAATGCACAGGAATGTCTCCAATACAAGGAATATACTATACCAGAATCTTCTCGTTTAACAACTGTGGCTTTATTTGACTGGACATGATTGCCTTAAGCTCATCTCTTCTGCATTAGACTCAGGAATTCTCCAGTAAATTTTCTTTGGGATGCTGAAACACCTATGGATAATGAACATTTAAACATATGCTTAATGATTTCTTCCTGTAACCCCAAAACACTTGAGAGGCAAAGTATCGAATATGTTAAGTGCCATAAGTTAGGCATTTGTAAGACGCGTCTTAAGGGATGTTTTTCCTGTGTTGTTGGATAATTAGTAATGTAACGTTACCTTATGTGACGTGCAGTAGCAAATTCATGTAGTAAATAACTGAAAATCTGAAGGGAAAATGACTGGACTCAGTGATGCCAATGAATAGCGCATAATGAGATATAAACAAGCTACCATATTTGGTGCTTTGGCCCACAAATTACGAGTGCCTCGTTGACGGAAAAAAAAACATAAAATCTTCCATTAATTAAAAAATGCTTATTCAGTTCTTTAAAAAAAAAGTGTAATATCTCAACATGGTACGATCGAAAGTTAACGGTCTTTCTTGCCACCTTAAATAGTTAATTCGCTTAGGGATCTTGTGAGCCATTACGATAATATCGCATTTCTCCAAAAATAAAATCAGCTCTTTTATTAAATTTTGTGGGAAAAGACTCACTAGGGCTTATTTTCAGGCCCTTATGAGGCAATAATACGATGAAAAGATGTGTGGCTTTCTTTCCATTCAAATAGATTGACAAAACGCAGGTTACACACTTATTTTTATAATCGTTGCCGGGAATATAGACAGATGAGGCATTCCTCTGATTAAACCTTCACTCATAGCAACTGAAATAGAATTCACAGAAATTACATTGAGTTGGTATTTAGGAACGTTGATGCTATTAGCGAAGATTTGAATGCAGGTGCACATTTAATAACTTCATTTATCTTCCAGGTTGAACACTGGTAATAAATCTTCTTAGAAACAGTTCATATTGCTGAAAGAAGCTACCTATATACAGTACTGTGATTCTTTGAATTCTTCTGGCGATATGTCTAAATGTGATGCTGTTACAAAGTCAATTGCGCCGCAACCTTTGCTTTTCTGTCAGCAGTCTATTCGCAGATCACATCTTTCAGACTCAGGAAATGATGGTTTCTTACTTGATGTGTACTTGCATTTCTTAGCATTTCCTTCGTTCACCTGCTGACTGAGATTTGTATTCTGGTCGCCATTTTTGAACCATGCGGAGATCCAACAGCTGTCCCTTTTTCGGAGGAAGCTGTAAAGTCCTTCTCTGGGAATCCTCCATAATTGCTTTCTTGCACTTAACCGAATGTCTGTTTTTTTTTTATTTCATATTATTTGAAGATCAAATATTCCCTTTAAATCCATATAGTATTAAATCAAATGGTAAATTAACACCTACGAGAAAGAAGTCCAGCAAATACTGTTAAAAATGATAGACTGCGCAAAACAGCGAAAAACTATGCACAAAATTCAGAAAACAGTTTTCTGTGTCATACCGTCTTGTTATGAACGTTTGTTGCAACACACGACGTACTGAATTTTAAAACACCGTAATTAGTCACGATCCTGTCTCTTCGTTTGCAGATAAATGTGTCTGTTGTGTTTTTTGGCGATTCTCAATATGGCATCCATTTAGCTGACGGCATTAACGGCTTATATTACGAGCATCCATAAAATTCATACTGGTCTTTATTTTCAAGGAAACACGAGGGTATGTGGTCCATCGGACGCATTGGCAATAATGAGAAGACATCACTGTTCTAAAATTAATATTAAAATCATCAGTTTTTCAGTTCAAGCTAGGGAAATAATTGGATTTAACAAAATTTTTGTTATAATAATAGAATTATTCCTATATGGTAACAAAAGTTTCCCGAAAGCTAATTGTAAAAATCTTAATCAGAAAAATCTTTTAAAATGAAAACTTGTACACAAGAACATTAAATATTATCGAAATAAAAAATTTGAAAACAGTTCTACATAAAAAAAGGAAAATATGCATTGTGAAAGGAATTTCTGAAGAAAAAAAACCTCTTAAATGAAAATTCTTAAAAGAATAAACTATATCTGAGGAGTTAATTTGGGATATTTCAAGTTGATACGATATATTCAATTGATTTTTTTTGTTTTAATTTGCAACTTTATTCTAATAATTTACAGGTGTTTTCTTTCTTATATATTACTCGCTTGAATCTGTATTGTTTATTTCCCTTCCAAATCTAAAGCGTGGTTGCGACATAAACAGAAAAATTCTCTAATTAAAAATGATTTTAAAAATGTAAAATTTAAATTAATTTTATCTTGCATACAAGTGCAATAAAATTTTGAAATTTTAGGGAGGACGGAGTTAGCTGTAAAAACAAATAACCAAGTTAATAATTGTGAATAATAATGTGTATAAAAATGCGTTTTATTGCGGAACGATGGGAAAATGACTATCCCAAATCATCGGTTTAAAATAGTGTTTCTTAAAGGTTTTTCATTCATGACTCCTTTTTATTACAGATGTTTTCTAGCAACGCTAGTTGTTAAAGGTAGAATCAAAATATAAAAATAAATATTTTTCCATAAATAATTTCTTTATTTGGTAAATAATATATATCTCTCTCTCTATATATGAAAAGAAAACGCTTTTGGATTTGTTTCAAATATTAAAAAAAAAGTTGAAGAAAGGAAGTCACATTTTAATCAGACGGATATGCTTGTGTTTTGTTGCATAACAAAATTACATTTTGGTGCAATATTTGACACTGTTAAAGTTCCCATAAATACTACATAGTGACGGCAGAAATCATACAATGTCATTTCAAAAATGGAAAGTATGTGAGATTTTCAATGGGAATTTGTGGAAAATTCAGTTTTAGCTCCAATTCAGAATTCAGTCAATGACTTTTGTGGAAGCTTAAGTTTTGAGTCCGAGATAGCTCAACAAATTCCTTTTGAGCCGTATATGACAGGTGGTTAATCTCATTAATGCCAATTAAAGTAATTCTTTTAAAGTTCTCATTAATATTCTTTTTTAAGTTCATGTATTGAATCAAATTTTTCGCGACCTGACATTTGGCTTTGCAACCGCATTAGGGGTCGCAATCCACAGTTTAAGAAATATGGAAAGCAAAAATTAGAATGACACCTTGGATAGTAGATGTCACAATACTTGGACTTCGTTTCGTTCGCAACACTATATAATATAATTTAGTGTTCATAGTCAAGACTGTATAAGTATTGTACGACATAAAACCAAAAGCTTTGGACAATATTTTTATGCAAAATTCAACTTAATAACATTATTCAAATTCTGTCATATATGTTGCTCTGTAACTCAGTGTCTTTATTTTATGATGATTCTTGCAGTGCATTTTTATTTTTATACATTGAATACTAATTTAATTTACCGATTCAGCTCACTGAACTTGATCTTCAGATTAAATTACTTTAAAATGCAAGTCAATTGTTAACAATATTTTTTAATAATTATAGTACGGAGCATTATTCTTTTGTGTGGTTTTTCAACTACCCTTGGATTAACCGCGGATACTTCTGAATCATTTGATGATATCAGCTGATGAATATTATTGCTGTTTTGCTATTTTTAATAAATTATCTGCTGGACTTAAAAGTCGCTCAGAAGTATCGATATCCCGATGATTACTGTACCGGAATAAAAATAACCTCCAGACAACATTTTTATTCCGCACACCGGTGAAGAAAGTTCGGAGAATTATGAGAAGTCAAGCAGAACAAGCGATATCCTTTAAACCGTCAATAGACAGATAGCGGAAAATACTTCTTGACATGGAGCTGAATATTCACGGTCTTTCGCATTTCCTCTTCTTTCTCCATTTTGTTGCTTTGGTTTATTTGTTCCTTTGTTACCCCACCGCTCGTGCGATAAAAATCGACAATTTTTCTATCGCCTGGTGACGAATTAATCGGGAATATTTCATCGCATTCTGTTTTATTTCTGATTTATGAATCTGCATCGAAATAAAGATGGAGCTCAGTATCCATTGCTTGTTGGATTTCAATAAACAGAGCGCTAATTATAAATGATCATGAGAAAATTATTCTTAAGTTTTACTAACAGTTATATTTGAATTAATTATACTCTATCCTATATCTCTTGTCACAATATTCGCTCAGAACAGAAAGTTATGCAAGTTTAATGGCTTGCTGCATAGTTTAAAAATCTGATATGTACACCACATTACTTCCTTGTACGGAATATTAAATTACACGCATTTTGCATTTCATTTAAACTTATTGGATTGAATTAAATCTACTTCGTCGATAGCGCCTAAACTACAATAGAATAAATGCACTCTTTAAAATTCACTATATTTGTTTACCATAGCGACACTCTGGCGCTAGGTTCACTTAACAGCGTTACATCGCATTCATTTTAGGACTCAGAATGCACAAAAATTTGTATAGCATCTGAAATATTATATAATCTTTGCCGCATGTTATATTCAACTACTATTATAAATCTAAAACAATGTATAAAAGAAATTAAACAAACAAACAAAACAAAAACAAAAAAAAAAAGAAACAGTTTTTCACAGAAAATTCAGTATTTCTCATTCAATTAATTCAGATTTCACTTCGCGACAAGGCAGAAGTATATAAAAACTAAAAACATCTATATTAAAAATTGCGAAGTAAATCCTAAACACTTATTTCCTCGAATAAATTCTAGAATGGATTAAGCATGATTTAATTCACAATACAAATGTAAACAAATATGGCCACCATGGTAAAATAATTAGGTTTAATCGCACTTGAACAACCTTTAAATTGTTGATAATTCCGCAATTATAACATGCAGGTTAACTAAAGGCATAACAACCTTAACCAGAAGATATAAAAAACACAATTCAATAATTTTTAAAGCAAAAAATGCACAATTTACAAACATATAAGAATAAAAAGAAACTGAGCTCACTGACCCGAGTAAATGTGTGGATATACATACACATATTTATATAATTTTGGCGCAGCTGATGCAACCAAAATAGGAAGTGCACATATACATGTTATAGCAGTCGTATATGCAACATTTCAACGTTCTGAGGCTACTCGTTTTTGAGTTATGCTAGATACATGTATACATATGTACGTACGTACGCACAGACGCCACAAAAAAATCTCTTCAAAATCCATTTTAAATCAGTTTTATAATTTTTTGGGGAAAAAAGAGCCCTCTATTCTGTCCTTACGTTCAGATATCACACAAAAACATCGTTTAATTCCATTCGATAGCTGTCAAAATGGATATTTTCTTTGAAATATGATACTCGAAATTTTTCGCGATTACAATACTTCGTTTTTACTTCGTACAAGGAAGTATAAATAAAAGGTTAATCTTGACTTATGATAATTAGAGGTTTCGTCATTTCATCACTATGTCTGAGTGAGTATTCCTTCCTGCTGTGGTTGCGAAAAACTACAGCTATTTAGGCACTGTGTCGTAGTAAATATTTCCGCATTTAAAAAGAGTGTTTAGTTTTGAATTTAGAATCTTTTAAATAATTTAAAGTTTAGCTACCAAGGCAAGTAGCCTTATCTTCCATGTTTTGCAATGAAAAGCAATCTCTTTAGTTTGTGTTTGTGTTATCAATTTAGTTCGTAAATTATTAGAAGTGGATAAATATTCATTTGTTTGATTTTAACTTCATTTGTGTTTATGCTGACATAAAAATAGTTGTATGGGCGAAAAATCTCGGCGAAGTTAAGATAACTCAGATCAGACGTTAAGATTGAACACTCAATATAGTTTAACACCACAGAATAATTCATTTAACTGTTGTTGATCAATTTACTAATTTTCAGATAGTAAGATTACTGTTTTACTACCATATTTCTCTGATTCTAGGTACACCTTCTTTTCTACGTAAACATGGTTATAACCGGTGCATCTTATAATCGATAGCATTTTAGAATCAGATTTTTCGAAATTTTTCCAAATTAGTAATTGAAACAGATCGATTATGTTTGTTAAAAAACTATTATTAATAATAAGCGTTTTATAATCGATGCATCTTACATTGGAAGAAATGAGGTAATTTGTAAAATTTCTAATTTTCTGATTAGAATTAAATATTAATTACAACTTTAAGTAATACTATACTAAGCTTTAAATATACTAATTTAATGATCACCTAAATTATTGCCAAATTACAGTATGCATGAAATTTTGTAGACCCGCTTTGTTACAAACATCTTTAAAACAATCTTACAAACATATTTCTTTGATTGAAATAGCAGTTCACTATTTTAACATTTCGATATTTTTTCTGCTTACGTAATTTGACAGTCAACGTAGAGTTACAGAAATAAAGGCCGTAAATTTCACCTTTACTTTAATTTCACATTTCAAATGCATTGCATAATAAACTGGGTGATTTAATATCAGTAAGCATACATTTAATGACTTGAGTTTTTCTCGTTTTATTTTTAATAACTTGGACCTGTATTTTTTAAAATAAAAGTATATCTAATATTATTTGAATACTGAATTAACAGTATTTTCTTTTGCTAATATTTGCGGCATTTTTATAATGTCTATTATTGATTACTTCAAAACACTTGAGGGTTTTTCCTCCCTCCTTTCTGCATGCCATGCCTTCGTGATTTAATGGTAGTACACTCGGCGCGTATTCGAGAGATTCAGGTTCGAGTCCCGGCGAGGGCATTGCTCATTTTTTCGCTTCTTCGGTATCAGAAACCCCTAATAACTCTATAATCTGTGTAAGGGAAGATATGCCTTCGTGAAAGGCATTCTAAGGAAAACTGGCTCATATTTACGTGGCAGAGGAGAAAAACCACGAAAATAGTCTTGTTGTCAGCCCATTTTTCGGGAATGATGTTGAAATACTAGTATTTACGGCATTGTCTTCTAACCGTCTCGTTTCGAGCCCAGAATGCACTACAAGGGACAGATCGGTATTATAGCCTGGAGGTGTGGATCAGCAATTAGAAACATTTATGCCTTCTATGGGTTTCGGATTCGGTCCCGGTGCTATGCAACCGACTGTCGTAACCACCACATCAAATATGGCATCAGGATCCCTCATTACAATGAATACAAAAGATGTTTCTGACGGTGCATACTTCGTACTTTAAAACAAAATTATTTTCTATTGTGTTAAGCTTATACAAGAGAAAAAATCATTCTTTATATTAAAAATGGATAAAGTTTTATATTTAACTAAAATCAAAACGATATTTTATTTTAAATGCGGTAATGAAAAAATAGTTAATAGTTTGGTGTACATAATTAAAATATGTGCAGTACAATGAGACTTTAAAGGAGAAAATCGTTGAAAATAATTTAAATTCATATAAACAAATAAGCAGCAATTTCACATGTTTTAGGCATAAAAACAACTAATAAGATTAACTAAAGCTCCGGATAATTTTTTTTTTATTTCTAGAAAATATCAATTTATTTTAAATTGGTGTTTGAGTGTTCTGAAGTTCGAAAGTGTTATTTTCCGCTCCATGCCTATCGAAATATTTGACAGGTTCTCTCGAACTCGCAGCGCTTAAAAACAATCGGTCCACGCATTACTGGAGTTGTTGGAGCGAGCAGACGACAAGATCCGGTATCGCTATATTCCCCATAAAATTTGCGGAAAAAGGCAGTTGGGAACTTCTCGGGTTATTTACGGAACGTCACAGAAATGCTTAGTGTCGTTTCCTTTAAGGTTTAAAGAAACAAAATTCTTCCATTGCGGGATAGAAGTTTTTTTCACTTTTCAAGTGCTCCGGAAATGTCGAGTATATTTTTTGGATGTTAGAACTGTTTATAAATTAAATATAATAATATATTTTTCACATCACGTTGAGTATCATTACTTTTGAATTAAGATGTACAATTTCAAACAAGAAGGGGATTGGCTGCATGGGAGTGAGTTTCCATGATTTCCCCCACGTGTAACGAAAATACGAGCCAGGCTTCGTTGGAGAATGCTGTACGAAGGCATCCCTTCCTTTTAAGCAAATACCCGTTTTCTGCTTTGCTATAATCTGCTAAAACCAGACCCAAGAACAGCACAGTCGCCACAAGAATGTCATATACTCTCATAAAAGAGATATTTGGCTGATTTCGCATTTCAGACACTGTGAATTTTATGCACATAAAATAAATATTTAATGAACTAAAATATAACTGAATTACACTAACTTTCATCATATACTTTTATAGCGTTTAAAAGAATCATAAACTATACCTTGTTATTGTTATGCAGTGTTTAAAATTTATCTCACAAGAACTTCTAAATTATAGCCTTTAGCTTTTGACAAAGGTTAATTATGCATCCATATAAAACAGAAATAAAAGTTCAAAGATTAAAAAGTTCCATTATTTACACGCGAAATCGATGTTTTAAATAATAAGACAAAGTAAAAACAAAACGCAATAAAAGTGTTTATATCGCCTTGTTGATAAGCCTGAAAGGCAAAAGACAAAGTGAAGAAAAAAATCCGCTTTCAAATGCTATCAAATGCTTAGTAAGTTAGTAATGCTAAAGTAAATTAATAATCAGTAAAAATTGCACCTCTTATTATGGAAGCAGATCATAATTTTACACATCTACCGCTTTTCTGGAAGGATTTAAAAACATTTTGAGTAATATTTTAAATCATTATAAAGTCAATAATTAAAAATAAAAGTCAAATTCATTTCAAGAAATGTATCCGCTCTAGAACAAAACAGCTAAAATATCCAAACACTAAATCAGCTAAAATGTATAAAAGTTGGTATAAACTGAAAATCCAAAATTTTTATAAAAACGCATGCACTTCCGGAACCTTAAATTGAACCTCAGCTGTTGAGAGAGCAATAACGTTTCATTAAGTCAAAAGAATATTTATTAATACAATAAAAACAAAATGTCAACAATGCAAATTTTAAAATCTGAAAAGTTTCCGACATTAATTACGTCCAAAGGGGCGTTTTTTAACATTTTGTGTGTTACCTTTATTTATTAAATATCATGTTCTTCGCATCTAAACCACAATATTCAGTTCAAGAGCAATATCGCAAAATAATTTTCAACTGAACATATCTTTAGAATTTCTGATACAGTCTCACGCGCTGGAGATAAAAATTATTTTTCTGTACCACGTTGCCATTGCTCGCTTTGTAATCCTTGAGTTTGCTAACCAAAAATTCATTAAAGTTTTATAAATTATGAAATCAGTAATAAAACAAATTCCAGATTTCAAATTTGGACTTCCAGATGCCCATATTCGCAATAGGATTATGTCAGTCAAAATTGGATGGCTCTAGGTAGCGTTGTTTTATCACAATGCGAGAAACGTTCATTTATACAGGTTCTTCATTATTTAATTTCTTCAAAAAAAATACAGTGCGAAAATATTTGGTGGCAACAATCTGAAAAGTGAAACGGAGATTCAGAGTGGAGTGATTCGACGCAAAATGAAAACAATAGTCCTTCAGGGACAAAGCCCCTTTGGACTAAAAATCTGTAACTTAATTTACTTTTTCAAATTTAGAAAAGAGATAGGTTATTTGCAAGGCTGAATGGAAAGTAAATTAATGATATGTTTTGTGTAATGACAAAAACTGCTTAATGGATGATGAATACTTCATAGCATAGCGTAAAATAATTATCCAAAATTTTGAAAAGACTCCACTGCACACAAATCTAACGTGAAAACTTCCTATCAGAATTCTACTGTTAATTAGACTTTAGCTAATTGTATTAATTATTCAAGCAGCAGCTAGATTCTTTTAGGTTGTTTTGTCCTTTTCGGTTGCTGACATGTACATTTATCTATAAAAATTTACTCTGCTAATGAATAGGTACGCCGAGCGCGAGAAGAAATGCTGTGTCGTTTCGTCCGTCCGGAAGCCAGCAAAACAACTCGGTCCTTTCTTTCAGCCGGGGATTAAAGCGGAACCGAAAAAAGGAGCAGTGGAAAGAACGAACGTGACAGGAATTCAAGATCGTCTGCAGAGAAGAGTAATCAGACCTGACAAATTCCGAGAAGAAAGAAAAGAAATCACGGCTATCAAAAGGCGAAGTTTTTACGTTTTTTTGACGTTTCTTTTATTGTTTCTGCGCCTCCATTTCAAACAATCAAAGTGGGATTATTGCGAAGGCTGTCTTTCGGAATGGCTTCCGTCAGTCGGGCATTTATTTTGCTTTTGTTTTCTGGGTATACGATTGAGACGAGTAATATGCATGATTCGTAAATGCCCCCCGCCAGTTCTTGGTGCCTTCGTAATTGTAATAGGAAGGTATGCGGCAAAAGGATGATGGGATATAGAAGATTTTTTGCGTGTAAATCTGCACGCAAATGATAAGCCTTGAGTTTTGCTTTTGTAAGCATTTAAAATTCTCGATTATAAATGCAAGTTTTCCTAAATATTCATTCATTCAACATTTCTTTTCAGACGCTGATGTTAGAGACATCTGTATCTTAATATTTCCATTTTCGCAGTCGTTATATAAGACTACGCTACTTTGACATTTATCACCCACGTGGCCTAGTAAATGTTAACATTCTGTTAGGCTTGAAAGTAGGCAAAGCAACAACCTTGTATTGGGCGTAGATTTTAACTGAAACTCTATCGATTTCCAGGGTGAACAGGTACGGACGAACAAATTCATCAGGCGCAAACATATTCTAATATTTTTGGACACGGTATTTAAAACAAAAATAAACAAGAATATCTATTCATACTTTACAGTAGCCTTCTCCAGAGGCAACCAACTCAGAAACTGATGTGCTTTCCTGAGAAGAGGGATAAAAATAATTACCTTGCAGTCTGAAAATTTCAGAGAGAAGTATAAATTTTCAAAAACAACTATTCATTAAAAGTGTATGAAAATTTCATTTGTTATACAATTATATCGGTTATATTTTTAAATAAAAATATCGCTTAATTTTATCGTCTCATGAAATTAAATCTTTGGTGCAATTAACAGTTGCTAATTTCATCAAAATTCAGTTTAAAAAGGGTTTCGCTTTTTAAAACTCCGATATTTCGGCATTTCTTTTTAAAACTAGAATGGTATAATGAATATCGTCAAATTGCTGATAAATATATATAACCGTTTAAATAACATTAAAGGTAATAGTAATATATGTAGAGAAACAGTTATTATCGTCATATTTGCAGCAAAATTCTATTGTTGCAATTAAGACTTTATTATAAATAACAGAATGTACGCAAGATGATGTACGCAAGTAATAATGTACGCAAGATGTAAAGTTAGAAATTTTGTAATTTATGTAAGTGCACTAAGCTTTTTTTTTTCCCTCAAACTTTATTTTTATTTATTTTTTTAAGATAAAGAACCTATAAAAGGAATAAAGCTAGAGTTTTTATTTTTGCAGGATATTTAAAGTAGACAGTATGAAACAATCGATAACATTTGAGTATCATACGCATCGCATATGGTGCAAAGTTTTATAGAGGGTGTTTACTTATTTTAGAACGATTTATGGGTCGTTTTATTAATATTTAAAATGGAAAGTTAACGTTTTTAAATATTCAGTTTGATAGACTTATCTCTGGACTATAAGTCTGCATCGTGATTGCTATGACAAAAAGACCTTTCATAAAATTTCCAAGGGTATTGATTTCCATTCCTCTTCTACAACTTCTACGACGAGTCCATCAGCCGTGGTGGATTTGTGCTTAAAAAGAACTCTTTTTCAAGGGACCAAAGCACAATAGACCATAGACGAAACGTCAGGGGATTTCGAGTCATACATTTAAAAGTATTATACGCAATATCTGTATCAGACCTTCTTTTTCAAGGAATATAGTGGTATTTTTTTGTATATGACTTGTTGTTTTGTCTTGATCAAATTTCGGTTTTCTATAAATATGGCACTTTAAACTCCCTCTTGAGTGTATGTTGAGTTGATTTTAACATTCCCCCCCCCGTTCTCATTTTTAATTTCGCTTTGTAAACGAATTCTGCAACAGTCAAAAATACCTTACTAAAACTTTTCCTGCAAAACGGAACCAAGTTTGTACATATTTTCCCTTTGTTTTTGATAATAATTAGACCTTTCCTTATTGCACTTATATAGGTAAACTGATGCTTTCAAGAGTTACAATGTATTTCCATTTATCTCCTGCTAAATAGATTTGATACACAGTTCTACAAATTGCTCTGCGTTGAGCCACATACCTCGGTAAAAGCTGGTGAACATTACGTTTTTAGCTTTTTTATGTTGTGTAAGTCTTGGTTTATTTTATGTGTTGTTGCTAGATCTGTATTCAAAGACTAATTTTAGCGTGAGCGGATCTTCTTTTCTTAACAATGATTTAAATCTAGAAACATTAGAAAGAGTACGTACCTTTTTCGGTTATTAGTTCGAAGTCTTCTTTCCATGTATAAGTAACGCTTTTTCAATTTCCGATTAATAAGTTTGCTTATTTGGCACTCCAAAATTTTATTACCACCTATATCACAACGGTACTGAGTTACGGAATAGGATTATTTCTCTCCGGAAAGCGCAAGAACATATCCTTCGATTCACAGCTTGTTTATGTGCTACAGTTTAAAAGAAGAATAGATTTCAAAGTAATAGCTGATATTTATCACTTCAAATAATAAGCTGTTGACAGAAATTTCTATTCCGAGACATTTGATTTTTTTTTCTTTTTAAATTCCTTATCGAAGACGTTCTAAAAATGTGCGAATGCACTCTAAGTTCGTACAAAGTTTGAGGTTCGTACAAAAAAGATGAAAACATTCTTAGATTTCAATAAATCTTGACGGAGCTGAATTTTTAAGTTAAATAACCTTTTGTGGACACCAATAACTTCCTCATATGGCCTATTAAATTATGTACATTTTTGCTGCTCTTCATTTAAACTTATACCCTTCTATTATTCTAAATTAATTAATCGATCCTTCAAGGCAAGTTGAAGTGATATAAAAATTTCAAATTTTGAATTTAAATATCCCGGTCAATTTTTCGTATGGATGTCAAACTTCTTGTATTTTTATTTTTTCATAAGACGTATCAAACTTTTCCAAATATACGTATAGGAATAGCATTAATCGGAGATCGTATTAAAAGTTAGATTTTGTTATTTTGTATAAAATCAATTTTTTTTAAATTTGACGTTGCCAAAAATAGGAATATTTTCATCCTGTAATTCTGTAATTGGAAGTATATGGCTGTGACCAACGATTACGAAAATAAGGGCTGGGTAAGGATTTTTATGCCGGGTAAGGGGATATGTTTAGTATGGCCAGCTGCAATAAAAAAGGAAGATGCGCAATGAGAAGTTTCAGATGTCACGCAAAAAAAATCGTCCATATGGATTCGAGAGTGGTCCGAATGGATATTTTCGTTGAAATATGATACCTGATACATCTTTGACTTCTCACAAGGAAGCAAAACGTAATTTCTAAAAAAATGCCGGCATATTTTATGCAAATGAGATTTTCATTTGCTTTATTAATCTCCTAGCAAATTAGAACCTTATTTCCACAATGGATTGCCTGCAAGGTAATGCTAACAGCTTTGTAATGAAACCTTTCCTCAAGTTAAAAGCTAATCTTCTTAAAAATACCGAAACATTTATCCCACATATGATGGTTTTTAATTTACTGAAAAGCTGCCAGCGAATGTCAGAACCTTTATGACGGAGCAACCTTGCGAACGTTTTCATCATATTGTGACTGTGCCAGTTCCCCTTCTTCCTCTAATCGACTCATAGCAGGCGATTGTTAAGAAAAGAAACTAAACGGACGTTTTCTGCCGCTAATGAGTTTCGATTTGTTAAACGGATTTTATATGATCTTTTGGCAGAGAATTATTTTTTTATTATTTTTTTTCAGTTGGGTAATAATTAAGTCGTTACCTATTTGGAGGAGGGGCGGCAGAGAAGGACTAAAATATGGGGTTCGAAGTCATTTGTGTACTCAGCTGAAAGAATTTATAAAGTTCAAGAGGGAATGGTAGAGACCGCGTTTTTTGATTCACCATCTCATCACGGAAAAAGAGGATTAGGAGTTGTTACGACTAATAAAAGGAAATGTTTAAAAATTAAAGCGATAAATATCCATGGTAATTGGTACTTTAATACGTGCAACGAGTAAGAAGGGAAAGTAATAGCAAATGCATGACTACTGTCCGTGCTGCTTTCTGAAATACTAAAAGAACTTCAGCAGACTCTTTTAGTAGCCAAATTTTTGGATCATGCACTTTTTATTCATATGGCTCGGCCAGCGTTGTCGTTGCCAAACCATAAAATCTTCAGTGATGTCCACTGTCATTGATAGAACATCAGCTGAAAAGAATAGTTAACTTTTAGCCAAGAATTCTTCCATCCTCCCCCATTTAAGGAAACAGTTAAAAGAAACCGCACACCTAGCATTTTTGGCTGGACCATAGCAGTTTTCCTCTTCTCCAAGTTATCCATATGCTCACCTGTTCCCGATTGTCCGAATTCTTTAGTTTGGTTGCCATTTGGGGATAGTATTAATTGACAGAATTTCTTCGTTTGATAGGGCAGGCGATCTACATTCTCATTTTATCTTAAACAAAAGTGCTGAATAGCGGTGAAATGCAATTCATATAAATCTGATCATGTAATTTAAAATTTAAGCGAAATAAAAAAAAGCTTTAGTTTTGCTATCCTGTTTCAAGAACTAAATTTCCCAATTATGATGAAATAAAATTCATATGGATTTGAAACTGACTGCAATTTAAAGTAAATTATAATTTGCTCTTAAATTGAAAACAAAAATTTTTCATATAGGTTCACGTAAAACTGAGATAATAACAATACTTCGCATAGTATGGCTAAGTGGTTCCGCCATTATCAAAGACTGAGTGAAATCGGTCTAATCGAAAATGAATACATATTAAAAAAGGATTAATAGGTTTCAAAAATATCTTTTTCCCTCCTTTGTTTCAATAAATAAAAAGCATTTAAAAAACAACAAAATGCCTTTATTTTAAATAATTTTTAAAAAGGTATATTTGTCATAATTCACTTTTTATTGTTTAAAAATTGTAGTATCGACATCTTCACAAGCTTCTTTCGCTTTTTGTCTTCAGACTATTCTCTGTAGCAATGAACTGTATCTTATTATTCGGCGAAATGTAAAGCTACGTTCAGCTTTGGAATCCATTGCCATAATGTGGTCTGTCAAAATTTCAAAAATTCCAAAAATCTTTTACAGGTGTTCAATTGTTGTTCTTGTGCATAAATGCACAACAACACATACATAACGAGTAACCCCAGAAAAACACAACGACACATGCATAACGGAGAACCTCAGAAAAACTGAAATATGTGTCGTAACGCATAATTTTACCAAAGGCGATTTGATTATATAATAAGAAAAAAACCCTTATGCATTGAAAATCGTCTTGTACGAGAGTGAAACAAATATAAATGAGCCTTTTGTTTAAATAAAATATATTTTATAGGAAACATCTACATTTCCACCAATTATTTTTCTAAATAGTGACCTCTTTTGATGATAAATTTTCACCAAGGTTTTGGTAATTTTTTTTATTATGTTCTCGTTGAATGAATTTGGACGAGTATCTAACTAGTTGTCCTTCATCGCTGGTTTCAAATCACTTGTCTTCAAGTTCTTTGACGGGTCCAAACATGTGAAAATGGCATGGCGATAAGTCTGGTCTGTAAGGTGGATACTCAAGCATCCTTCAGTGTTTTCTATCAGTTTCTGCTGCGTTAAACCTGCTGAGTGGGGTCTGGCGTAGTCATGGATGATCAACACTTCGCAGATGGGACTATCTCGTCCTTTGGATCGTTACTGAAGCCTAACTTCATCCAAGGGACCGCAGTAGTAGGTTGCTTTGATTGTGTGTCGTCCATGTAAGAAATTCACCACTAGGACCTTCTTGCAGTCCCAAAAAACCGTGGCCAAAGCTTTCCCCCAGATAATTGAGTTTCGATTTCACGGGGTTTCTTTTGCCCTTCCTTCTCCATTCCATCCTTGCACGCTTTGCTTGGGGGAGTGTAATGATGCACCCATATCTCGTCACTGGTGACAGTTTTATGCAAAAAAGTTTCCAAATCGCGTTTGAAGCAGTTGAGAAATGCGAACGTGTAGCTTTTATTCATCATTCAACAACTTTAAAAACCAACAAGTTGAGGTTTTTCTGAAGCCCAGCTGCGTTTGATGACTGATTGGACACTTTCATTGCTGACACCAAGTTGTTCCGAAATTTGAAGCACGGTGAAGCGTAGATCCCGTTCGATAAGCTCACAAACACGTGCAATGTTTTTATTAGTTGTGAGGACGAAGAGGATGACCTTAATTTGTAACGCGTTCACGGCGTTGCTTTTAATCCGCCGCACCAAACCTTCACTTTTGACCATGAAAGGGTAGCTGCCTTGAACTGGGCATGCAATCTATGGTAAACTACGGCTGGTTTCACTTTCTCAAGAACGAGGAACCTTTATAATTATGCGTTGCTCAACAGGGACGGGCACATTCCTCTCACTCATCTAAGGACTACTAAATAAAGCACAGGACAAGGAGACTGGTTTGGTTCCCTTGCTAGGCAATCCCACCTAACGTCTTCAACAGCCCAAATACTACAAATGCCCATCTCGACGTTCAGCCAATAAAAGTTCGTTCATATTTGATCGTCCTACGTGTACTATTTTCTGCGAGAATATATTTTTATTTTACTCAATTAAAATTTAGTTTGTTTTGAAATTTTTAGTCCAAGTAAATACGGATTTATCGAAGCCGGACCATGCGAGGTATGTTACTGTACATAGAATTATAAATAAGCCCCTTTCCTAATGTTTAAATAAAAATAATGAATTTGTTCAGCTAGCTTGAAATTTCTATTTTCGAACTATTATTTAAAGAAAGCATTAAACAGAGACAAAACATTCGAATTTTATTTTTAAAGGTCGATAACTAGATTTTAATTTGAAACTTTATACCAGGCATTCTAAAAATTATTTCACCGATACGTGTGATGTCTTCTAATTATTATTAAAACTAAACCGAAATATCCAGCCGTCTACATATGGCAGATCAATATACTTTTGATCATTGACTCACTATTATATTATATTCTCCTACTTTAAACAGAGAACTACATCAATAGTAGCAAGTATGAAGATATTTGAAAGGAATAGAAAAGAGTAGTTATGCAAACTAAATTATAAACTAAGGTATCATTTAGAGGCATAATCTGAATTCATTTCCCACGGGAGTAGCTATATAAAAAATAATATAGAGTAAAAAACATGCTTAAATAATTATGCAAAACATTTGAACACAGTGAGAAAGGCGCTCGAAATAGTGCTTAGTGAGGGTATTAAAAAGCAGGTTCTGATCTTATTAAACATGTAATAGAACAGGACTGACGTTTCCGTTTTTACCTTCTACGGAAACAGCGCTTTCGCTGCAGCCTCTCAATTTACTAAATTTTCACCATTTTAGGAAATGAGAGTGACCGATATGCATTATGAGGTTGAAGACTTAAAATTATTCAAAACAAGTATCTTGATGTATATTTGGACATCATTTTTGTGGAGAGGCATGTAACTGCTATCCTACGGTTAGTACTTTAGCTTATATAAAGGCATATCTCAGCGGCATATATCAGTTGTTTCATAACATTTGTTTTTCTTAATACTTTATCGAAATCATTCTAAAAACATGTTAACACACTCTGTATTTCCATAACGCAAAACCTCTCATTCGTTCTCTTCCTAAGTCCATGTAACTAACATATAATACTATTTTGCACAAGGGAAATTTCGTTACAAAACATGAAGCCGCACAGAGGGGACTATCCGCTCTGCCTGCTTGGTTTCACAGTTTTCTAAACGATATTAACGATTTCACATTATTCACACTTCCACAAACATTGCCATGATTAGTCCATCTTAGATTTGTGTTATTAGTAGTAATGTAGTGCTAAATGTATGACTTTAATTTGGCTTAGAGTTCCTGAAATATTTGCCTTATTTAGAAGGATGAAAGATGCTAAACCAGGTGCAAAATTTAAGGCACTAGAAACATATTTTGTTTATTACACTAATGTTTAGGTTTTTGAAAGCCGTTTAGGAAATGAAGACATTTTGGTTTGCGCAGTGGCAACACTCGTTGAGTCACCTGGTGTTAAAACGAGTGCATAACTTCGTTTTATACCGGTGTTTCAATCTGAATTCTAATCTGGGCTGTCGGGCTGGCTGCGTGAATTTTCGTGGGTTTTTATCCGAAACGAGGTATTTTTACTCGTAAAGTCTTGCACGTAGTTGTCCTTTCCTTAGAAATCTTTTTAGTGGTTGCGGTGTAAAAGCACGAAAATTTCGTAGTTTGGCACAAATTTAAATCAAAGTGAAGGATTTCACTTCATAACAGCTTTCGTAATTTTTTAGCAGGCATTATTCATTTTACTTTTAGTCGCTACTAAGGCCAGAAGCGGTGGTCATTTTATTATGGAGGCACGTAATGGGCACCGTTACCTCCTTTGAAGAGACGGACAATTTACATCCATGCTTTCTCCGGGATTTAATCATGGGCTCAAAGTCACTAACCCCGTTTCCATCTGAAAAACATTTTCTCCAATGTGAATACGAGCCAACTTACCTGAAAACGTCCGACATGAAGTCACGACTTTTCCTTAGACGGATAGTTGTTATGTGTTTTGCGGTAGCGAAATTATTTGAAAATGTAATTAACCCATCCTTTAGGAAAGCTCTCGTGTGCCTAACCGTAATCAATTAAGCGGACAATGAGGGTAATAAATGTATGGTATCGTAATTTAACGTCAACTGACTGTACAAAAATTTTGGGAAAACTCTGCTACAAAGATGTTTCTGAAGTTGTAAATATTAAAATTATATTGCATAAATATTAAGTAAGTGATTGTTATTATTAATATGCGAAATTAAGACTGTTCCGTGAACTCGTGTGTTGTGAAATACTGTGTCTCTAAATCTATTGCGTCACGGTAAGTAGCACCCGACGCGCCGTCTGAACAATCGTCGCTTGCAGAATGTCAGGAAAGCGACTAAAATCAGGAGGATGTAGGCTGGGGGAAAAAGTAAAATTCTTTTTCCTCGTCTTTGTATTGAATTTCTTCTTCACAAAATCGTCTCCCAAAATGCAAGTGGAGCGCTTCGATGGGTTTTGTTCTTTTTTTCTCTCTTCTTGGTAGCATTCATCGAGCTGAGGTGTCTCTTCGACACTTCCGAAAAGAAGAAATTGAAAGGAGTGTAGGCTGTGGGAAGAGTGGGGGTTGGTTCTGCTCGAGCGCTGCCGATATTTTGTTACGGCAGCTATTATTAGGGCGTTACTCTCATTTTTTTTAAACACTTGGGAAATTCTTTTCAAGTCATATTTCCATTTTGCACAAAATACCGTCTAAGGGCCAAATCGTCTGTAAATGAAGATGTTGCTAGTCTACTAGACATGAGGTCTTTATTTGATATTCCATACTATAAAAACTCATTTCTTATTAATGTGGTAGAAAGCGTAAAATGATCAGTATTTTTGAAACAAATGTTACCAGCGGCTCAACAACAGCAGAACGATAAAATTTCGATGCGGGGTTCGGGTCCTGGCTGCTGGCAGTAAAGACCTTTTCGTCGTTTTCCTAATGCATAATGTGGATATGAGCCAGTTTTCTTTAAAAAGTCCTCCATAGGGTATTCCCTATCTTTCCGTGTAATGCCTAATGACGGAGCACGTAATAAATCAAAAAAATTACGAGCGCTTCTGTCATAACGTATTTTCTAGTAGTATATGTATATACAGGGTGTATCAGTACATGCGGTGACAAACGTTCGGAAGAAAGAGAGAGTACACCTAGACAATGGGAAATCATAGCAATGCGTGGTCGGAAACGCTTTCCTGACGCGGTAGTGACGACATAGAAATCAAGAAAGAAAGGACACGAATGGGGTGAGAAATCATGTTTATTATTCAGAGTAGAGCAAAAACAAAAAGCAACATAAAGAGACAACGATCGTCATCAAAGAAGGTGTTCGAAATGAAACCGGACCGTAATGCAGGAACCGTGCGTCATGCATCTTTCATGCGATCTTCCATTCGTGATGCAGATCTTCCATGGGCCGGAGAAGTGAGGCTTGCATCACGACCCGGGGTTATAATTTCGAACACCTTCTTTAATGACAATCCTTGTTTGTTTTTGTTCTTATTTGTTGGTTTCTGCTGTACTAAACATAATAAAACACTTTTGTCTCACTGTTTTTGTCCTTCCTTTTTTACGTTTTTGTGTCGTCACTGCCATGCCAAGAAGCGTTTCCGACCATGCACTGCTATGTAATCTCCCATCGTCTAGGTGTACTATATCTCTCCTGAAAGTTTGTCACCTTTGCATTGATACATGATGGATAGCGTACAAGTATTATATAAAATAGTGAATATGTTTGTTCTTTAACTTTTGGATTTCATTACTTTCTGTTTCTGTCGTAATAGCAGTAAATACTATTTATAGTAAACTTCTCGTGAATTGTGTCATTTCAGAAGGATGTCCTTTATCTGTCTTACGCCATAATACCTATAAAGGAAAAATATCTTTTAACTAACTAATAATAGTAAATTTTCCAAATCAAAATCTTAACTAAATCAATAGAAATAATGTAGAATCATAACTTTTAATACAGGGTGGTCATAAAGATACTTTGCCAACATCTGTGCTTCTAGCGTCCGTTCCGGTTAACCGATCGAGATGGGATTGCGATTATAGTTATTCGGAGGTATACGCTCGAGATTCTGTGAACGTCAGCACAGAAGCGCTCACGGTTACGGTTATAGTTTCAGAAACTTGAAAATGTCGAATTGCATTTCCGGTCGCAAAATATTCAGCGCATGCGTAAACCCTAAATAGCGTTGGAACGGTACCGATATGTCCCCAAACTGGCGTGTTATGCATTATCCAAAAAAGAGTTCTGAAAACCGGCCACCGAAACACGATCTGGGAGCACGCAGAAAATTTGTATATGACAGAGATAAAAAACCTATCACTGATGACAACACATATCAGAGAAAAGAATACCTTTATTTAGATTAAACATTTTCTACATGGGTGCCATCACAGGCAAGTATGCTTTGCATCGGGAGACGCAACATGGCATGAGGGATACCGCTGAACGCAACATGGCATTAGGGATGTCTGCAATCTCACGTCGTATAGAATCCTTTAAATCCGACAAAGTTTGCGTATTGCACAGGTAAACTCTGGATTTGAGATATCCCCATAACCAGAAATCCATAGGCGTCAGATAGGGGGATCGCGGAGGCCACGAAAACGGATAATGGCGTGATATCATGCGATCACCAAAATGCTGTTCTAGGACTATTTAACAAACCTAGCTATATGTGGAGGTGTGCCACCTTGCATCCAGACGATAACATTGAGTGCATTCCGCCTACGCAATTTTGGCAGTAGCGTTCATCCCATTTTGATAATGCAGTTTTACCAATTCACCACGAACTTTCCCAGCAAGAGTAATTTTGTCGCCATGTGCGACTTCCCGTACCCGCTTGGTATTTTATCGGTTTCTTACGTTGATTATCTGGCGATCGGCGTTCTGTGATTGGTATCTTGCCTCTGTTATAAGCAAATTTTCTATGTGCTCCCAGATCGTGTTTCGTTGGCCGGTTTTCGGAATTCCTTTTTGTGTAGGCATAGCGCGTGCGTTTTTGGACAAATCGGTACCGTTCCAAGGCTATTTTGGGTTTTCGCATGCGCTGAACATTTTGCGAGCGGAAAAGTTGGCGTTGCCATTCGACATTTTCGAGTTTCTGTAACTATAACCGTAACCGTGAGCGGTCCTATGTTGCCACTCACAGAATCTCGAACGCATACCTCCGAATAACTATATTTGCAATCTCATCTCGATCGGTAAACGGAACGGACGCTAGAAGTGTAGATATTGGCAAAGTTTTTTTATGACCACCCTGTATATAGATACATATATGTATATATCTGGACTCGAAGGAACATGAGGTATATCTCTATAAGACTCCTTTTAACAAGGGCCCACCAGCGGCCGAGCGGTAAAGACGCTGAACACTGGTAGTTCGGTCCGAGGTTCGAATCCCGCGAACGGGCTGGCTGCATGGGCATTTTCGTGGTTTTCCCCATGTGTAACGTGTATACGAGCCAGTTTCCCTTAGAAAGTCCTCCACGAAGCCATCCCTCCCTTTAAGCAGATAGCCCTCGTGTGCTTTGCCATAATTGAATAACCTAACCTAACCTTTTAACAAGATTTCCTTCATAAGAAAATGCAGTGGTAAATAAATTAATGAACATCCACATTCATGAAAGAAAATCCTAGTATAACAAATTATAAAATGCATTATAAGGGAAGTTGGCTGGTGAATTAGGTTTGAAATGATTTAAGTTGGAATGAATGTGTTAACGTTGTGTGCTTGAAATAACAGTGTATAAGCAAAAATTCCAGATATGAAATGGTAACTAATAGGTAAAATCGCTGAGCACGGTAATTTGCTTCTGATTCCATACTGAAAATGTTTACATTAGAAATTTCTTAATACATGTGACATAAATTATTAGTTTCTCTTGAAAGTTGTCCATGAAAGCGGAAATATCTGTAATTGCAGGAGAAAGGCAATAAGCGAAAAGCAACATAGTCAGGACATTTAAAGTGTGAAAATAATGGTATGAATGTAATAAATTAGTAGAGAATACTGAATTGATAAGGATTAAACGTTAATAATTGGAAAGATTTCGGCATGCGTACAATGAAACGGCGAATAGGATCCTAAAATTCAGGATGAAAGTCGGAGTGGAGTGGAGTGTGAAATTTTTTGGCACAAAACCAGAAATGGTCATACGCGCCAGACACAAGGTAATGAGATATAAAATGAGGATGAAAGTCGGAACTTTGTTCTAAAAATTCAGAATATATCGAGCTGGCTTAAAGATAACTGGCACTCAAAACTAAACATTGGTAACATAAAAGAGCCTATAAGGTATTTCTTCCGCGTTCTTAGCATGCCTTCGGGGTGTAGCGGTCAGCACGCTGGACGCGTATTCGAGAGGTCCGGGATTCGAATACCGGTGAGGGCATTGCTCATTTTTTTCAGCTTCTTCACGTAAAAAAAAACTAATGTCTCCACAGTGGCGCCCGAACTAAATATGGTGGTGTAGGATAATTCTCCACCACCCAGGTTTGGCAGTTGGGTCCCCTAATCCCCAGTCGCCCTTTAAAAGGGGTAATATATAAGGTATTTCTTCCGCCTTCTTGGTTTAGTGCTCAGCACACTCGACGCGTATTCGAGAGGTCCATGGTTCGAGTCCCGGCGAGGGCATTACTCATTTTTCATCTCTCCTGCTTTCGAAATAACCTAATGGCTCTACAAGCTTAAAAACATGCATTCACATAAAAGTGATGTTAAAAATTATATAAAAAAGTCTGAATATGCAGGAAATAATAAATGTTAAAGATGCGAATGAAGACAGACAGTGTTGAGAATAGAATAGACAGACTGACGTTGATAATAGAAGAATTAGTCGTGGTAAGACTATAAGAGAATAAAAAATTATGGAATATGACGAAGAGGTTACATAAGAGATAGTTGTTGACTGTAATATGTATAGTTAAAAATGTAATATTTTTACATTCAAGATTCGCATAATTTTGCAGACATCTTTTAATTTTTGTTACAATTTTTAGTATGCCTTGGATACAATAATCAGCAGCATTTAAATTAAAGCATTTGAAATGTATTTCATCATTTTAAATGTACTCTGCAGGCTACTGTTTCCACAGTTAGCCTACTCTCAGGGCCTATGAAAAGGTAAATGTGTCCGCATGGGATATGATTAGATGTAACATTTGAGTGAAAAGCGCTGGGATAATCTTTATAATTGCCAACCCTGTTAAAGTAATTCAAAAACTACATGTATGATGAAAGTTACATTTAACCGTAAGTCAAGGTTTTATCTTATGTTCAAAATTGCCAGATTCGTGGTTCTTAGAAAAATACCGTGCATTCAGATAAAGATGAGCGATTGTGGTTTCAGAACTTCGGATTATACTCTATCACTGCTATCTTTGGACTTAATTTTAATATAAACTGCTATCTATATTTCACTCACCAAACCGGCGACCTTTTGATTAGCTGCTAGTGACTGAAAACCTGTAGGTGATCTGTGATCTTGATGTTTACCTTCGATTTAATTATATTTTAATAATCTATCTAAATGCTTTAATTTTAAATGTATTTGATTTACAATATACCTAATTCGTCCGTTTTATGAACATTTACAGCATTATTTTAGTTAATAAAAGCTGTTTCAAAATATCTCGTACGTGGCACAATTTCTTTTCTCCTAAAATTGATCCCTCAAATTTTTAATTATTTAAAATTTACATTTCTTAAGAAAATCTATCAACTTTGCATCAGATTAAGCCTAAACTACAACTTTTACAAAAATAAAGCAGGATTTGGCTTATTTAATTACAGCAAAGCACTCGAGGGCTATCTGGCTAAGGGAAGGGATGCCTTCATGGAGGTATTTCTAAAGAAAACTTCCTATTATACTCGTTACACATGGTGAAAAGCATGAAAATGCCCATGCAACCAAACCGTTCTCCGGAATTGGAGCCTGGGGCCAAATTATCAGTGTTCAGCGACTTTAGTGCTCGACCGCTGATGGACAAGAAAGCAAGCAAATATTTTGAATATAAATTGTAGTTAGTTAACATTACGGAAATCTTTTCGAAAATCTGAGTTCTGATTTTCAAGTAATTTTCGATGCTATTTTAACAAAGCACCCTGTTTAGGAATGTAGAAGGGTTATAGGTGAGAGCAAATTACTGTATCCCTGGCAGAATATGCCAGGTTTTGTGTTAAAGTATGATGATAATATCTGATCTAAAATATATCATAAGTCGCACTATTTAGACACGTAAATTGCAATTTAAATTATATTAATAGGTCAGATAGTATTAGAGACATACAACTACTGTCTTCAAGTCCCCCCCCGGTATAGCTTACTCGTGTTCCATCATGCTCGTTTAAGGAAGTTACACTATGGAAATAGCAACAGCTTCTAGGATGGGCTACTGAAGAAGCCGTATAGGTAAATAATTCTAATTCATTAAACCGGATGCCATATGAAACTGGGACAGAAAAACCATAGAATATTTAATATCAAGACACTCCGTAGAAGGAAAGGATGGAGCGTCAAAACGAAAATATTTTTCGAAGCCTATAACAGTGCACCTTTCTTTGCACATTCCGGGATTCGCGAAACGTTTTCATTGCCATTGCTTGACCACTTCTAGTCCGACCACGTGCCGTTAAGTTTCTGTGCCTTCCCTTTTCAAAAGAAAAAATAAGATTTCTTTTAGTTTTGTTCCTTTTTCGTCGATCCAGAGGAAAAGAGCCCATTAATGGACTAATGGGTCAAAGAGAAAAAAGAGCGAGCTTGGCGTTCTTTTGTGGATTTGTTTTGCAGCCGAGCTGGAGACGGACAGAGCCACGATCTTAAGTGGACGATAAATGGAACCTTGACTGCTTAACTCTTCCAGGAAACAGAGACCTCTATAGGATTTTACTTTATGGCCTGTTTTAATTACCTTAATGGCGTTTTTCCGAAATTTTGGGATTGTGATATTATTCTTTTTATATTTATCATTCATGCTATTTGCCAAGTGTTGCAGTAGCTCTAAATAAAATATTTAACAATTTATCCTTTCACACGGTCTCGTATGCCCCAGGCCCTGATTCTTCCCGTTTGGTAAACAAATAAGATTTTAATTTTATAAAATGCAATAGGTTTACAACTACAGGTCGTACGACACCATACGTAAGCCGAAATTGCCAATCTATTTGTCACCGAAAAAGTTTTATCTTAATAACTTATTTCGCTTAATTACTCAGTTTTATTACTTAACTTGTGTCCGATTCCTTTAAATCATGTTGGTTAAATCGTGGATAGGTATGATTTCCCATCGCCTCCAGTGTCTTGTCGAGTCCTTGCGAAGACGAATCGCAGCAGTTACCAAGACGAAAGATGGTGCTACGCGCTACTAGACAGGTATCCCTAATTTAACTGTTCTTCAGTGTATGTCAAATCACATTGAAAAGATATGTTATTAATTCCTTAAGAATTTAAGTTGGTTTCTTGGACTTTACTTCAATAGAACCTTTTTCGATATTCCAAATCCTGTTGCATTGTTACTACCCTGATAAAAAATTACCATGAATTATTCATTTAAGATAAATACACTCAAGAAATTGTTTACAAAATTTTGTTCAGAATTTGTTATATCTATTCACTGCACCTTGCACCAATCCATATTTTATTTCCTTTAATGCTTTCTATTAGAAATGAATTTTATAACCCCGTCGACTAATGGGTAGAACAGTATATTCCCACTTTATAATAAAACACACTATTTTGGGAGTGTATTCTGGAATTCAGTGTTGATCGTATCGTATATTCCCATAAGAATAAGTTAGTCAAGTACACGTATAAGAATTCCCTGCTTATAACTGAAAGATATCGATGCTTATTTCACTAAGGCACTTTTGAAAATTCGTCCGAAAAGAAAATTTACTTTAGCATTGAATTTAAATAAAATTCAATCAATTTCTAGGATAATCAAACACAAACATCTTTTTTCTTTAAGAGCAAAATGTTATTACAAAATTGAGAGACGCGGCAATCATTTCATATTGAAAACAATAGCCGGGACAAAAAGAAATCTAATCCATCTGTAGAGAAAAGTGGTAATGAAACGGAAAAAATTAAAATATTAGAATTCCGAAAGCTTTAGAATGAATTGGATTGAAATGAATCCCATTTAAAGAAGTCATTTCATTTTCGTGACATTGAAAAATTTGTATGGTTAATTTTCGCACACTGCTATTAAAGCTGCGATTAAATGTACAACTAAGATTCATTATTTGTTTATTCCTTTGTTTTGGGGCATGAAATTCTCTTTTTTTTATACGAAACAATGCTTTTTTAATTTAAAACCGTTATACAATGAAGAGTAATTGAATTAGGGATAGCTGGAGTTCTTCAAATTTTGAGCTGTGCGCAAGCCTAGAAGTGACTCGCAAATGACGTAAGAAGCAGTTTGATAAGGTAAGGAGTGCTGCTTACGGTATCAGAATAATCAAAACCAAAATAGGTAAGAGCACGAATCTAAGCGCATTTGATCGTGGCCAAGTCTTCGGGGCCCGAGAATGTGTCACTTCGTTTCGGAAGTAGTGCCGACACTTGGAGTTTCACGTACCACTGTGTCAGGGATGTACTGTAGGTCAATTACGGTAAAATCACCACTACCAGGGTTGTTAACTGCCGCGGAAAACCGCGTATGTATGATCGAGGTCGTCAGCGGTTCGCCCGCATTGTAACAGCAGATGGACAGCCACAGGGCAACAGATCACCCATCAATTTAATGCTGATGCACAGTAACATGTAAGCTGCCATACCATACCAAACCATCTCCTCTCAGTGGGGTATAGGAATCATCGTCCTGACTGCGCAAAACTTTCCCGCAACCATTAGCGTAGGCACGGGAACATCGCCAATAGACCGTCGAGATGTTGAAAAATGTTCTTTTGAGTGATGAGTCGAGATTCAGTTTGGTACATGCCAATGGCAGAGTACGTGTACGCGTAAACCACGTGAAGCGATGGATTCTCCCTGACAGCAGGGACTCTTCAAGCTGGTGGACGTAGTATTCCTCCATTCACATGGACTGAAATAAGACCCTGGTACATGTGACATCGTCTCTGTCAGGTCAACGTTACTGGGATAGCCTTGACGACTATCTTCTCTCGTATAATTGTTTTCAACAGCCCACTGTAGAGATTATCGTTTAACAAAACAGTGCATATTGACATCGCTCTTGAATTGTAGCGAAATGGTTCGACGAACATTCCACAGACCTGCACATGCTTTTCTAGCCATCAAGAATTCGATCGAGCACAATCATCTCATCTGAATCCGATCGAGCACATCTGGAATGCAAATGAAAGAGATGTTTGAGACTCCCTCCACCTTCCGTCTAATCTTCGTGAATTGTGGGAGGTTGTTCAGGAGTCTTGGATAGCTATGGCTACCCATCGCTTCCAGTATCTTGTCAAGTCCACGCCAAGACGAACTGCAGCAGTCATCAAGACGGAAGGCGGTGCTCCTAGATAGGTATTCCCAATTCAATTGTTCTTCAGTGTATGTCAAATCACACTGACAAGATACGTCAGTAATTTCCTTAGAATTTGTTTCTCCGACATTATTTCAACAGAATCGTTTTTGATATTCCGAATCCTGTTGCATCTTACGATGATCAAAAATTAGCATGAATGATTCATTTAAAATAAAGACACTTAAGAAATCGTTAACAGCATTCTTTCAGAATTGGTTATGACTACTCACGACACTTTGCACCAACCCCTATTTCATTTTCTTTTATCATTTACATAAAGATTCGTTTTTATTGATTAAAGATTTATTTGTTCTTGAGTTTTCTCAGAAGTAGCGAATGTTTCGCAATGAAATTCCTATTGCAGATAATATTTAAAATATCGCAAAAATATTTTCATCTGAGTGGAACACGTTCAAAAAAGGCAGAAAATTCGATGAAGGAGCTCGCTTTTCGAAGATCGGTTAGAGAACATGAGATCGCTCAAATCAGGAACTCCGTGGTTAGCTATTGTTGTTTAAGAATTAGGGATCTTATTGAGCAGGTTCTATATCATTTGGATCCGGTCAAGTAACTTCGAAAAATCATTTGGGTTTCCACCGTGTCGTAGAGTTGTTTTAAGAATGCTAAATGCTTTTCCAAAAGCAACAACATATTTGAGTGTCCCAAACTTTGCTTTCTCATGGCAAGTCCTTCTGAAAAATCATTATTACTAGTAAAGAAACATGTATATATGTGTCTTTGGTACAGAAACAGCTCAGAAGTCAAATGGATGATGCTCGAAAAGTTACATTTCGAATCAATCACGTCGAAGTAAATCAAAAACTAGGAAAATTTGATTGGTTCTTTTCTTCGAATTCTCGACGTGCTGTGCATCCCTAATTTCTACCAATTCGCTGCACTGTTAATACAAAAAAAATTAAATGAGTGTTTTGCAGCTTTCGTGTGTAGAAATTCGTGTAAAAAATGGCGTGAATTGTGATGAAATAACGATTTTGCTCTACGTTAATGTGTCTCGGAGTGTTGTTGTTCCTCGTGAATGTTTGGCAAAAGTTCAACAACGCTTTCGTAAGCTTCGCATTCACCAGATATATGATTTTTCTCCGTATTCACCGTATGACTTATTTATTTATTCGGTTACAGTTTTCGCTTCATGGTCACGTTTCGAGTCTACAGGCGAAATAAAAAGGAAGTTCTCTGGGAACTCTGAAGGGGGTTGCTTTATGTTTGTTTATCCTCAAAATGGAGGAGACTGTTCGATTAAGGCAAGCAGTTCGTGTATGAAAAACATATACGCTTCTATGTGCACATAAGACATAAAATAAATAACACTAAAGTTAAAAAATAAAAAACTGTGAATTGCCTATATTGCAAATTAAATATGTGTAAGCAATATGTTCAAAATATTTAGAACCAAGTTCGTACAAAATCAAAAATTGAAGATACTAACATTTTTACTCCTTAGCTTTCAATATGCAGTACTTGTTAGAGTTTATACAATGCTCGGTACGTTCATGCAGACTCTTGCTTGTTTCGCGGAACTCATTCTTTGGAATGCCGTTTAAATTTTTTATCACGGCAGACTCTCTATGTACTAATATAATCTATACAATGCTGTTAAAATTAAAAGCTTCGAATAGAAACGTTTAAATAACAAAACAAATTATTCGTCTTTAAGGTTAGGTAATATATATCATTAGAAATGCTGTAATTAGTAAAATGATTTAAACCTTGATATGCATTGCTATTCAGTGTAAGTTATATTCAATGTTTTGTGTCAGATATCATCGATATGTTTCGAAAAGATTATCGACAGATGTAGCTTGAAATTTCTTTCCTTAGTAAAAAGTACTCTTAAATCTAAAATAAAGTTATTACATAGTATTTTTCATGTCAAAACTGGTCTCATAGTTAAAGAAGAAGACCGTAAATAATAGTCCATGCTCTTTAGGAGAAAAGAACAGTGAAGGACTTCGTGGAAATATGGAGCATTCCATTCTTAAGGAAAGATACGCTGATAAGAATTTTGAAAGCTTTTCGAAATGAGGAACAAGGGAGCAATCAATTTTTGACAAAATGTTGGACTTTTCGTTCTTTAAAAAAGGGAAGAAAGCATACAAAGCAGTAAAAATTTGTTCCGTATGGAATAATGTATGAAACACGAAAACCATAAATTATCTTCTACGCATTTTAAGACATTCTGCTGAAAAAGATCTTAAGTTATCTAGCCGTATAGATAGCTTTAAATGTAGTGTTGAATATATTTTGCATTCAATAAAATTTTACTTATTTTTCTACCTTTCTTCAGCAAACCTGGGATTCCATTGGATGCATATATATTTGTAGATAATATCTGTATTTCTAACTTAGCGGTTCTCTCTTACGCAATTGCATTTTTTTTCACGCCAGAGATATTTTTAGCCGTGTCTTTTAAAATTTGGGGGTCTACTTTCTTTATGATACGCTAGCAAGTCAGTTACCAGCTACTTGGCTTCGTAAGTGTTCGTTCCTTCAGAGGGATAAAATCTATCTTCCATGTAATCTTGCAAGTAGCCAGTTTCCACTGTTCCATTCAATGTGACATAAGATATTTTATACTGCAGCAGCATTATAAACTGAGCGAGTGAAACACAACAAACGCATTTATTAATAATTTTAATCTTCTTAGATAAAAAAAAGACGCACCACGACGCCCCGAGAAGATATAAAGCAAATTAGACGCAAATTGATATGCATACAGGTTTCGAGGGAAAATGCAAAATTTTACATTTTGGCTGCCAATAAATGAACGGTTGTCGCTACAGCCAATAAATGAACGGTTGTCGCGCAACTGACAGGATATTTAAAAGGAGAAATTACGATTCAAGGTCATAAATTCTCCACGAATTTCATTCCGTGTACTCTAGTAGACAGTAACTATGCCTCGCATACGGTGCGCGAACGATATGCGCAGAAGCACAGAATTTGAGAGAGGTCGTGTACTTACATTCAAAGAAGCCGCTTGATCTCATCGGCGAATAGCTCGATATTTTAGCAGGAGCGATTCCACTATTAGACGATGTTGGCAGGAATGGGTGAACCATGGTCGCACACAGAGTCAAGAAGGAAGCGATAGGCCGAGAGAAACGACAGAACGTGAAGATCGACGAATCCTCATAGCGGCACTCACAGCCCCAGATGCATCATTATCATTGATTGTACGTGCAACTAGTGCTTCAGTGACCGGAAGGACCATTCATAGACGGCTCACAGAAAGAGGGCTGAGGTCACGGCGCCCCTTGCGCCGACTACCATTGACCTCTGTACAACGTCAAGCCCGTTTGCAGTGGTATCGGGCTCATTCGCACTGGAATGTCACTGACTGTAGTAGAATAGTCTTCAGTGATGAGTCCTACTTTGAACTGAGTCCCGATTATCAACGAAGGCAAGTCTGGAGACGCCCCGGACAACGGTGTGATACAAACCTAACTGACTTCCGACAGACAGGTCGACAATCAGGAGTGATGGTCTGGGATGCCATTTCATTTCATAGTAGGACCCATTTGGCTGTAATCCGTCGCAACCTTACAGCACAGCGGTACGGCGACGAAGTTCTAAGGCCCGTTGTGTTGCCCTTCATGTCACGCCACCTGAGCTTACATTTCAGCAAGATAATGCCCGCAACAACACTGCACATGTTTCTACTGCTTGCCTTAGTGCTTGCCGAACATTACCTTGGTCATCAAGGCCGCCGGATCTTTCTCCTATTGAGCACGTTTGGAGCATTATGAGCAATGCCCTCCAACCAGCTCGGGATGTTGACGATCTAACGCGCCGGTTGGACAGAATTTGGCACGATATCCCTCAGAAGAACATCTGCAACCTCTATCAATCCATGCCAAGCCGAATAACTGCTTGCATAAGGGCCAGAGGTGGACAAACGCGTTACTGACTTTTTCACTTTGTAAAGCTCTATCACTTCAATAAATCATCCAGTTTTTCTCAAACTGTAATCATTTGTTTTTCTGTACATGTACATCACTTCTACCAATTTTCGTCCCATTCGGATAACTCCTTCTTGGTGCCTCGTTTTTTTGTCAAAGAGTGTCTATTTAATGGATATAATTCCAATTAATCAAACTTTTTGTACAACCAACTGATAATTTTTACGAGTATTTGCAGCATTACTGTAATTAATAAAAGAAGTAACGACATATGTTATATATTTCGGTGCAAAAACAAACTATTTTAATACCTGCCTAAGTTAATACAGCTTGAGTTAATGATTTAAAAATGCTCAGTAACGTTTTCCAACAACTGTTATTTCATATTTCGAGTGTCGTAAATAAAATAGATTATTAACACGCTATAGTATATTGATGGCCAAATATCTGAATTCATTTCGTGTAAATATTGTTGCGTGCGTAAGGTTTCTTAATAGATTGAATACAGAAGTCCCATTACTAGGTTAATAAAATGTATTTTTGTTTTTTTAAAAAAAAAAAAAAAAAAAAACTGGAATTTTCCACAGAAATATGCGTAAAGGTCACAGTATCACACTGTTTAATCAATAGTTACACTTCAGACTACTAAGAACGTTAAACACAAAGCAGTTTATAGCGCATCTAAAGAGAAAGCTAATCAGATCTCGCACCGAGCTCTCAACAATGACAACAGCAGCTAACTAAGCAACTGAGAGCAGATCACTTCGGCCTTAAATAGTTTTCAGCCGGCCGCGAGGTATTTCTAGTACTTTCTGCTCCTATGGAAAGCAATACGAAGGTGGAATTACGGTTACAGCTAACATAGTGGTTAATTACATATATTCAATTTCAATAAAAATTACCGAGATCAGTTACTTCCATTACTGAATCCGGACTTCCATGCTTGTTTTGAAATAAAATCAGTCCATTATTTATAGCTGGAGTTACAGAATGCACAAAGTTTATGGTGTTACTTTTTATTTCTATTGGTTTCTCAGAATAGAACTTAATGTGTTTACTCTCCATTTCGCTTATCAATTGCGAGAATGGAATTTCATTAGCATACCATACGTTAAACGAATCCGCTATTTTCGCATAAGCCAACATTTGATCATTTAAAACATATCTCCCAATAATTAAGTCATACGGCTGTGTCTCATCATTCACGATAAACAAATTTGCAGTTGTTTGGATTTCGTCGATTCGAAGTGAAACGTGAATCTTACCCAAAGTCACGGTAGACGAGCGTTTAACATTTTCTAATCCAAACATTTTTTTTTTTTTTTTTTTGTTTCCGGTTGTATTGGCAGTTGCAATTTCGAAGATACCGATCATTTTATAAGTCTAACACTGCTTCTAGTATCTATCAAACATTCAACCGTTTCCCTGTCATTAATTATTGCCTTCTTTAAATACGTTGAAACGTCAGATGATTCGTCGTGATTCATCGCGACACTATTTTGATCTTTTATTGTATCATTCATAAACTCTTCGCGACTATCTGTTTGACGCGTGAGCCATTTGGCGTCACAAATCAAACTAGAATGTTTTCGTTTACATGTCAAGCAGCGCTCTTTTAATTTACATGACCGAACCGTATGATTTTTTTGCAGACATAAAAAACATCTTCCATTTCGTTTTAAACTTTCTAATTTCTGTTCACTTCCTTATCGCAATTTTCGGAACTTTGCTCAGAATTACTGCAAAAAATACAAATTTTCTGAAATACGCTCAGTGCGGTTACGTTAGGAATCGAATATTGCTTTTTCCCTTTAAACTTCTGGAATCTATACCCCTTTTCCGAAAATTTATTAATCTACTGTTCATATTCTACGCTTTTAACTGAATCATTATTGTCTCCTGTTTGTCGAAACAAAAATGTTCTCTCTCGCGTTTCTATTTCTTTTTTAAGAAATTTTAATAATTCTTTTACATCCCAAGAATCGTCTTTTTCATACTTTCTATAAAACTCTAACACAATACAATCTGGAATAAGTTTGGTTAGTAGTGGGAACAAAAACGTTCCGTATGAATTCAGTTCAACACTAAGAGTTTGTAAACCGTGTACTTGTATTTCTATCGTATCGTATAATTCCCGTAACTGTTTCAAATACGAAGCCGATTTTACAGCATTTAAATTTAACAAATGGTTAATATGAGATCTTACAGTAATTTCTTTTTTCCATACCTTTCCTTAAGCAAATCCACTGCTAAATCATAATTATTTTCTGATACCAATCGTCCTTGAATACTAATTAAAACTTTTTTTTAATTCAAGTTCTAAAAATAATTTCAAACACATTTAATATTAACATAAATAAGTTAAAAAAACTAATCTAAATAAATGTATGTATTTTTCAGGTTTTGAAAAAATGGAGGGGGATGAGCAAAAAAGCTTGAGAACCACTGTTAGAGGGGGTTACTTTAGAGGAAGGATACCTTTATAAAGAAACTTTGTCGAAGGAAATGGCTCGAATTCATTTTAATACGTGGGAAAATTCGCGAAAGCGCAAGCCCATTCGCCAGAGTTCGAACTCATCCAAATACTAGTGTTAAGAGGTCTTATCCTTGCAACCGCTGATGACGAATTTTATTTAATTTTAACATTTGTTAAATTAATTATATTCCTCTTTTTTTGTTCAAGGGTGCTTATTCATCAAGCATTTCGAAATTCCAGAGCAGAATTATAGAGTCGTATTTAGCTCCAATTTTCCTCGCGGAAACAAGTGGAGATCGAAATGTTTCGAATTAAGAACGAGCTGAAATTTCAGCGCCCCGGAGGAGGGTCCTGTGGAGATGCGCGTCAGCTGACTGACGAACCTCTCGACGACTTCAAGTTTAGGTGCAACGACTCTGCTTGACCTGAAAACAGCCCGTTATTCGGGGAGGTCGTCTGCGGTCGCCCGCGGGGCTCCGAGTCGGGGTGGGCCGAATTCTTCGTTGTGCGAAGCGTATGTATCTTCGCGTTGATTCTAAGAATTTCCAGGTAATCGTTTGCACAGTCGAGAAACTAGTAGACAA
>KK112243.1:321641-349758 GCA_000611955.2 Stegodyphus mimosarum | reverse complement strand
AAGGAATGATTTTGGCAAAGAAGGAAAGTTTAATTAAATCGCGTAACATATTGTGTAATTAATTAATCGTTTCAGGAAACCTAGTGTTCATTAACGCAGTCATTGTCACGTAAGTTTTCGCTTGTGTCAAAGGGATTGTTTTGTATTTAAAGGAGTAACGAAATACGTAATTGACGTATGTATAACATATGCACGAAAGTATGCGACGTATTCATTGGAGTTCTGCCCACCAGTGAATAACAGTATAACAGTTCAGTAACGAAATATGTAATTGAAGTATATCTGTACGTAGTTTAAAGTTCATTCAGCTCCTAATTAACGGAATTGCTCATTAACCTCAGCATGCCTAAAAAGTTTATAAATTACGGAAGGATGCAAAAGTGATCGTCACAAACCATCAGCGTAAAACAAAACTGTCTTCGGGAAATACAAGAAGGAAAAGAAAAGTGCGCGGAATAAACAGTAATGAAAGCAAGTGATGTCGTCGACATCATTTTTACGAAAAATTAAAAAGGTTTAACCGAAATTTTAAATCTGAACTCATTGGCATTGTTCAAGCTCTCTTTCTTCATTTAAGATACTGCAAATATCAGGATGATAAACAGCATGTTTCATTTTATTTTGAAAGCTTTATATTTGTTTGTTTGTTTATTTGAATATTACGTAATCAAACTGAATTTATCTCCAAATTAAACTGTTTGAAAATACAGGTAACTTGCTAATTGTAATTTCCTCTTAATTATAATATGAGTTGTTCCTCTTTTTTCTGTTAAACTGACATTAGATTAATCAGGATTTTGAATTAATCGTGGGCGCTATCTTCGGTGTCATCGTGTATGCATCTGCATACTTACAAAACTGAATGTTTTCCATCAATCACTTGAAACATCCATACGATGAATAATGGCAATGCTTATTAACCCATCTTAAACTTGCTTCTATTAAAATACTGCTCTTTTATTATAAAAAGTTTGAACAGATTTCTTTATTAATTTTTACATAGTCTATGCCTTTCATTATGGATTCAGTGACTCAGTAGCGAAAAGCACGAAATTTTTCTTTTCACGATGCAACTGTCGTCAATCAGCTTATCGCAAACAAATGCGCAAGTATTCTTAATTATCTTCCGCATTCGTCAAACTGCTTATCTGTGGAATATATTTTGTCCACCAAAGCGAAACTTCACTCTAAAGGGAGCAATTTTCATAGCATTTTTATATTTAAAATTGGGCAAAATAGCAATCTCATGTTGACTTAGGTTTTAAATAAAAGATTTAAATTAAAGCTATCGATTTCGAGGCTGTTGAAACGTAGTCGAAACTCTTCAAAAACCAAAAATATTAATAGGAATTTTCAGCAAAATCATTTTACTCAGAGTTAGAAGTTCTGAAAGAATTGCAAATGAAATGAAGCATATTCCAACTTGCAAGAAGTTACTACAAGTTCTAGTTGTCACAAAATACGAAATAAGTAAGCATAAAAGTGCTATTTAAATGAATAAAAAGTATTAAATAATATAAAATGTGCAGGAACATAAATAACAAGTAATGAAACACAATATTTACGAAAATCACAACATTAAAGCGTTATATGAGTATCGTAATAATTTGCCAGTCATTTTGCATGATTTCGTGCTATGGGAAACTCTTAAAATTTGAGTAACCGCAACTGTTTTGCAGTTTGACTGTTAACTTGGATAATTTCCAAGTGAAGTTCGTTCTGAGGGATGCCGAAGCGCTGCTACTCAAAGCGTTCTTACAATCGAGAATTCCAAACGAAAGAAAAGAAAAATATCCTATTGTGCAATGTTACTTACAGTTATCGATTTCGCATTTTGCTCCCTCCGGGAATGGAGTATACACGCAGACATTGCAGGGTATTATGGGAACGTATAAAAGATATTTAAAACTGGGATCGTTTAAAAAGAATATTCCATTCAGATCTGTTTTGAATATCTCCTGTTTTCAATCCGGGACGTTACGTAAGAATTTCAGTCATATTGGCCTCCTAAAAAAACAATTTAATGCTTACAAATTATTTCGTGGTTGTTATTGACTATCATCAAAGTATTTTTTTAAAAGTTTGCTTGCAAGGAGCATCAAGCAACATTGTATTTAATGCAGTATTGCGTATCGCAAATATTATTCATCATTGCTGAAAAATAACGCTGTGCATATTTTCGTCATTGAAATGCATTATTCAGTAAAATGACTCTTTCAGATATCTCATCATTATTGCACTTCAGATAGCTAGATTCGATCTGCAAGGCTCAGGCCTAGGGGCCCAAATTTTATAAAATTCCAAAATTATTCCTTGTACTCCTGTTTGTCCACTAGAAAAACAAAGAAATTAGGCATTGACAGCCCATAAAAGAACGCTGTGAACGCTGATTTGCTGCCTCAAACTTCATTAATCGGAACCTGGCTTTTCGCAGGTCAAATGCGCAATATGTTTGTTAAATTACCTTACGAACTACTGTTTCAACTACTTCAATACATTATGAATATTCTATTGTTTAGTAATATATTAAGTATGTCATTCATCATTATGCTACAAATATTTTCTAGCTTTTGACGAGTAATGCCTTTTGAATAATGAGCTGCTATTTTTCCATTACAGGAAAGCATTATTTGTGATAACTACGCTCACGCGCTAAGTCGTAATTCTTACCAAATTACTTTGATATAAGTAGCACATGTTATTCAAACTCTTTAGATGTAAAAGTAATGTGCAGCAAAACTTCGAAGATAATATTTTTACAGTTTTATTTGTGCCAATTTCTCTCTACCCACAGAGGGGGGTTTTCAATGATCAAGATCTTGGAAATGGGTAGTTTTGTAGTAGTAATAAAAAAATGTAGTAGGTAAGTATAAAAGTTTTATTGTAGATAATAATTAAATATAATAGTTTTATAGTGGGTAATAAGCAGAATTTTATAGCTTTAAAGTAGTTTATAATGGGTTCAGTACCCCTCCAAAAAACTTTTTTATTTTCTATTATTTTTCCAATTTAAAAATCCCTAATTGGGCTTAAAATGAAGCGCAGTATTTTCCCTACTTCGTCTATTTCCTCAGTTTGAAAATCTACTACTGCTTAAGTTTGAAGTAATACGGTAATGTTCACGATTAAATTAATTTACTTACTTAACTGTCTTTACGAATTATGTAAACTCTCAACGAATATTTTTCATAATTGTCTGTATTACATCACGAATATAGTCAAATAGTACGCTACGAATATTGTCCATCTATTTAATATGCTGCAATTTTTTTCATATCTAAGACATGCATATTGTTTATCATACGAATATACTGTTTTTTAGAATTTAAATTGCGCTGAATTACCATAATACTCTACGGTTATTGGCCGTCATTGCGTTCAGTACGCTGCGAATGATAACCTTAATACTAACTATGGTTATCCTTGATACTTTTAAAAGCCTCGTTATACAATACACTACGCAATAAATCTTGTACAAGTATTGTTTATAATATAAACACATTATCTGTTAAAATTTAAACTACGCTTAAATACTACTTAAATACCCTACGAATATTTTCCGTTAATTCTAACAGTACACTACAGATATTATCAATTCTATTTATTCGCTATAAATATTGTCCATCGTTGTCAGATGAATCATCATTAGTAAAAAGAAAAAAAAATATTTCTTTACTTTCCGAAATGTAAAAATAGTCTATACTATTCCATTTGAGTACTCCCGAAAACTGCTATTCTTAGTAAAATTTGCTACGAAGCAGCTAATATCTCGACCGCTATCGGTATTTCGTTTTGCCTTCACTTCAAGCCTCGGTGCCCGTGCGTAATACCGACCGATCGCTTTCGATAACAGTCGTCTGTGATTGTTCCAACCCGCCTCGGGAGTCACCGAGGAGAGAGGTCGAATTCCAGATTCTTCAGTTCACCGGCTGCGATAGATCTTTCCGAGTTATTTCCCTTCCTCAATTGTGACTTTCTCTTCGCGTGTCGTTCGTTCCGTGTCAGCCGGAACGACAATTTTCAGATGATAGGTTTCTTTTTATTGTGTGTTTAAGACATATGTTGCCACGCGAGATTTTGATGGAATTTTTGTCTATCGGTTATTAGGGTTATTAACGTACGTTTTTTAAGCTGTTCGTGCTTTCATTTGGCTCCCATATCGTTTTTATCACTTCAAATGCTTTTTTTTTCTCTCTCCTCCCTCCAGATGTTATATTTATTTACAAAACTCAACTATTATATTCACGAATCAAATTATCTCTTTGATGAAGAGCTGTAAAATATTTTCGATCTCTTATGAGTGCATGGTAATATTTCCATTTGAAAGCTTTGGACATTTCTCAAATCACATTCTCCGTAATTTTTTTAATATTTTTTTATCTATGTGAGCATAAATTTTGAAACTACTTGTATTAAAATAACTTAAGTGTATTATCGTTTTGTCGAATGTTTTGAACATATCTTACATACTAACTCTCCAATGCTTCGAAAGTTTTGAATATTTAGGTTCGATGGCCTTGGAGAAAGCCGTTGTTTTTATTCATCTATGTATGTACACATTAAAAAAAACTTGAATATGTTTAGTACATTTTTTAAAAGTTTAATTTCGAATGCATTGAAAAGTTAGTTCAAACGCTTCAGAATTTCAAAATTAATACTTCCCCGCTTTTTCGAGGAAGAGAAATCTATGACATTAACTCTCGAAATCGACAAGAGCTTTATATAAAATCTACAGTAATCCTTTTTTTTTAAAATTTAATCTCCTTAAAAGTCTGATTTTGCATTAACTTTCGAATGCCTCTAATTTGGGATCAAATTCAATTCATCGTAGAATGAAGACGTTATATTAAAAACATTGGTATGTCATGCTTCCAATATAAAAGACTGCATCGAATTCATTAGTTTATGTCAAAATACATCAGAGTTATCTGATTAATAATCCCTTTATTTTTCTAAGGGAAGATTTTCTAAGGGAAACTAGGTCTTATTCATTTTAGTATGAAGTAAGCCAAGAAAATGTTGTTAACACAGGCAGCTTGTTTTACCGGCATTTGAACAAGGGTCAAACTAACTAGAGTTCGTCGATCTTATCCGCTTATCCTCCAACATAAAGGCCTGGCTGGCCTTTATGTTGAAGGCTGAAATATAATTGACTGAAAAAAGACGAGGTTTTTAAAGTTATGCAATTTGGAATATATCGAAATTTAGTTTTAAAATCTGTATACTTCAGTATCATGGCTGAAGGCATATTCTAATCAACACAAAGTGGTAAAAAAATTAATTATAAACTAATTTATTTTTCATGAAGTAAATAGATTCTAATGAAAGGATAATTAAAAAAATTGAGGATAAAATGACAATGTAAATATATAGCAGATCATCTCTTCATGATGTAAGTTTACATGGTTGTAAATCTGAACTTTCAAAAGTGTAATATAGTGCGGTGATCGAAATAAAAATTCGCTGCTGCTTCACAAGAATCGCATTTGTCATCAACAGTGATAATATTGTGGATATTCTTTTCAAAAAGGATTTAAAGCAATAAAAGCTATTTTTTAATAATTTAAATTCTGATATTAGTTTTTAATAGCATATTTACTTTAAATAATTTTAAATAGATTCAATGTAGAATGATATGTCAAGTTTATAATTTTTATGAATATTTTCATCGTTATAATGTTAATAAAAATTGCTGTGTTATGTATTCTTCCTCTTAAAAACATAACCGTTTCTTTTTATTTATTTTTTGTTTAATTACAAGCATTTATTTCATTTTCCCCTTTCTTTACATCTAATTCCTTCCTCGTCCTATCCCCCTGAGTAACACGATCATGTATTTTCCGGTTTTGCCCCGTCGTGGGTCTGAATATAAATGTCGTCCCTTGTGGCATCGTTGCCACCAGTTTATTTGTAACTCGTATATCTCCTTCGTAATCTGGTTCCTGTAATGTCGACAACGTGATACGAATGGAATAACCGTCGAGAAAATTTTCACTTCATCTATTTATTGGCCATCTTTGCCTCCAGGGAAGATTTACCAGGGATGACGCAGAAATTGCAGTTCAAAGTCGGTGCGATCTATTGAACTTCAATCCCTATGACCGATTGGATTGGAGACAAACTTCCTTTTTTCATCTTGGAAATTCTGACGACAGAAACATGTTTAATAGTGTCTTTGTAATTTAGGGATTTTTACATCACAGATCACTACCAGATAACTTGGCAGATGTTGCGGCACGAGACATAAAACTCTTATTCTTCCACACAGTTTGGCATATTCTAACTTTTGTTTTACCATTCGACGAGTTAAAGGAACATGATTCTTTAAGACAATATTTGATTGATAAAACTTATGATATATTGTTATATATAAAACACAGAACTAATAATTTTTACAAACAGCTGCGATACTCTAGAAATTAATAAGCGTGTTTCTGATGCATGTACTCCGTATTTCAGCAGCAAATCTTTTCATTTTCGGCGATAGAAATTTCTTCGTTGGAATATTTGCAAAGTTTTTAGAACTTACTGTGGCATTACTGGATAAAATTCCTATTATTAAGCATTACGTATAATGTAACATGAACGGCTTCATGAAAACAGAAACTGTGCTGGAAAAATAAGATTACAGGGGTATTGAGGTAAATGGCTATCGGGCTAAATTGGCGAGATATCGCCAAGTAGGCTATGGTTTTGGCGGCTAATTTTTGTCTTCAAACTTGGCGACAAATCACCAAAAGCAACCAAATTTGGTGACATTTTGGTCTGGTCCTTATATAACTGTAATTGAATAACTGCATTTGATCTATATATGTGGCTGAAACCGTATCAACCTCTGATATGTAACTGTAGTCGCATATGCCTTCCAGCAATTTCGAGAAATTGGAAGGCATCAGTTTTTAGTTTAGAATAGATTTCGGAGTATATGAGAGATCCCCGTGCGAGCTTCGCTGTTTGGATGCTCTTTGCATTGTGTTGTGTTTAACATTCTTAGTAGTTTGAAGTGGGAAATACCAATTTTGCTCTTTCCTACTGAAAAAAGCTACATGAGAACATTTGCGAAAGGTTTCAGAACTGTAAAATATTTCTTTCGGGAAAATAAATTTTATCAAGCTATCATCGGCTTCTTTGTACGTTCAATTCATTACGAACCCTTACCACTCTCATCCAACCACTTCGGCAAAGATTGCCTTTGCCCTACACTGGGGAATGTAAGGACCAGTGGCTAATGGTCGTGATTGTCGGCGGTTTGATTGAGTTATGTTTAGCTATGTTCTTCGGTCTCATTTAATTTTAACGATTTGCTTAAATTTACTATAGTGTCATATACCATTTAACTTAGGTGGTATATCCAATAACCGGAGATCAACCTATTGTGCCCTTCGGTTTAGTTTTATTTTAAAAACTTATCTAAAATTACTCCACGGCTTTAGACTAAGTGACCTACTGATTGACCTCAAGTACCCTTCAACCTGCAGATCATCAATGATCAACATCCTGACTCGAGCTCATTTGCTCCATTTTAATTAGAAAAGTTATTTAATTTTGTGCTCTAGTCCACACTGATACCTGTTAGGTAACTACTTGCTCGTAATAATCATGAACATCTAGCTCACGGTTAACCAACAGCCTTGCCGGAGAGCACTCCTTTGATTTTATTTTAAAACGTATTAAAATATACTTCTCTACTCCCTCTCTCTCACGTTTGATACCACTGATCATCCAAATTCCAAGTTAAAATCAGTCTCTAGATCACCGTTGTCTAACAGGCTGTGCGAACACAGCAGCGTTTAGTTTTAATTTAAACATCTAAGTTTACTATATACCCCATCTTCTTGACTTACCAGTTTACATCAGGTGATCTTCAACCTCTAGGCCACTGGTGATCAAAACATTTCACAGGCACCAATGGGCTGCATGTTAATATGCCCACCAGTTTCCGAGTTGTTAGGGACCTCTGAATGCTGGTAGTTCGACCTGGTTTCGGTTCGAATGCATGCAAACAGGCTGGCCGTATGGTTGGTCTTCGTGGTTTTCCTCCCGTGTTATGTGAATACGAGCCAGTTTCCATCATAAAGTTCTCCAAGAAGGCACTCATCCTCTTAGACATATAGCTGATATGACATTTCCATTTTCAAAAGACCTAACCTAACCTTTATTTTAATTTAAGAATTTAAATATTTCTCCTCAGTCCATACAGGCGAGAGTAAAAAAAAATTATAGTTCTATATCTCCCGTTCTACTGGGCCGATTGAGGAAATTCAGCTTGCGCTTTTCATTCCTCGAGGGCGAGAGTTAGATTTTGTATTAGATTTATAGCATTATTCTAACATAGGTATTTTTTCACAAAATCGGAATTTTGCTGAAATGACATTATGGATTTTTTTTTCCATATTTCGCTTCTACGCCTCAAATTATGCCAAAGAGCCAAATTCCGTAAAAATCACTCTGATGGTTTTTAAAAAATTAAGTCTCAAAATTTTAGCTTCTCAATATTAATAGAGTTTTTGATATATATTTACTAACATATTTTTTATTAAAACCCCATGATTCCTCCTTTCAGAATTTCAAATTTAAGTTCCTCTCCGAAAAATTCGCACATTTTTTAAAATTTATTTTTAAAATTATTATTGTAAATATTTGTAACATTAATTCTTGTAAATTTTTCGAAAAACGTTCTAAATCATAATCTGCAACACTTCTGCCATCATTTTAAAGTAGATGTGTTTCTAGGCCTCCCTGAAAAAAAGTACAGTTTTTTATTTAAAATTTGTCAAGATATACGTCAATTTATATATTGGCGAGTTTTGAAATTTGGCATATTTTTCATAAGCGATAATAACGCCAAATGTGGTTTACGCACTTTTTATAATCTTTAATGAATTGCAGCAGCTATTTTGAACCTTAAATTTCCAAATAATCTTTTACCGAGAATTATTCATGGGGAATTTCTTTATTTTTAATTTTTATTAATAATGCCTAATAAATATTTATTAATAATACATGAAAAGCGGTTTTTTAAATTCATAAAGAATATTAATCAAAAGTTTAAAGATTTTTTTTGCTATTTCATAAGAGCAAACTTTTACCTTCGCCATTTTATCGTTTGCTGTTTTATTTAGCTTCATTTTATGTGCAACGAAATTTATTTTTCAGATTAAAAAAAATATACGCATTTCAGTACTTCTGAGTACAAATAATACGCCAGAAATATAAGTAAAACATGTAATATAACTAAATACTTCAGAAATATAAGTAAAACATGTAACATAACTAAATACTTCAGAAATATAAGTAAAACAAGTAACATAACTAAATACTTCAGAAATATAAGTAAAACAAGTAACATAACTAAGTCTCCTACAGCTGAAATGTTGAAGGGCGGCAACGTTTGCTAGAGTATACGGTTTTTAATTTTTGTTTTCTGTGGTAGCAAAGGCAACAAATAAAAATGGTTTTGAAGATTTTTTGTGTCCGAAGATGTTTCGCGCCTTGACAGGATTATAATTTTTTTAACAAACTGTTGCTTACGTTCGAAAGTGTTTCTAATTATCATCAAAGACAGTTTTTTTTTTTCAAAGCAAAAAATATTTTTATATAAGCATAGGATTTAGAATAAACACATTTTTAAAAGCCAAACTGTAATTTGCCAAGACCTGACTTCTAATCATTACAGTAGGCTTCGGTGAGTTTTTGGTTGTCTTTTTTAAAATCCTTCGTTTAGAAATCAAGCATAAATTAGGTTGGTTCTTTGGGTATTTAAAAATGGCATATGGAAACTATCCGTTTAAGGGGAGAAATGCCTTCATGGAAAACATTTCTAAGGAAAACTAGCTGGTATTCACGTTGGACATGTGGAAAATCACGAAACCATGCAACCAGCTCGTTCATCTTGATTAGTTTCCGGAACAAAGCATAAACAATCTTTAACCGCTCGGCCACTAATGGGATTAAAAGCCAGGTTATTAGATTTGTAAAGTATCTTCCGTTAATAAACCAGTTATTATGCTTTAAGCCTTTACTATAACCTCTCCTTTTTCGTATGCCAGAATGCGAAGCACCTTTTTGTGTATTTAAGCTGGGGGTTTTAAATCTTTTGCTGAGAGAACTGCGGGATTTGACGCTTTACTGTTAGAATTTTACCCAGCTCTGTTTAAAAATTATATTCCGGCTTTAAACATTCTTGCTAACTGATGCTTTAAATACGCGCTGGTAAAATATACGAGCTAACTTATTCTATTTAATGTGTAGTCTTATACTACGTTATAGATGTTCGAGTTTAAATGTATGTTATGTTAATTTAAAGTATCCACAAATTGGGAAAATTTCGTCTGTATGACAAGTTGTGCTTTTACATTGAAACTCAGAATAAACTAAAAAGCTTATTTAAACCTTTTTCTGTATTTTCTGAGTTGTTTAAGACGTAGCAATAACTCTCTGACTTTCTAATAAGTAGGGCCTATAGGATTTTAACTGTAAACCCTACTAGAAAATCAGAGAGTTTCTAGTTTTAATAGCAGCCCAACAGCGGGCTGAGCAGAAACGTCTCTGTACACTGGTTGTTCGACCTGAAATCGAAATCCGACGAACATACTCTCCCAGATTCACTTCTCACATTTCTTCCCTAGAGAATACGCTAACGCCTACGAATTAGTTTTATGAACGGGACACCACATTTCCGCGAACGTACTGAACATACAAACAGAACATCGATGACCAATGGGGACCATTGACAATCATTTCTATGCGGCAGCGTAATATTTTGGGCAAAGGTAACTTTTGTAAAGTTGTTTCGATCATAATGGTATGGTAGCATAATGTAACGCAATGAAAATTTAATGCTGCCAAAATTTTGGAATAGCTCAGCTAAGGAACATGTTTTTAACATCAAAAATGAAATTCTTTTAGGCATGTTATGATAAGACTGTGCTATTTAACTATGGTTAGGGGGAGAATGGGAAATTACAGCCTATTGCGTAGCGTCATAATAGGAGAATATTACATTCTAGAATTCAGACAAAGTCTTTCAAATGCAAGTAGTCATTTTAATAATTTATATGGTCACAATGTCTCGGCTGCATATATTATCAGCTCTAGGAGAGGAGGGGAGGGGATGATAGAAATGCATTTCTTTTTGAACGTGTCGCATCTTCGTCTAATCTTATTAGATACTTCTTTACAAGGGTGACATTTATAAATTGCCAATCACATATCTCCACGGGGAGTAAAAATATAAGCACAACTCATTTATCATTTTTGTCATATCTTGGCAGAGAATCAGCTATTAGCGAAAGATTTTTTTTAAAGATTACCACTTTTATCTCAGTGCTTATACGCTGTGTAGAGGCTTGATTTTTTCATCAGAGCTTTTAGAATTTTTTTTTAAACTTCTGCTATATTTTTGTAAATCCGTTTTATAAAAAATAATTTTTTGTATATGGATGCTTAATTTCTACTCAAAAGATGTGTTCTTATCTAAGAAAGTGTGTTAACTGTAAGACTACTTGTACAGAATATTAAAAAAATTGTGATTTTTTTTTTTTTTTTTTTTTTTTTTGAAATTTGTACCGATTGAATTCAGTTATAGTTAGAAATATGAGCTTTTTCTCGTCTTATTTGCTTCATCAGCGTCTAATTACAGTATGATCTAAAGTGGTATTTAATTTTTTTATTGAATACTGAGAACTTATTAAGGTATAGTATAATTATAAATTATAAATTGCAGGCAATCTCTGTGATTTCGAGTTAAATAAGTATATATACCGTTCAGGGATAAAATAAGTCATAGCAAAAAGCTATTAATAATAAACTATTGCGCTACTAGTATAGCGAAGGAAAATAATTTTGAAAAATTATTCTGATTTAAAGTACATTATATATGGCCTAAGAAATATCTTTTATTTATAATAATAAATGCTGCGAAGGTTCATAAAATTATCATTAGGATATATTGAAATTTAAATTAAAAGAAAATATTACATTCTCCTTATATGCACTCTGGTGAAGTAAGTGTTAGTATATCTAGCTTGCAGCTGTAAGATTCATGGTTTGTATCTTTTTGGAAACCAGTTGTCTCTACAACAGCGTTTCTCAACTTTTCAGCATTTGCGATCTAATTTTCAATCATAATTTTCACCGCTTTCCTTCTTCTACACTAACAATGTATAGAATAGCAATGTATTTTTAGCATTTTGACATTAAAGCTACACCACGACCTTAATTGCAAACCGTACACATTACCAAGAACAAGTAAATGCATTAATATCTGGCGACACGATCCGACGCATTGACAAAACCAGAATCGATGCCTCTCTATTACTCTGTCTTATGCCTACCATATCGAACATTCTCGCAGCTTCTCGAGAAGTTCTGATTTGTCTCGACACAACGTGCTTAAATGCTGCACCTCATTCAATTCCACCCAGTCTCAGTCGAGTTGATTCTTTTATTGCTATCGAATCTTTCGTGAATATGTGTTTTGCAGTTTGCGTATTAATATTCACTGCAGTGTATTTATGTAGAATCATGGATAAATTTTTAAGTGGGCATAAGCGAGCATTAGATGATACTCAAGCATCAATAAGTACAAAGACAAGCGGGATTCGGAAAATAAAATTAAGAAAATAATCTCAAGAATTCTAGTGTTCACTAGTACTGGAGTAGTAAACAAAAAACAAAGGCCCCTGTCTGCCATTTACTCAAAATTTAAGGCAGCAAACAGTCTCAAACCTAATAAATTTAAAAGATACTTGGAAACGCTTCATAATGAATACGCCAACAAACGCTGAGGATTCTTAGAATTAAAATTAAATAAATTTGAAAAGCAAAAGTCAATTTTTATGTAAATCTTTGTGAATGAAAAAGCTTTACTTGCTTCTAACAAACTTTCGTATAAAATAACCTCATGTGAAAAGCCTCAGGCCATTGGTCTAGAGCTTATTTTGCTAGCTGCAACTGAGATGGTAGAAAATACGTTTGGAGATAATTTTGTCGAACAGTTGCAGTCCATACCTCTATCAAATGATAATGCTGCCCGTCGAATTGGTGATATAGCTGAAGATATACAGCATCAGCTTTTCGGAAAGTTGCGTGACAAACTGTTTTCAGTTTAACTTGATGAGGCAACAGATAGCAATAACGATGCTCATTTCATTGCGTAAGTTCGATTCTGTGCTTCTATGTCAGCAGCAGAAAATCTGCTTCTCTGCAAACCTCAAGAATTCAAAGCAGCAGTATTTGCTATCTTAAATGATTTTATAAATAATATCAAACGTTGAGGGAAAAAACTGCGTCGGAATATATAGCGATAATGTTCCTAGACTTGGTCTGATTATTGTGCTAACGACGGTTGTAACCGTAGTAAATAATATAAAAATGAGAGCCCTAAAATCAGTAATGTTTTGTGCTCTTTGTAAAGACATGGATGCAATATATTCAGAGTAACTATTTTATTGCGAGGAAGGGTGGTTAACACATGGGAAACTTTTGCAACATGTTTATGAATTAAAAAGATGAAATCATCATTTTTCTAGAAGAGGAAAACCGGCAGGAAACCGAGAAGTTCCAAGATGGTTTATTCGTGGTAAAACTGAGTTCCTTAGTAAACATATTTGAAAACTTAAGTATCTTGAATTTTCAACTCTAAGAAGTAAATACACATATGCTGGATAGGAGTAAGAGAGCTAAAAAGTCAAGATAAGGTTAAAATTATTAAAAATTAGAATTATCGGGCAGAAATTTAAAGCAAAAATACCTAGAAATGTTTGCAAAGTGGATGAATGTATTAAAACATACAAGATTGAAGAATCACATGTCGAAGTTGTTCTTTGTAACCATTAAAAATCCTTTAGCCATGTTGGCAAAGAAATTTGAAAGGTATTTTCTTGCTGATGACAACTTGGTAGTAAGTTACAAATGGGTTAGCGTTCCATTTCAAAATACTCCGGATGGTCTCTCAACTGCCGAGGAACAAATCTCCATAAACTTCATGGCAAGTGACGAATTCAAATGTCAGTTTAGTCATAAATAACTTTCTGGATTTTGGGCAGGGGGGATGAGTTTTCTGTACTGAAAACAAAAGCATTTCGATTTCGTATGCTATAACCATTTTCAAAATCCTACCTTTGCGAAACCGTATTTTCTCCGATGGCTGCTTTGAAACAAAATATATATCGCAGTTAAACACAGAAAAAGAACCCGGAGTGTTTATTTCTAATATCTAAATCTTCCTTCGAAAACCTTTGCTCTCCAAGACAGGCCCAAAGTATCACTAATAATTATTAAACTTGTTTTAAATTTAGTGTTGGTAAGTTAATTGTTAAATACATAGTGCAGTAGCGACACAATCTCATTTACAAGCGTATTATAGCGATGTAAATGTGTATTTTACTTTTTATAACGTCAGAATGTATTTTGTTTTGCTTTCCTTTCAGTAAATTAATCAATTTTCTCTAAAAAAACATTTTCTTTCCGATATGCGTGCTACCCATATTTCAGTATTATCGCACCTCCTAGAGGTTGCTGCTGTACAAATAGTCGACAGGTTGAAAATTGCTGCTCTACAAAATGAAGTTTCTAAGATCTTATGCTTTATTGGAGTACCAGAGTCTCACTCTCCCTTTCATTCCATTTAATGTCGAAACACGTTAGACTTTTACCTAAAACGTTGTACTTATGATGCATGTATGCAGGAACGGGTAAAAGAGGTAACAACAGTGCGTTGCATCTGCAAGTGAAGATTTGTAATTTAAAATAAAAAAGACATTTCTCCGAGTTCTAAATTTGAATTAGTGGAACCTTAAATTACAGACTTTTATAATAATAAAATGTTGCCAGAACTTAGATGTTTCTTCAAGAGGAAATGATTTTCTCTTCTTCTGCTGATATGTTTATAGAACGCAAAAGCTGCAGCTGCGATCTGAATACTTGCTTTTTTTACTGTTGAGTGGCAATGAAAGAAATTGTGAACGCGTGTTTAACTGCATAGAATATCCTGTCTTTTAAACGACAATGTCTAACAGAGAAGGAAAGTTCTATTTATTTAACAGCCTCAATTGTTGAAGCATTAAGTGTCCCAAATAGAGGATAAGAGCTTGTTCAATGTACTGACATTTGTTTCATAAGATTTTCATTGGTGATAGCGATGTCTCAAAAGATAAAGCTTGAAGAGACTCAAATCAGCGAAGAAAGCCCTAGCCATTTGATGGAAAAGGAAATGAATAAAAGAAAAAAACGAACTGTAAATTCCGCGGCATAAATTACCTTTCAGAGAAATATTTTACTCTAAGGGATACGGAACAATCAAATCGGTTGCCTTTCTCTCAAGGAAAAAAGAAAAAAAATAACTGTTCGGCCGTCAGACCTTCTTTTATTCCGTTTATCTTTCTACTCACAAACATCCTTCGCCATTTTAGAAGCAAAGTGTTCGATTAATTAAAGCTGTTTCGCTTTTTATCCGCTAATGATGTCCTCCATCACGCCTCCCCCCTCTCATTTGCTTCTTCCAAAAAGAAGCCGATCGCATTTCTGAATATCTACTACGCGCAGTTTTTAAAGAGGTCGGTTTCTTTTTAAAATTTAACGAGTGTAATATTTCGGCGAGAGAGGTTTCTGTTTCTTAATTGGAGGAAGGTTTCTTACGTTAAGAGGTTATTTGTTATTAGTTTTTCTTCTTGCAATTGTTCGAAGTGCAGTTGGGCTCAACTTTGAAAAAGATTTTTGAAAAAGATTTGCGGGATCAATATTCAGTTCTTTTAGTTACCTTAGTTGGTTTTTGCAACGGGTCCTCAAAGGGGAAGGACGCACTTAACTGTGTTACATTCGATTTTCCTCACGGAAGGACATTACCGAAATGAATATAAAGAACTGAAGAAGAGAAAAAACATTCTACCTCACACATAATATTACGCATTAGAAATCATCTTTAATAACTGCAGCAAGGCTGCGAATATTCTTAGAAACTATAATTGAACTTTTTAAGAGCATTCGCATCATTGTTGAAATTTAAACTTGGTAAAACAGCAATCCTATTTTGATGCAGATTTTGGTGAAAAGTTTCGAAAGCAATTCTATTTCTTCTTCAGAGGCCAAAACATAAGTAAATAAATAAAATTCTGCAGATTACGGGGTCGTAAAATTTATTTTAATAGCAAAACATAACTGTGGTACTCACAGACGGTGTGTATATATATATATGAGCAGAAATTTAATAGCTATGCAGTGCTTTCTGTTTAATAGCACGATTTACATTGTGTATAACTACATTATCTAATAATTATTCAGAGCAGATACTACATGGGCGAAAAAGGAAACTGGTTCTTTACTGAAATAAATCACGGCGAACACAAGATAAACAAATGAAGCAAAAATGAACAGAGATAAGTGCAGTTCTCCTGAAAACGCGAAGACAACCGAAGATCTCCAAAACCATTCAGACAGCAAAGTCTAAAGCTCAGTTACTTTCTACAATTCTGAATTTAATTCATCGAAGCTACTGCTACGGCACAAACTCAAGGGTATATAAAGAGTTTCCAAGCGCTTCTGATTAGTTTACTTTCTCTATCAGGCAAGGCAGCGCAACGTTGGGCATCAAAAACATCCTTGCGGGTGTCCCCCAAGGAAGTATTATTGGCCCGATATGTTATATGATTTACGCGAGCGATTTCCCTAATTTTCGAAATGATAGTAATTTCCTCCTGGCCAGTTATGCGGACGACACGGCTCTTGTTTGCAAGTCACGTCGCCCTGACCATGCACTGGTCAAACTCCAAGGAAAGCTTCCAATTAATGAGGACTGGTGTACCTGCTGGAAAACCAGCATACAGCTCAGCAAATCCAAGATTCTAGTCATCAGGAAGTATCGGAAAAGAGCGAAAATCAAGTCTCAAGTCACACTCTTGGGCCGTCCTGCCCCAAGAGTTAGAAAGGCAAATTATCTTGGAATCAAAATCATATGATCATATAATCATCTTTTTATGCTCTGTGGAATACTTCTGATGTAACCAACTTATAGAGCGAATTTTTTAAACATTTTGAGTGATTACTTCTATATTTTGGACATTTCTTCTAGTATTCATGTGCGAAATGCTACTTCTGTCTTTTCAAATTCTGGATTTTGCAACTGCCGCTGATCGGCTAGGTAGCTGCTGGCCCCCAGATGTCTGCAAATCCGCAGATATGTATTTCCGCTCTTTAAGAGCTGACTTTCTATTGTATATTATGTAAATAGTGAACTTTTACTTGATTTTTGTTTACTGTTTGCATCCTGCATGTTTTACTTTGTGCAGTAGTTGGCAAGTTATACGTTTCGGTCTCGCCACCACATCCCACGTTACCAGTCTCAAGCGTTGTTTTGGAAACTTCGAAGCAAAGGGCTTCTTCATGTATTACCTCTTCAATTTTACCTCGTATGGAGAAGTCTCATCTTCGGACTTCATCATATGTCAGGCCCAGTTGGGATTCCCTGAGGATACTGGCAAGAGCAGGAACGAATTATCCTGCTGAATGCCAGGAAAAACACCAAAGCATCAAAACATCTGGTTAGTTTGGTTTGGTTTATTTGATTACTGCAAAGCACTCCAGGGCTATCTGCATAAAGGAGAACAAAAAATCCTTCTTAGAAAATGCCTATGCCTTCGTAGAAATACCTTAGAAAATAACTATGCCTTCGTAGAGGATTTTCTAAGGAAAACTGCATAGTATAAACATTACGCATGGAGAAACAAACCACGAAAACATCCGTATACAGCCGACCCGTTAGCGGGATTCGAACCTCGGACCAAACTACCAGTGTTCCGCGGCTTTACCGCTTGGCAGCTGGTGGGTCCCAAGAGCTTCTGGAGTTTTCGAAAGAAAATTATTTCAAAAATTCTAAAAAGCTGTTTCTAGAAAGCTTCCATAATGTCGCCAGTTTGAAAAAGTCACTAAATGGCCCTAGCTTTGTCCCAAAATGTTTTGCCAAGTCTGTATGAAGAGTTTCTGCCTACATGTTAGCTTTAAATAAAGCAGTCATTTCATTTTAAATATCAATTCATTAATAATTTCAAAATCTGCAACATTACAGACCGAAATAAACAAATATACCCACAAATTCTATTAAACATAAACGTGTAAAATATTAGTCGTAATCATAGATCAAATAAACAAATAAGTGATGAAAATAATACATACACAACCGGAAAAGTACAATTCAATATACACACATATTTTTACAAATTAACTCCTGAACCAATATGCAACGTAAGAATAGAAATAGGCTGGACAATTCAGAAGAATAAATTTTTGTTAATATTTTCATATCTCCCTCATTCCTATTAACGAAAACCGTTCCTCTTAACAGTACTATTATTATCATAACTGCATTTGCATATTCGTCTGTGTTTCTCCTCTTCTCAACCTCACCCACCTCCATTTTTCCTAATCTTCGAATTAAAATTCGGTGGTTTATTCTTCGCGTGTAGTTTCCGAGGCGCATTCATTCGACCATGCATTCCTCCCTTCCCTCCCATGGGTGAGAAGAGGAGAAAAAGTGACTTACGGCCGCCGGAGATAGAATTTGAGTCAGTCTCAGGTTTACGTTATTTTGACTTTTTTGTTTGTTTGTTTTTGTTCAATAGCGGCGTATTTTGTGCGTTCGCATTTTTTTACTCTCCCTTTATTTACTTGATTTATATAGATTGCAGTGGGAATCTTCCACTAACGGTTTCTTTAAGCTGCAACCGCAGAAAGGGGTGTCTTGTTGAATACCGAATTAAGATCTCTAAAATTATAAGATTCTTTCTATCCTTTTTTTTTTTAAATTGTAATCTTCTAAACGAAAGGGAATTAACCATTTGCACTAGAGGCTTTTTTCGACTCGGTCGAGCCAGTAACTCGAGGCGATTTTCGGCATATTTCTTACGCCTAATTTATATAATGTCGCACAAATCTTAATGGTTCTTTAATATCTGAAGAAACTTGCGTTCTTGTGGCTCTTTCGCCGAATACACACAGTACTTCTTGCGTTATTTCTTCGGATTCTGTGCACGTTATCCATTCTGAATTTTCTGTCTCTTCTGCTGAATCACTGTCGAACTCATCTTCACTATAACTGATTTCTTCATATCTCATGCTTACTGGGCCTCCGTCACTTTGCAAGTAATATTCCTGTTACTACGACTATCGAGTTCGAACTAACGTCGAAGATGCATGTATAACAATAAATCTAAAAAAAAAGTATATATGAGATTAAATTTTGCAGTTGTTTTATATGCATGGAGTGTTCAATGCACTCATGAACCAATATTGCACAAACCAAATAAACATTGTTATCGCTCGAATTTTCGCATCAACCCAGTGGTGATAAAAAGTCATCTCTCGAGTTACTGCATCAAATCGCATAGTGAACGAAAGTCACTTCTCGAGTATCAAGGGTTAATGTTTCAAGAATTTAAGTGTATCGAAAAGGATACATAAAACACTGAATTATAATTTGATCGGCATTAAGTATAGTTTATCTAGAAGATAGAAGATTTCAGATATTAGTGCTGCTTTTCTTTTTTTTTTTCCGAAACACAGTTTTGGCGAGTATTCGTTGCACGAAATTTAAGAATAGCAATTTTTTTGCTATATAACCATACTAATAGCTATTTTCTCAAATGTTGTTCTTTAGTAAAGCATAAAATGTTTTCAATTTATGTTTTAAATTTAATCAATCTGCGTGTTCCTCCGCGCTGCCAATAAAAAGAAATATGCCCGTTGCAGTTGTTTTATATGCATAAAATGAAATTTCCTATTTTACAATATAATATTTGTTCGTGATATCAGTGTAATAGCCTGGAATGGCTTTTGTGTGTAAATCATTGCGAGTAATTGTAATCATAAACGCAACGCGAAAGATTTCGTGTTAATTGTCAGCACAGAGCAATAAGAAAATTAACAATTATTAACACCTTCTAGTGGTGAGAATGAACATTACAGTTTCTTAACAGAATAAAAGATTTCAAACAACAGTCATAATTTTTTATTCGTTTAAACCCACAATTTTTTTTAATCCAATTGACGTAAATAAAAATTCTAAAATATATGGCAAAAGGCACGTAAAAAGGCCTTAAATAAAAAGATTTTTATAAAGGAATGTGAATATGCAAATGGCGCAAATAAGTACCGACAGGAAGGAAAGTATAAATAAAAGTTAAAAAAAAAGATAGGTTTAGTTTGTTTTAATGTGATTAAGGGACGCGTAGAGGGTTTTCTGCCTAAGAGGAGGCATGCTTTCCTAGGGGATTTTCTAAGAGAAACTGGCTCTTATACACGTTATACATTGGGAAAACCACGAAGCTGCCCATGTAGCCATCCCGTTTGCGGGATTCAAACTTCGGAACGAACTACCTGTGTTCAGCGACTTTAAAGCTCGGCCATGGGTGGGCAAAAATAAGTTAAATCGAAAAAAAGGAATTCTATAATAGATGATCAGAACATGTGACTACCAACAGTAACACAAGTTTCATTTTTTTTTTCACTTTTCCACGTAATACATGCAAACGTTTGGCTATTCGGCAGCTGTGTACCGGAAATCCGGTACTTACGTGTTAGCGCAAATATTTTGGCGCAAACTGGCGATTTATTAGAGATGAAAAAGCAAAATTTACTTATCGGGTGCAAGTGATTTTCGCGACTTTTTTAAAAAATGATACCCAAACTCTCGATATTTATGGTAAGTTGGCAGACATTATCAATTAACATAGGAAAAGAAAACATATTTTAGCAATTTAAAATATGAATTTTAATTATTAAGTTAAATATTACATAATAAGGCCTTTTCACGTAATACGTTAAAAATAAAACATTCACATTTTTCTCCAAATCTCTATTTTTCTCCCGAAGTACACAACGATACACTTAAAAAACATCTGAGAATTGCTGGGACACGGCATCGCCCAAACTTCGGTTATTTCGGTTGTCTGCATCTCTTCGTCGTTCCCTTTAGAGGTTCTACATCAAAATTTTGCTTTAGTTTCTTCCATCTCTGACAAATTCCACAAGCGGATGTTTTAAAATTAATTTTAAGGTATAAAATATCATGATTTCTTTATAAAAGCCTAAAGTTGGATGCAGCAAGAAGAATGCGTGTGTAAATGGCGATGTTATTTGACTGAAGGATGATTATAAAGCATGGTTGCCAGAGTCTGGCACATTGTTAAATCCGCAGCCTCATCATGAAATCCATTTGGTGTAGCTGTGTTTTTTTGTTCGAAATGAGGATTTACGCTAGCAAACCTCTTTCAGCTACCAGTCTCAGCAACGTACTGTACTACCTCGATGCACTATTTCCGCACACCCATTCCATTCCAAAATCTGCCTCCTTTTGCCTTTGTAATTTTGCTGAATACGTATTTTAGAATCGCCTTATAATGAATTTAAAATGCAGCCAAGTGATTATTTGTAGAAACATTACCATTTTTTATTAAATGAAAGCTTTTTCTGACGCCTTATATTATGCGTCTAGGTCTCGCCAAAAATTATGTTAAATCTATATGGGATAGAAACTTTCACAGTAAAAAACAGATTTGGATGTACATTGGTATACAGCGTGGCGCATTCACAGTTCTTTGCTGACTTCGTGCTGGTAATTACACACTTCCTTTTTACTTTTTAAAAGGGTGGGCAAAAAGGGTTCAGAAACTTCGAGAAATCATCTTCATGCTTAAGAAAGTTTTCCTTTCCATTTTTTCACAGCCACATGTCACTGTTTTTTTTCCCCTCCGTTGATACGCAGGCTACGCCGCTTCTCGGTGCGGAATTTTCCGCTCTACTCGCGCCCCGTGACTCATTTAAGTGCGTGCGCTATCTCTGGCGCGCGGAGGTTCTGCAATCTATGATGTTTTCGCTATCAGATGAGATCTGACGTGCGCTCTCCGGACCTGCCCGCCGACCCGTAACGGGAAATGTGTTCCCCAGACAGGCGGCTTTTTGTGTTATTTTGCGATTGTTCCGTCACATACTGACGAGCAACAGCACTTTTGAGACACCTGAAAAGACGGTAAAAACAACAGAATTCAAATTTCATTTTTAGCAGCATGTTTTAAGCTGACCGTATTTCTGCCATACAAAACCAGGACATGGAGTTAGCATAAAACATTAATCACGACACAGAAAAAAAAGAAGAAAAATAATTTCTTTACACATATTAAGCTCCCCTCTTCAGTGAAAGAACCGATATGACGTTTAAGCTTACTTTAAATGGATTTTACACTCATGCCCATAAATTAAGGTTAATTCGGAGTCACGCGGAAATCGAACTCTAAAATAAATATATCACCTGTAAAATCACTACACACATCTTCAAGAATCATATGCAAATTTCAGGAAGTACCCAGATGACACCGATGGTACATCATAATGACGAGAGTGTAAGAGAGTGATATATAAGGAATACAGGCAAAGAAGTAAAATTGTTCGCAGGCGCTTTATAAGCATTTCAGTGCAATAACCGAATAGTTATGACACAAAGGACGCATTTGGATGATTTTTTACGTGGTAGAATTATCGGCCGTCTGGAATGTGGGCGTACCCAACTGGAAGTATCAGACGAACTTGGAATTGCCCAGAGTGTCATCTCCAGGCTTTGGCAACGATTCCAAGATGATGGTAATGTGAGTAGACGTTACAGCACAGGTCGCCCCAGAGTTACAACGCCGAATGAGGACCGGTATTTGGCAGTTACTGCCAAAAGAAACAGGCGGAGCACAGCCTCAGACCTGTCTCGTCAGCTCTCTTCAGCCACTGGTACGACAATTTCAAGGCAGACCGTGTACAGACGCTTAGGGCAGATTGGTCTATATGCTCGTAGACCTGTCAGATGCGTTCCACTTACTGCAACTCACTGTCGCCTGCGGTTAGCCTGGAGTAGAGAGCATGCATTGTGGACACCGCAACAGTGGGCTTGTGTGATGTTTTCCGACGAGTCCAGGTTTAGCTTGCAGTCTGATTCTCGCCGGACTTTCATATGGAGAGCTCCAGGTACCCGTTACCACCAAGAAAACATCATTGAACGACACCGTTACGGTGGTGCAGGAGTGCTCGTTTGGGGTGGAATTATTCTGGGTTCCAGAACTGACCTGCATGTTCAAATTGGAACCATGACAAGCCAAATCTATCGGGACGTCATTCTGGAACAACATGTACGTTTGTTTCGGGGCGCCATGGGCGCACAATTTGTGTTTATGGATGACAACGCCCGTCCTCACCGTGCAAACATCGTAAGCGAATGCCTTCAATCGGAGGATATCACCCGTATGGACTGGCCAGCATTCTCACCGGACTTGAATCCAGTAGAGCACGTGTGGGACATGCTTGGCCGACGAGTTGCAGCCCGTCAACCTCCTCCTACATGTCTACCGGAACTTCGGAGAGCATTGCTTTTTGAGTGGTGTAATATCCCCCAAGATCAGATCGATAATTTGATACTCAGCATGCCTAGGCGTTGTACGGACTGTATTGCATCGTCTGGGAGACATACAATGTATTAACAATCATACCAACCATGTAATATTGGTTTTTTGTAAATAGGTTTTTTTTTTGTAATTTCCTCCAAGGAGAAAAAATCGCTAATTTTTTTAATAATATCAAACATATAGCATCTTTTTTTGCTCTTTACCTTTTGTTTAATAAATAAGCTTTACAAATAAGTCAAATTTGTTTTGCTTCTAACTCTTCCTTTGCCTGATTTTGCATTATGCTTAATTTATGGACATGAGTGTATTTCACCAAGGTTTATATCATGACCTGATGAAATTACTTCTCTCCACAAACATCAATCTTTCATCATCTTATAATAAATTTTGTCACATTTCATTTTACAGTTTTGTGTCCAATTATCGTAGTTTAAATCAGGAGGAATCTAAACTCCTTTGGCAATGGGCCCCTTTGAATTTCTGAATTTTTTTTACCTCCTTCTACTTTAGTATTGCATAATCATATTGAGACAAAAACGGAACACTAATGTGATTTATACAGATTTTATTTCACGGTATTTATATTATTTTAGATTACATATATCTAACATATATACGCCGAGTAATGGCCGAACTGTAAAATTGCTGAACACTGGTAGTTCAACCCAGACTCAAATTCCGGCGAACCTTATTGTTGCATGGGAGTTTTAATGGTTTTTCCTATGTGAATACGAATTACTTTCGGTTCCTTTATAAATTTCTCCTCGAAAGTTTCCTTCTTCTTGGCCTGATAGCACTCGCGTACTTTCTCACAATTCAGATTATCCAAATCCATTTAACGTATTTACATCTAATGACATGCATAATTAAAAAAACTGTTATTAAGTTAGTAGAATTAATTGACTGGCACTGTTAACATAACGGGTAATCAATGAAAAATGACTGTGTGACATAGGGAGAGAGAGAAGTCACGCAGCCATCAGATGTGGGACAGAGGTGTGTATAAACTGCTTCAAAGTGATAGTTTCAATTTAATAATACCGTTAAGCTGATTTCGTTTCGATTATTAACAGTTTTGAAACAAATAATATTAGCTAATGGCATTTTTCCTTTTTTACTTAATAGCATCAAATTAACTTTTAAATTTAAAATATTTAAAATTTATAACTATTTATTATATTCGTGATCTTTAATTCATATTTTCTATTAATTTTCAAGCCCGAAACGACTACGCTCAATGTCATATAAACACCTCGAAATCTATACGACCACAGAGGCCGTTGGTCTGAGTGTTTAACTTACAAACTCTCCTTTGAGCACGATATTGTTCAAAACTGAATATACTCTTTCAATGGGTGCAGTAGTTCTTGAAAGAAAAAGAATAAACTCTGTAGTATTATAAAGATACTGAAAATCTAGGCGTCTATCGCTCAGTGAAGAAACCTCTATTCATATCTCCAGTACCCCGAATTCGCATTATTTATTCCTCAGATACAACGCAACTGGATTCGAATTATATATCTTCTCATTACTAGCGGAATGTGCTATACCACTTTTATCAATACAGCACAGGGAATGGAGGAGTTAATAATTCGCTAAACATTGTTCACACGTACGAATTTGTTTTGTTGCGAAGGATGTGATGTATCTTAGCTAGACCATCCTCTAGCTTTTCCATTTAGATGTCTTCATCAGAAGAACTGACTTGAACTTCGCAATTTTCCCTAAACTGTACTTCCAATTGATAATAAACTCTTAATGAGATTTAATTCTGTGGCTAATTTTTTTTTCAGTTAAGGAAATCCGTATTAGAAAAATGTAGATGCTTAATTTCTTGCACAAGTCAACCACAGTGTTAAGCAGTGAAGTGGGTAAGCATTTATCACAGCATAAAAGTTCATTTTCTTTCTGAAATAGAAAAAGAACAAAACTCATCTCAGAATTCTGGTATAAGGAAAGTAATGTTGAATAATAAACCTGTCATCGAATATGCTGATATTTATTTCTTTTATAATAGAAACGGGATTAAACTAGCATTTTTTCCAAAAGACGGGACAATTCAGAAGTATTCTAAAAACGATTGTGTCCCGTTCAAAACGGTATGTAAGATCAGCCAATCAAATTTGTAATAACTAAAAATAAAAAAAATCCTTCCGGATACATATATATGTCATTGAAAATGACTTTCGTTATTCACAACAGTGCTATAGATCTTCATAAAAAATTCCAAGCTGAATATATTACAAAATAATAATATATTTTCATTATATCACTTAGATGAATCATTAATAGTTTATTATTAAGGTAAAGGATCCTATACTTCGTAGAATGAGAATATTGTGAAATAGTTACCTGCCCGATCGTGTGGATGATGAGTTAAATATCGTATGGCTGCTTCAGTGGCAAAACCTGTCATGTCGTATCGATGTCGGTGGTATCGTTCCGTAACATAATGTGTCGTGATGGGATAGAAAAAGTGCAACATTCCCTTAGAGGCATTTTAGTCTGTTATTTGTGCCGATGTAAACTATTTAAATTCAACCATGGATTTGCTTATACTTGCGAAGATCACTGTTGAATGTTGAGTTTATTATATTCCCAACGGCTATTTTTTCTTTTTATTTAATTCTTTCTTTCAATTGCTGTTCGCCAAGGAATCCTAGAAAACTTTCTATAATAATTTCATGTTTCTTACAAATTAAAGGAATAACCAACAACGTAGTTTTTTGAAAATCTTAGAATGTTTTCACTCGTTGAGATTTGTTTTCCGTTTAAGACTGCTACGGAAATATTCCCTCAATGAATGCTGCTTTGGTTTTAGTCAAATATTTTCAATCCACGAGAGACATGCATGCTAAGATGTTATTTCCACTTCGTTTATTTAAATCCTCAAAATCATAAATTAACAACAATTTTAAAACATTACACTCACTGGTTTCGTGGCTGCACGATAAGAGAAAAAGGGCTAGATCATATAGTAATCTAACTGATATAATTTTGAATGGTTTAGTAAATAGTTTTGAATTTCCGATTTCTAAAACTGATTTGATCAACATGCGTCTTGGGGATATTTAACAAAAACTTACTTACTTAAAATAATAATTTTCAGGAATTCTTATTTCTTACTTTCACTAAAGTTACAGCTACTGTGTCACCATTAAGCTCACAAAAGACCGGATCTAATATGTATCTTCCCGCTAATACACCAGGTTACTAGTAGTTTTTATGAGAAATAACAAATATCTCAGCAATCAATTTCAGGAACGACGACTGTTGAATCTATAAATCGATGAGGGTTTTTTCGATAAAAATTTCACGATAAATTTGAGATTTCAAAAAGTGCACCATAAGTCATTGTAAGTTTTGATAATATTAACATAATGCTTAAAATGATAGTGATTTAATGTTTTAATGAAATGGCTTTAGTGTAACAAGAATCATAGGAATGCTTCAAGATACTATTGTCTTGCATTGTTACTGCTGGAATCATTAACTCACGATTAATATTTACTCTCGACGGAGGCGATTAATAAACATTATGTATCACGACTTTGCAAAATAAAATGTTTAGGCATAATCACATCTTAGATCCTGACGGACTACGAGAAAGTAAAAAATATAAAAATAGCCTTTAGCAACTGTTGCCACAGTGCGAAATATAAGACGTTTTATTTATATTACAAGCAACATCGCGGATAGATTAACATAGCGCTGCATTTAACAAAACGTAAAAATTTATTTTCCAAATGTGAACAATCTAAACAGAAACGATTTAAAAGGACCAGATGTACTTCTTACGTTTTAAAACTTCATTTAACCCTTTTAGTAATGCATTTAAATTACATAAATTACAATAAATTTAACATGTGATACATGCAACTGATCGTTTTTCGAAAGGATTTGCAGATTTATTGTCATTAGTAAAAGATATTACCAACTCCTTATTGACGTAACTAGTAAAGTCCATTACGTAACTAGTAAAGAATTAATTCATTTTTTTATTTGAGTGATGATTAATATTTTTAATGACAAGCCCTACATTGAGATGTTCGGTTGTAATTTCAAATCTTCAAATTACAATTATCTGCAGACATGTAAATTTGTGTAGCTATATCGTAATATCCGAAGCTGCGGTATATCGTGGGGCCTTACAGTTATACGAGTTTTAATCATGTTAATCAACAATATTCTTAAAATCTTCCTCGAATTCATTTTTCCTCTGAGTGTCAATTGTCGCGTGCTTTACCTTAAATCCAACAACAAAATTATAATTAAGTTACACATTGTGTAAATTTCATCTTCCTTTTTTTTATTTAGAATTTGAAGTTCAAACAATCTCCATTTAGACAATCGGCACAGTCTGTCCTGGTATAAACAGAAATCGATCAAAAATGTTCTGTTCTGAAAGAGACGGAAACAAAAGGAATTCATCCCAGCTGACTCTTTGTAAAGACCGAATATAGTTATTTCTAGAACAATATACCCGAATAACGAAGTATTCTATAGGAGAGACAGAATGAAAAATATGACATTTGAAAGGAAAAGAATTGTTCCTTGGGCTAGAAAGAATATTTGTTTCTATGTTTAGTTACAGCCGTTGTTTTAATAAGCTATGTCGTTCATTTGGCTCTCAGGTAAAATATCACTGATGGGAGGATTATTACAAACAGATCAGACGAATGTCC
>KK112243.1:225000-321596 GCA_000611955.2 Stegodyphus mimosarum | reverse complement strand
ATGGAGGACATTTATTTGTAATAATTTTCAAAATGAAGTTTCAGATTACACTGCACCACTTAAGCAGAGGTTACCATTAAAATTCCAAAAGTTTAGAAGAAGAATTAAATATGTTAAAAATGGGAATCATCATAAAAATTAAAATTCTAATAATTCTGTACCCCATACAATCATATGATATTAGAAACATTTCTCATTATTGGCAATCGAGCTGCAAATGTCCACTAAAATTTATAAGCTGCGTATGTTATGAACAAATATATTTAATTTATATTAGATATACTGTTTTAATTATTAGATATATATCAGCTAATATATTGTTAAATAATTAACTCTGGCAATAGCTTTTCAGTCACTTAGTTTCTTAGCCAGTAACAGTCTGATTAAACTTCAAAGCTAAATTATAGATCTTAAGCTTTTCTCAGTAGAAATTCTCTGAAAATCCACTTTTCGATGGAGCGCGTAGATGAATTCAGGAATTTTACATTTTGCGTATTGACTACAGTTCTGAAAATCTGCTTCTAAATTATTTCCATTCTCATAGCGTGGTCGTGTGTACGCGTTTTATTTTGCCAGGAGATATTTTTTATGTTGTCTAAAAGCAATACATTTCCTTAAAAAATGTACAAATAATTTGCAAGGTGAAAATTTCATACAATACTTTTTTTGAGATCTTAAAGACGATGTGGAAACGCTTTTTAAAGGTCAAGATACCGTTTTTATGCCAAAGACGATGAGACGAACGTACCTTCTTTGGAGTAATCATGATGTGACAGCGTGAAGCTATGAAGATATAACCAAGAAGGAAATAAAATTTATAGTGTGATGTGTTATTTTTTTGTATACACTTTCCATTTTAGTAGTTGAAATAATTTTAAAATAAACAGTAACCACATACCCACTGATTTAAGAATCGATCCCTAAAAATTCAAAGCTTTGAACATAAATGAGATTTTTTTTAAAAACAAAAACGCCAAACGAGCGTTGAACATAAATGAGTTTAAAAAAATGCCGAATGGTAGGGTAAAGGCTTGCTTTAATATTATTCCGACGTAATCGAACACCACATGAAACTTGTTACATATATTTAGTAAACAAAAGGCTTATTATTCAAATCGTAGCTGTGCATTTCTTTTCATATTGGATCTCCTGCGTATGTCGATTTCAAAAAATATTTCCTACAAGCGAGGTGGCTGCGGTTTCTAGTTTACTGGAACCCGAAATTCACGTAATGAAAACAGTCTAGCATTTTTAACAAAAGGAATTACGATTTCTAATCCACGAATTCCAAAGTGCCGACGATTCTACACTTTTGAAAAAAAATTAAGGGAATTTTCATATTTGATCTACGATCTCCAGAACTTCTGGACAGATTTTAATAAAATTTGGTGTGAAAACATAGGTTGATATAATACTAACAAAATTGTTATAATAGACACACATTTTCACTCATGGGAGTCTGAAGGTCTGAAACAGAGGTTGCAGAAGATACAAAAGAAATGGGTTAATAGGGGGAATGGTCCCTTCTTATAGCCATACAGGCCTCGCAGCGTGGTGTCATACTGGAAATAAGGCAGTTTATTAGTGCCTGTGGCAATTGGTTCCACTCATTCAGCAACCCTGTTTTCTGCTCCTGTGTGGTTCTTGGAGGGGGTTGCGATTTGCAGTTGCCCTCCCCAGAGCGTCCCAGACATGCTCTATAGGGTTGAGGTTTGGAGACCTGGCTGGCCAATCCATCCGGCGAATATCCTCACTCTCGAGAAATTCTTCGACCAGAAGAGCTCTATGTGGCCTCGCGTTGCCATCCTGTGAGATGAAGTCGGGGCCCACTGCACCCCGGAAAAGGCGAACATAGAGTTCCAAGACCTCACACCAGTCACAGAGCCTCTGTCAAAGACGTGGAGAGGTGTGCGGCCATTCAACATGATGCCTGCCCAGATCATTACACCGCCACCGCCATAATTGTTGATTTCGCGGACACTGAGGAGTAGATAGCGGGTTCTTGGCTCTCTCCATATGGAAGTACGGCGAGAATCGGTGTTTAGGCTAAAACGGGACTCGTTGGTGAACAGAACGGTCGCCCATTGCTTCGTACTCCAATCACTATGCTGCCTGCACTATGCTAATCGGACTATGCTGCCTGCACTATGCTAATGTCCGTAGACGTGAGCGGGACGCAAACAGCCGGTCTTCTGGCAATCTCTCATTCAGTCTTTTGGAAACAATGACTCTTGTTACATGGGTTCCTGTGGTTGCATACAGGTCTTGAGAGAGCTGAGAAGCTGTAGCCTCTCTGTTACACCTCGCTAACATGGACAAATCGCTAACATGGACTTCTCTGGCCGTCGTGGCTCTTGGACGACCTTGTCCAGTCTTTCTCTCGATGGATGGTTTCTCTCGATCTGGAACTGTTTCCATAGGTTACACATGACGCTGGACGTTAAATTAAACTCTCTGCATGTCTGGATTTGCGATTGGCCTGCCTCTAGCCTCCCCACAATTGGCCACCTCATTCCATCATCTAAAGTTGGTGGTTACTCATTTTTACTGTTTCGATGTGAATTTAACCGATTGCTGCAAGATAACACAAAGAAATTCGCCGAGGTGTGCTAACGAACGCAATTCGTCTTACCCTCCACGCGTTTATAAAGCCTGTTTTTCTTCTGGTTCCACCTACACACACGTGTACGCTTACGTATTTACAGTACAATATTTACGTTTTTATCTAAAAGCAGTGGTTTTTCCTTCAATTCAGTTCTTTTCATGCAATTCGATAAAATATGCGAGTTCTCTTAATTTATTTCACCAGTGTATTTGGGAGAGCTTTCGATTTCGAAATCGAGTTCAGACTCAAATCACAAACTCAAAATAAGTTTCAATGACTTTTTATTTATGGACATCTGCTATATTACACTATTTACGTTTGAAAATTAATTTTAAATCAAAAGATAAGGATAATTCTTCATTCGAATCAAATTCTATTAAGAGAGGCGGAGTAATGGACCGCTCACTTCCAAGTTTTTTTTTCGACTCCCCGTTGCCACTGGCAGAAGTGAAACTTTCGCTCATTTCGCGTTCGAGTTGTAACAGGAATAATATTTGCAGCTATTATTTACTATTTCTGTATTTTCTGTTAACAGTTCGTTTATTTCTTTTGGTACTAGCTTAAAATTTATTTGTAGCATCTGGTTAGTCTCTTAATATTGGGTTCTTCTTGCAACCTCAAAAAAGCACTCTTATAAAATTTCTCAATACATAACTACCTTCCCCCCCAAAAAAAACATAATAATAAATGCAAACAAATGCGAGGATAAAAATAAACACCCGGATGTGGATCATTAAGCCACCTTCAAACTTTTAAATTTCTTCATTATGCAGCTTTAAATTTTTTTTATTTTGGGTATATATTTTTAGGAGTACATGAACAAATCTAAAATTCCCAAAACATTCTCCCACTTGCGTGATTTACGTGTAATGCAGCAGGTAACTTTCAAATTCTTAGACACTGCGAGTCATGAATTCTTTCGAAAATTTTAGATATCTTATATTTCCATGCATAAGCTGAATACTTTTAGCAAATATGTTGCTTCTGAAGTTTCCGGGTTGGCTAATGTACAAGTTAAAAAGAGATAACTAATAATTTAATCACGAAAACGGATAGGTGAAAAATATTACTTACTGAAAGAAATTATAAGCAATTGAGAAAATATTTTTGTTAACCCAAAAGTGGCTATTAATCACGAAATAGATTTTAGGCCCTTTCATTGTTCGCGACGAATTACCTTTAAGATTGTCGCTACTAAATATTATCGCCCTGCATTATATTTAAAAAAATTAAATAATGAAGAATCTGCAAGAATGTATGTAAGTTCGTCATATTGTGAGAAAACGACGGTACATCAAATTTTGAGTAACGTAATCCTCCAACCGAATCCACCCGGAAGCCTGGATTTTGAATTTCGTATTTTATATTTCGTGTTTTTAAAATCTTCAATAATTTTTGATTAAAAAACTCAACTATCCGAAAGCGAGCATTGCAGCACCTTACGGAATAAAATACTTTTCACCTCCAGCGCGCAATACAGTCTATCGGATAATATTTTTAAATGTTTTGTGATTTCGCTGTGCAAAACATTTTGTGTGGTGTAAGGGCGAAGAACGGAATGTTTAATCTATAAAGTTAACACACAGGGCGTAATAATAAAAAGACAAAAAGAAATGGGTTAGCAGTAGTGAGTGTAACAGCAGACTTGTAGACTGCGAACTCGGCGAGAGCGTAAAATACCATAAAAAATCCCTTTAGGTGACCGTTAAAATTTGAAATCTTTCAGTTTGTTTAAAATTTAATTATAATATTCAGTTCATTAAACTTTTCAATATCAGTATCCGACTTAACATTTATTAGCAGTTCTTGAAAAATCTTTGTATATATATATATATATATATATATATATATACAGAAAGTAGGTTGAGAAGTAGTAGGTAGAATTGTCTGGAGAATTGTCTGGTAGGAGAGGAGACAATTCTCCAGACTTAGGAGAACGGTAGGAGAATTGTCTTCCATTTTACTGAAAAGATCATCATCACCTGCCTCGCTGATAGTGCTATCTTTTGTTCAGTTCGTAGCATTACCAATGCAAAATTTTGTGAAAGACTGAATGGTTGTATATCTGGCTTAAAAACATAATTAAGTCAGAGACCAATTATTCGACCTTTTGGAGATATACAGCTAGATTTTTATAGGCTGACTATAAATTCGACTCATAGACGGGTTTCCAATTCTGGCTGACATTTTGTAGAAATTTTGGAAACTTTCTCTTGGCTTACTCAGGAACCTGCTTATATTCCCAAATCTATTGCAAAGTGAGTACTGAAGTACACTGTGATCATATCACATTACGCTAACATGCATTTATCTTGTAGGCACTCGGTGTCCTTTCATTCAACATTTTCCTAAATTATATATAATCCTTAAATTAAAAAAAAATAATTTATAGTATATCCATATGATTTAAGTTTTTATATTTAGTATTAATATAAAAATGTAAATCAAAATATTAGTTATTTAATGCATTTAATTTACAGTATGGCCCCCAAATTACACTTTTTCACATTTCCTGTTCTCTGAAGTAGTTAAAAATTTTTAGGATTTGAAAACTGATTGCTAAATTATAGTTTTTATCCTTAATATATAATATTTTATATCTGAGAAACATGCCCTTTAAAATTTCTTTGTAATATCGTGTTAATCTTTTGTGCATTTTACGTCCCACATTTTATGTATGCCTTTTTCCTAAATTAAAATGTTCATAATCAGCAGAGACAAAATCTAATGACAGATGCTGCTGCTCTGGATTCTCTGTTCAAGTGTATGTGTACTAATTGTTTTGCAGCCTTTATCTTATTAGCCCTTTCGTGGGCCATTTATTTCTCGTTTGAATTTCTCTCGGTTTTTTACGCTTTATTATCAATTAAACAATAGCATTTAAGGAAATATATTTTATTTTGCCAAATTTTTCGTTTATATTTAAGTTCTAGGGGTGGGAAGTATACTTCTCACGAGACCGTTTATGGCCATAGAGAAAATTCAATTTAATGACGATTTTTTGCCATAAAAAGATGAGAAACATGTTGCAATGCACAAGGGTACATCACATTCTGGATACATATAGCGGGTTCTCTTTTCTTGGGCCTTTTTGCTAAATTTCCTACACTGTCTATAGTTGGAAATCATCTTTGGCATATGATTTTCCCACACTGGCTAAGCCTACATCATCCGGAACTGCACACGTTTTTGCTTAAAAGCTAGCAGGACGGCCTTTCCTTTTTCTTCAGGAGTATCCGTCTATTAGTTGACGAGCTAATGCTATACGGAATGTTAGCTGGTCTAAACTTCTGTTTTTCTTGTTTACTTGCCACAGTATAAAACTATTTACGATGCCAAGATAAATTAGAAAATAAAAAATACGATGTGACCATTTTACAGATCTTTTTCCTATTTGGTACCTTTCTTTTCCTTAATCGAAGCGATCAACTCTTCCCGTGATATAGTTATATACAGCAACAGATTTAAGGCAAGGTACTTCTGTTTCAGTACCATCCTTTTTTGTCCGATTTACAGATGTAATAATAGCTGGGTTATATGCAGTAGTCAACAAAGTAACAGCTTCACTATTAGGCATATTATTTACTATTCAAATTAGATAATTACTCGCACAAAATTAGCAGAAATGTAAGAAATAAGTAAATGCAGTTACAATAAAAATAATATTTTCTTTATATCTCTTATATACATACTATTTTTGAACTGAATATTCTATTTTTTCCAACATGCACATTGCGCATGGCTTTTATACATAATGCAATAGCATTTTCACTCATTATTTATTATTCAATATTAGATAATTACTGCAGAAATACACAAAATAATAAAACGTTATTATAATAAAAAACAGTGTTTTACGTACATTTGCAGTAGAATCGTATAGCAATGGAAATGCCAAATGAAAACAGGTGTCTCAGTGGAACAACAGATCCCACAAAACGCGTTCGAATATTGAAAACAAATGTGCTAATTCTGTTTCAATCGACTGAATATAGATAGCAGCATAATACTGAAGTGGGAATTAGTATTCCCAACGTTATAATAGCAATGTATTATAGTGGGTTTTGCGCTTCTCACAGGTGTATTTTCCAGGATTATGTAGGTGGGAAGTAATCTTTCCAAGGCCCACGAAAGGGTTAGAAGGAAAAGACTCCAGTAAACATTTAAAAATTAAGCCAAAAGTCCCAATCTTACATTCGGGTAAATTTGGAATAAATGTAAAATATAAAATTTATTTCAAATTTATGCAAATCTAAGGTTAATTTGTTTTACTTAAAATTTTAAATTCACGACGTTGTTGTAAGTAATGAAGCACGCTTCTAATTCCCTATATTCCATACCGGGTAGAAATCGTTTGTGGGTTACTTAAAACGTTAATTTTAATACAGAAAATTCTGTTTATAAATAAATGAACAGTTTCATCTGATGATCAGGATGGAACTTGAGGTACTCGCTTTGTCTCGGAAGGATATTTTTTGTTTGGGATAGCGTTTGCTAGGATTTTCAAAATGATAATTACACTCAACTTTCAAATAACCGGGTTGATGAATCGCTTTCTGTCTAAAACAATTAAGTTTGTTTATTGAAAAGCGATGGAAACGTTTCTATCCCAAACCAGCAGAGTAAAAGAAAAGTGTCTAATGGTAATCCGGAAAAGAAACAATGCGTAATGTAAAACAATGATGACAAATTTTGTCTACCAAAAAATAGAAAGTTGTAACCGAATTTTATATGCATTTGAACCGCGTGACTTTCTTCAAGCTGCTAGTTGACGCCATTATAACTCGTTTCTTCATTTATAACGTTTTTTTTATCATTTCATTACTTGCAATGTATTCTCTTTGATTAGAATACTGATTTAATTTACGTATTCTGATGAAGTTATTCTTCAGATTAAAACTGTTAATAATATTTTTCTGTTAATTATAATAAGAGTCATTTCCTGTGTTTTGTTACCTACCCTCGAAGTGATGGTGATTTTGAGTTAAACCGTGGGCATCGACCCCTGTATTACTTTCTTATATTGGAAGTTGAATGTATACTTAATAATGCTGTTGACATGTTGGACTCTAATTTTACCATGATTAAAAATTTCGTGCGAGCGAATTATTATCAGTGTGTTAAACGAATTATTAATGGTAATAGAATTGATGAATGTCTAATAATTTATTAATAAATAATTTATTCATTTAACAATAACAAAAGTAATATTTTAAAAATAATAAAAAATCCATAAATCAATTGCAATTTTAATAAAGCTTTAATAAAAGTAATTTATTGCATAAACCATTAAATTGAATGTTTGTCAAAGCGATGAAACAATTAAGTTAAATCCAAGATGATAAAAGAACTACACAGAAAGTTTACAATCCGAGGCGGATATGTACACTCATTTCCATATTCTACAACCGTACACCTCGAAGAATAGAAGAATAAGAGCGAAGAAAGGCAAATATTTGCGAAATGACGCAGAAAATCACATTGGTTATCTTTCGGTGCGTCTGATGTTCAGCGGAACCGCGTTGAGCGCCGCTGTGCTAATTACTTTAGCCGGTTGCATAAATCATATTTTCCCTCGTGCGTACTTATTTCACTGTTGAGCTTCTTCCCCTCCGCCCTTTTTTTTATCTTTTCGGGAAAACTGTAGAGAGTAAATTAAGCGTTTCGTAAAATGTTTTATGATATAAAAGATGACGGATGACGTCTATCGGAAGTCCAGTGATCTGTCTGCTCTACGAACACAAATTAGAGTTTTTGCAAAGCAAAACAGAGGCGGTTGAAAATAATCAGATTTCTATTTCCATTGACGGTGCTCTATTTCCACTAATGTATTAACATTAACCGTTCCTCATTAAGATTAAAAGAGCAAATGCAGGTATCAACTACACTTGATTGTTATTTCGAGCAGGTTTCCGTCCCATTTGAACTCTTGAAAGAAATTCTGAGAAACAACACAGTTCAAACTTTTCTTCGCTTGTTTAGAAGAGCACACTGGTTAATGGAGGAGTTGAAAAACACAGACACAGATTCAAGCTTTCCTTTTCCTAAATTGGTCTGTTTTTATTTGGTAGGTTATTTGGTTTTGTCTTTAAAGGGACAGATGGCTTCGTATAACTCTTCTTCATACAGCATTTTTTTGCGACAATGTGGCTCGTAATCATGTTGCACATGAAGGAAACTTACTTGAACCAGCCTTTCCGACAGGAACTGAGCCCGAAACAAGGAACTAAGGCTCAGCCACCACTGGTATTCTTGTTTCTTCGTGGTAGTGTAGTTAATGGGATAGCTATTTATTAGGAGCAAATTGTAAAGAAAAACATCTCAAGTTGCATTTTTTCTTTCCTGATTTTAAAGAATACTGAAGGGAAGATTTTTTGGTTTCTTTGAACAGATTGCGTGAAACTGGATAGTAGGATTTTGTTTCATGCTCTGATTAATAAAATAAACGACAATTTTGTCATAATATTGCTGATGGCACTTTTATAAAGGTTACTTTTTATAAGAAAAAAATTGTTTTCATCGAAATGTCAGGCAAGTAACGTTGTAGGTTTTGTGGTTTCCATCATGTGCAACATGGATGTGCGCCAATTTCCTTAAACTACTTTCCACAAAAGCATCCCTCTTGGAAAAAAATCCTGGAATACTTTGCTGAAGTTTAAATAATCCAGTCTTCTGCAGTTAAACTGCAGTCACATAATAAGCAGGATGATTTAAAAATCAGTAAACATATTTCTTAAAAAAATATAAATAAAAATCTGAAAGGTTTCAGATTTTAAATTACATCCAGAGAGGCATTTTTAACATTTTGTGTGTTACCTTTATTTATTAAATATCATGTTCTTCGCACTTAAACCATAAAATTCAGTTCAAGTGCAATATAGCAAAATAATTTTCAATTGGGCATATCTTTAGAATTTCCGATACACAATCTCACGCGTTGGAGATAAAAATATTTTTTCTGTACAACGTTGCCTTTGATGGCTTTGAAATCCTTGAGTTTGTTAATCAAAAATTCGTTAAGGTTTTACAAAATATAAAATCGGTAATAAAACAAATTTCCAATTTGCGCCTCCAGATGCCTACATTCGGGTGCAAAAGTTCAGTATTCAGAATTTGGTGGCTCTAGGTACCGTTGTTTTATCATAATGCGAGAAACATACATACGTTTATGCAGATTCTTCATTACTTAATTTCTTTAATATAATACAGGGCGATAATATTTGATGGCAAAAATTTGAAAAGTGAAACAACACTTTTAGTGAATCAACGGAAAATGCCGAAACAAAATTAATAGTCCTTCTGTGCAAATTGCCCCATTGAACTAATAATTTGTATCGTCAATTTGTTTATCGGGTAACATTTAATTTGTGTAAATTATTAATACAATCAATTGTAGATTAACCAGAAGCGAATTAATCGGGTACGGAACGGATCATTCGTGCCCAGTACTAATAATTAGGATAGTAATAGCAGTTTTCTTATTGGGATGAAAACAATTACTGTCACAAGTCATCAGAGCAAAACAAATCTGTCTACTAAAAATAAAAAATGAAAGTGCGTAACAACAGTGATCGAGGATGATTTTACCAGATCGATCCTGCCTCCCTCCGTCCCGCAAAAAAAATTTAAATTCCATTTGACTTTTTTATGTGAGATTTAACTTATTTTTCGCCTTTTCTGGTTAAGGTTGTTCTTTAATGCCATTTATAATTTAGTTTCTTCGTTTTTAACGATGTCTGTTCTTCGGTTACTTATAGTATGTTCTTCTTGCTTTGAACACTGATCTCATTTACATAACCAAAGAAATTCATTCTCCAGATTAAACCTAATTAATTTTGTGTTAGTTAATACATAATAACTAATAAAAAATCACTGGTAAATTAATAATAAACAGAAAATTCTTTTGATTATTTAACAGACCTCGATTCATTCGTAATTGTGAATTAACTATGCGCTCGTCCCAGTATTACTCCACTTAATTAGAACTGACTGGACATTTATTTGGTATAACTTACAAAGCGTCCAATTATATATGTTCATTTAAGCACATTAATAAGGAGATTATAGCCGGATACTGTAGCTCAGATAAAAAATACAAGTTATATAAACAACGCTTTATTTAGCATAGAGGAAACCTATTCCTCTTAAACATGAAAAAAAATCCGTTAATTTTGTAAACTGTAAATAAATTATTAAGATATATATTTAAAATGGTTAAATACATCTGCGTTACAGAATATCAGATCAACCTTTTTAGTGACTCTCACGCTGCAATAGTCTAATGCAGACAGAAATCTCTCATTATAAGAAGTGAACAAGAATTCATACTTCTTTGGAGACTGATGCATCTAATTTCATTATGCAAAATCCGAATTCCACTAACAATTTTGTCTAGATATTTGCACCATATATGATACATATCCTGATTCAGATAAATTTTTTCGCCACTTAGCGACGAGATTTTGAACAAACCGTGTAAGTGGAGTTGTGTAGTTCAAAATCCCTTTGTTCAAGGAATAAATTTATCAGTCTTCTTTCGTCGGTCAGGGTTATTTTTCTGTTTGAAATGTTTATTTTCGCTGGAAGAAGTTTTGGGTTACTCTCGATTCTTCATTCAATCAGTTGGTTTGCCGACCCGCAGAATTGACCTACGTTCCGCTTGCCTGCCAAACTGACAGGTTCAATAACGTGTTTTCAGTTATTTTAAGACTCAATGCGCTTTAGTTTCGCACGGTTCATTGAAAGTAAAGTACTTTCTTCTGTATGATTTGTACAGGAAAAAGGTAAAGAAAATTGTCTAGGCAACCGAAAGTTGCTTCGGGTACGAAGCAGTAATAAGGCTGGTATTCGGTAAGCTAAATTAATAATGTTTAGTGTATACTGGCTTTTAAACTGAATTTAGTGTGCTTATATTATCTCTTTCAATGTCATATATTTTTCGAGCAAATTTCCTTAAAAACCAATTTTTTGTTGTGCCGTTTTATTACTCAAAAACCTCTGAAGTGATTGGTAATTTTTACGATATATGTAAATTACATTCGTTTTTGAAATTCAATTATTTAACGATATACAACTATCTTAAAACCAACGCATTTTTCCTCATTTGCGACGTCTTTCACACACACAAGGTTATTAGGAACGCTTTAATTTATAAGTTTCAAACGTTCATACGTCAGTGATCTTTTCCGCTTTTAAAATCATTGTGGCTGCAGCAAAAAATGAGTAATGGAATATTTTGGCTGATTTAATTTATAAACAACATGATAAGGGAGCCATTAGGGCGCAACCAGGGGCCTGGAGGGAAGAGTTAATGTTTTAATGAACCCACTTTATAATGTGGTTGATGAGACCAGGATAGAACTTGAATTATGCAGTCTCACTCGTTATAATGAAAGTGAAGAACTTGACTCTTGACTATAGGAGGAAAAAAAAGACATCGGAAATTTCAACATTATGTAAGAAAATGCATCTGTCTGCATCCGATACCAAATATAAAAAAAATCAGTTTTATTCATTAACTAAGTATAAAAGTTAATAAAATAGAGAAACATAAAATGTAACATATACGTCACGGAAAGTAAATACATAACGGTAGTATATACCAGGTATGAGAAAACTACGGCGAGAAATAAGTTTTATTTTTGAAATATCATTCCAGTTTAAACAAGAATTTGGTTTGACGTGCTTTCTAACATTCAGTAACTTCAATTTTATTTCCTAGTGCGAAATAAAGGAAATATTGTAATCGCAAAAAATTTCGTTTATGAGATTTCGAAGGAAATATTCACCTTGACCTTTCCGGATCCATTTTGACTATTTTTTCTGCTTGACGTCTGTGCGTACAGATAATCGGGAAAGAGGTATCACTACAACAGATTGCTGCGTATGCGGAGATAAAGGCAGCTCCGAATACTCTCTGACTACATGTCCCCTTACAGAGCAGCTGCAGGTAAATCTGTCGGATCAGGCGACGCAGCAATTACGCTTCCTTGATCAAAAAACCGGCTTTTAATAAAGAAAATAGTCAAAATTATTGCAAAATTAGAGGCATTAGGGACTGACCTGTGCAGTGTGAACTAACACACGACATGTCCAAGTTACACGCAAAGTGACCAGATCACACGAACAACACACTAGGTTTAATTTGTATAATTCAGTACCTGTATATAATCCAGTAGTTGTATAATTCAGTAAATGTATGTATGGCATGGAACAGTTCAGTAGTATGATTATGTGTCATGTATGTTATTATGAATTAGTATGCTTATCTAATATGTTTATCAATTATCCTTCGTCTTATGTCTAAAAGCAAGTATCAAAAAAATTTTTATGTACTATGCAACCAGCCCTGTATGGCAATGTTCAACCTTTCTGTTTTGAAATAAACACCTGATGTGGTCCTCATGGGACACCGGGAGGGCGTTCTTCTGGACAGTTGCGGGATTCGGACAATATTTGAATAGTCTGTGTAAGCCGCCCGAGTGTTCGGTTCCTGCTTTCACCTGTCACCTGTGCATATAGATAGAATTAAACACTCTTTATTCCAAAAGTGATAGTAAAACGGATTTTGTGGTAGCGTCTGTACTCACGTACTTATGTATCTCACGTAACTGAAAAATGATTAGACGATTAGTAGAACGTTGAAATTTTGGATATGGGACTAGTACAAGATGTAGCTGTGCATCTAGTAACTCCCTTTTATAATACAGTCACAGTACCAAAAGTACATACGCGCGTGCGCACACGCACGCACACACACACACACACACACACACACACACACACACACACCCTTACTCGGCTTTAAAATCCTCACTAGGCGTTTATATTCGCAATCATTGGTCGTATTCATAGCCTTTCAATTACAGAAGTGTTTTAAATTATAAAAAACGGAAAATATTCATGTTTGGGTACTGGCAAATTAAAATATAATTAATGTTGGACATATAACGAAATCTAACTTTTAATGTAGTCTCCCGGTTCCTATATTTATATTTTGGAAAGTTTTATACTCGTTATGAAAAAAATAAAAAATACTTGAAGTTTGACTTCCATACAACAAAAATTGCGCAAGATCATTAATCTCAAAAGAAAATGTGTAATTTTTATGCCAACTTGCATTGAGAGACTGTTTAATTAAGTTAAAATATTACGAGGGAATAAGTTTAAATTAGAAAGAACAAAAATTGGGTAATTTTAATAGGCTGTAAAAGGAAGTCATGTAGTGTCCATGCCAGATTTTTTTAATACATTATTATGTCCAGATAGTAAATTAAAAAAAATCAAATTGTCCGCCATTTTTTCGGCTTACTATCGTGGCTACACTAATATTAGAACAGGAAATGATAACTACATTAGTAATACTTTGTTTTCATAAGGTACTTAAAACATTACTGAATGGTGCTACGAAAAGTTTTAGTTTATTCACAATGGAAGAAACAAAATAATATTTGATATAGATTGCATTCAATGAACTAGTTAAGATTTAGAGTTAACTTTTATATCTGTATATCCTCGTGATGTTTTATATAGTAAAGCTATGTTGATAATTTTTTGAACAAAAAGCTTATTAAGTTGATAAATTATTTTAAATAGATTTCATACTGTTATTCCTTCTTCATGTTTACTTTACCCTTATTAAAAACACTTGTCAATTATAATCAGAATGAGGAAAAAATCTGGAACCCATAGAATAATTCTTGATTTTTTGCCTGACAAAACTATGTACATTGTATAAGAATTTTAAATTTGAAGTCAGAGTAATATATTTTGCTGAATACAGCACAACAGCAAAAAGAATTATTTATTTAAATTTGCACTAAATAACTACTTAAATTACTTGAAATACGTTTCACATTCCTACACTGCTTTAATGCTATTAAAATAATATAAACATTTATTTACGGCTCTTGGCAGATCCATTGAATGCTTTTCAGATTTCCTGAATTATAACGTACATTTCTGACAGAAACTTCAGCAAATGAAATACGACATTCCCCAAATTTATCCTGTTTCAGTTAAAGGCATTTGAAAAACATTAGGTATCGCAACACTTTTTGCCATATGTGACAAAATACAAAATTAAAAGGTTGCTTACCGTGATGAAATTTAGCTGAAAACTGCGAACGATGATTTTTGGGAATTAAATCTGATCATTCTTATATACGACATTTCCATGCTATCGCTTTCAAAAAAAATCTTTATACCTCAGTGCAGTTTATTAAAGGTGCCCCCTTATTACTAAGAACGCTGTAATAGTTAAAAAATATTTTTGGTTTCTAGTGGTCTTACAAAAGCATAAGAAACATAAGAAAAGTTAAATATATTCTGTTTTATAATTTTTAGCCCAAACAAGGGTAGAAAATAATAAACAAAATTATTGTCCCTGAGCGTAGAGAAATTATTCCTTTTAACCAGCACAGAATTAAACAGCTTGACATCATATTTTTTCACTATCGTTCGATCTATCCGAAGATGTAACTTTAGTGGCCCAGCTAATTCAATGGTATAAACTCTGAACATTGGTATTGCGGCGAAAACATCAATTGCATAGAAGTTTTCGCGGTTTCCTCGTGAGTGACAGAATTAAGTGTTTCACTTAAAATTTCTTCCACGAAAGTGTGCTTCTCTTTAGTGCCACTTAGAGATAATGATTACTTCTCACGTGCTGTACAATAATTTATTTAATCCGAACCTACCCAGTGGTGTACGATTTCGTTCAATTTATTTGAATTCCTTCTTTGAAAATTTTCTTGCCGTTTGTCCAAAGCAAATAACTTTTCACTTCCTTGTACGAAGTAAAGAGGAAGTATTGTAAGCTCAAAAAATTTCGGGTATCATATTTCAACGAAAACATCTATTTTGACCGCTATCAAATGCAATTTAATGATGGTTTTGAGTGACATTCGTACGTAAGAACAGAATAAAGGACTCTTTTTCAAAAAAAAAATATAAAACTGCTTTAAAATGGATTCTGAAGAGACTTTTTCGTGGCGTCTGTGCGTACGTATGCATGAATGTATCTCGTGTAACTCAAAAACGAGTAGCCTCAGAACGTTAAAATTTTGTATATAGGGCTGCTATAGCATGTAGATGTGCACCTCCTATTTTGGTTGAAATCGGCCGCTCTTACCTTCCGGTTAAGGTTTTTGTGCCTTTAGTAAACCTGCGTGTTATAATTGCAAAATTATCAAGAATTTAAAAGTTGTTTAAGTGCGGCTAAGTGTCATTATTTTGGCCATAGCGGCCATATTTGCTTGCAATTGAAACTTAGCAGAGTAGATGGATTTGTTGCCAATCTAGAGAAACTAAGCTTCGCAAAAACAAAGATGACGCCTCCTTTTATTATTGCGAATTAAATCATGCATAATCCATTCTGGAATTTATTCCAGGAAATAAGTGTTTACAATTTAATTCGTAATTTTTAATATAGATATTTAGAGTTTTTATGTACACTGCTGGCCACCCAAATTGCAACACCAAGAAAGATAAGAGATATCACAACAAAATTTATTTAGTAGATAACATGTTGACCAAGTGTCAAATGATTGGCCAGAGTAGCCGCCATTGTTGGAGATCACCGCTGCCACACGCCTTGGCATTGTTTCAAAGAGACTTTGGATGTGTTCTTGGGGTACAGTTAGACCAAGCAGCTTCCACACGCTGCCAAAGTTGATCTGGTGTGGCAGCTTGGGATGTAATCTGGGTCAACCGTTCAGCAACCATAGAACACATGTTTTCTATCGGCGAAAGATCGAGAGAGCGAGCCGGCCAGGGAAGTAATTCAGTGTGACGAAGAACCCTTGGACAATGCGTGCCACGTGTGGTCGCGCATTATCCTGTTGAAATATGGCTGTGGGCAAGCCCTGAAGGTAAGGAAGGACAACTGGCTCCAATACCTCGGAGATGTAGCGCTGGCTGTTTAAAGTACCGGCAATGCTTACTAGAGGAGTGCGAGAGTGATATCCAATACCGCCCCATACCATAATACCAGGTGCAGGACCAGTGTGGCGGTGCATAACGCAGCTGTTCACCATCCTCTCTCCACAGTGTCTCCAGACTCGAATCCGACCATCGTGGTGTTGCAAACAGAAGCGTGACTCGTCAGTAAAGACAATTTCATTTCATTCTGCCGTACACATCCTTCTTTCATCGCACTATTGGCGGCTGAGACGTCTGTGGTTCTGCGTCAAGAGTAGACGAAGCAAGGGACGTCTTTCGGACAGACCACTCTGCTGTAAACGGCGTCGAATGGTACGCGCAGACACTGGATGATGCGTTACAGACTGAATGTGCTGTGCTATGGTTCGTGATTTGACTGAGTGATCCGTCACTGCCAGGCGCACAATGTTCCTGTCATCACGTGAAGTGGTGCACTGAGGTGGATGCGATCGAACACGTCGGTCCGTCGTATCTTCCTGCATCCAACGGTCACATATCCGCATTACAGTTGTTTGGTTTCGTCCAACACGACTACCGATTTCCCTGAAAGGTAATCCGCACTCTTGGTAGGCCACTGTCTCGACTGTCGAACTCGGATACTTGATCAAACGATGATCGCTGTTTACTACGAGGCATAATTGATCATTTTTTGAAAAAACCACAAGAAAAACACAATTGCCGAACTTGAAATCGTCGAAAACTCCAAGCCTTAACTAACGCTTTGAAGTGGCGCCACAGGCGCGCGTGATGTGCGTCTGCGCTGAAATTCTGATCATTTGCATATCTCAACTCCGCTAATGAATTTTGTAAATTTTATGTTATTTGCATGCTTCCTTCAGTATGTTGCATTTACGGTGGCCAGCAGTGTATTTTTGTCTTGTCGCAAAGTGAGATCTGAATTAATTGACTGAGAAATACTGAATCGTCTGTGAAAAACTGTTTCTTTCTTTTTTGTTTCATTTGTTTTATATATCGTTTTAGATTTATCGTAGTATTTTTTAGAACATGTGGCAACAATTAGATAATTCTTTAGATGGCATACATAATTTTTATGCACTCTGAGTTATAAAATGAATGAGATATAACGGTGTTAAGTGAAGCTAGTGCCAGAGTGTCTGTATGGTAAACAAATATAGTGAATTTTAAAGAGTACATTTATTGTATTGTGGTTGATGCGCTATCGACAAAGTATATTTAATTCAATCCAATACGTTTAAAGGAAATGCAAAATGCGTATAATTTAATATTCCGTACAAGGAAGTTATCAGATTTTTTCTGTTAATGGAATATAAAACGTCTCAAATATTGACATTTTTCTTCTAAAATGACACAAAATACTATCCCTGTAAACTGATGGCTTTATTAACCGTAGACGACATCTTAATTACAAACGAAAGTTCAGACCTCGATATTCTCTCATGTTCAGTCTGAATCAACTTTGCAAGGAAATTCTACAAGGCAGCTATTCACAGAATGATGATGTGTCTTTCGAAATTCCTCGCAGTCAAGTTCTTTTTTCAGGCAATTCTCTTCTATGTTCAGACAATTCCGCCTGAGTGACGAAGGATGGATGGCCTCCACTGTTACAACATCTGATTGGGAGGGCTTCAGCTGCGCCGACAGCTGGAACAAGTAGCGAGCAGCCAATTTCACGCGAAGGTTGATGTGCGGCGCTTCCTCCGTTCACGGCTCTACTTTTCGCCGATCGAAGACTCTTGTCCCGTCGCTCTCAATTTTGTGAAATTTAAGAATAAGAATTAGGAGTAAAATTTCACTTGAAAGGGGAACCGTGCCTTGACAACGAAAAAAGGTGAGAAGAGAATGTCACCTTGGAAAGGTAACTGAAGATACGCACCGAAATCTGACTTTGCGTCACACAGGTGTTTTTTTGCTAACATTGCTCGAAGGTTTTGGATATTACATGCATGTTACCTAAAACCACGATAAATAACGCTCTCGCGAAGTACCCTTAAAATAAAAAACATTCTTAAAAATTCTAATAAGGCAGCCGTTTTTTATGTATCTCGTGTACTGGCCATTGTGTTGTATTGGATAGACTGAATTTTCAGAAAACATTGATCTCCTAAGCCCATCGTTTACCATTTTTCAAGCATAAGTAAGTATATGTCTAAGACTATAGTAGTAATTTTAGAGCTGGCTGGATTCACTCAAAACTTGCAAGTGAATTGCCAGTTTTAGCAAACTGAGATATTTGCTAAAATATCATTATCTAGTATTTTTACGTAAGGTTTTTGGGACTTAGGATTACATAATTTCGCACGCGAGCATTTAAATTAACACTAAAAACGCATAAAAAGCATTTTCAAAATGCGAAACACTAAATTTATAAAATAATTATTAGGATTTTTGAAGTAGAAGCACGAAAAATCAACGGTGGCGGTGCGAGGGACTCCCACACTTCTTCCTTCACCGTCAACCTTTTGAAAAGACTTTCGGCTCGCCGTGTATTTTGAGTGTCCCCTTACGTCACAGATACTTTACGCTTACAAATATCAATGTCTTCTCCGGGTTTAGAACTCGAGCCCATCGATACGGCAGTCAGCGTCACTAACCACTATACTGGCTGAACTGGATTTGAACATTCTTAGAAATTTTCTCTTTTAATGTTGAAGCGAGCTGCCATATTTGTTTGATTATTGTTTTTATTATTATCGCCAAATAAATATACTTCGTCAAAAGTCACCAACTTCCATTGCAAAATTAACTAATTAGATTTCAAATGAGTCTGCTACTGAAACTTACAATGATAAGTGGACAAAAATACATGAAATGAAAAATAAAACTCTCCAGATTTTACTTCCAGATATTTTATATGAGTTGTTTTTTTGGTTATGCCAAACACCGGCAACATGGTAATCGTATTACCTGATCTAACATATTCTTTATATTTGTCGGTTTATGGCACCACAGTAACAGGATTGCGAATTTAGTAATCATGCTAATGTAGGGAGTAATCTGAGGCATCGGACTTACAGGATGGCCAAAATAAAAAGACCCAGAAAAATGCTTTCGAAATTTCTTAAAAACGTGTTCCAAAACAGCAAATGGATCATTGAAATTTAGAAAGATGCAGCTAGATATGAGAGGAGCATGCGTAGACTCATTATAGACTAGTCGTTAGATTGAGAGGTACGCAGACCTATTTAGTAAGCAGTTAAAATAACAGATACAGAAGTGTTTAGTGAGAGGAACAGATGGGTTAAGTGATTAGTTGGATGCAGCATAAAACGATAAAATAGAGTGTGTTCATCACTAAGTACTATGCAAAGCACACAGGAAGAGCTGGAGCAGAACACTGAAAACTCTATCACTGCCATTCTATCGAGCACAGTGCTGCATCGATGCCAATTGTGGTAATTTTCAGAATTTTCTAACGGCTGTTCTGCTCATGAATAATGGAAAATATAGTATTTATGGGCAGGTTTTATTTTGGCCACCGTATATTACGATGCATTCAGTACGGCAGAACTTCTTTGCAGAATAATAACATATTTTGCTGATATTCTAAAAATGAAATATTTCTTTTGACTCATTCCAAATTGAAACACGGTTAATTAGTGCAAGTTATGCTCATCTGAAATTGAATCAGTAAATGAGCATCCACGTTAAAAGGTCGTAATATGTTCAATATATGACTTTCAAAATAGTATGTTAAAATGTCATAATAGGTTCAATCAATGCCTTGCAAGGCCTAGATATCCAAAACCTCGTCTATATATTGAACGGCCGCTATATATGCAACCTGTATCTTAAACAGCGATTCGTTGAAAATCTATAATGTGACGAACATCTCCAAAGCATGCTCAAGTCTTTAGATTGTTAAATTAGTACTTATTTAAACTGCGCCAACATCATGAATAATTCACCAACATATACTGCAAACATGCTCAAATAACCAGCAATAATAATCACGTCATTTATAGTGGTACTTTATTATTGCGACCCCCCAGAGGCTATCTTCCATACACACAGCATCTTCCATACTGCTTGGTAAATAAATATATTTCAGTATATTTTTGGAAAGAAAAAGGGGGAACAAAAAATGCTATAGAAATACAGATAACACATGGCCTACTGATGGGAACAAATATATCCCATGAGCTCATTTGTCCTTTGAATGAAAAGTTTCTGTGGCCCTTGTCTCATTACGATTTTTACTTTGTTTAGCCGAATTGTTACTATTTATTTTCCTTTCGGGCTAGCTTGCGTAATTCCTTCGTGTGTTCCTGCCGACCATTGTTTGCGAATTCTGAGCTGAAAATATGGCACCGGAGAAAAGAAGTAATTCTGTTTGGAATATACGAGAGAAGAGGAAATCGAACGTAACTTCATTGTAGCTCTATGTAGTCAGCCCACAATGGAAGCTAGAATAGAAGATTTTGATCTTCTATTCTAGCTTCCATCACAATATAACGCTGAGATTCAGATATAAAGGAAGCATCCCAAGGGATGTAAGCAAATCGTGTTGTAAAAATTTTAGCTGATTATCAGCGTTCAGCATAAATGCTGTTATCAATTGAGCATGAGTTTTATTTTGACTTTAGAAATACATTTTGTGAAGATTTTCCAAATTGCAGAATCTTGCGTTGCATTTGCAAGATTATGAGTACGCTAAATGTAAATACCGGGTAGCTTTGCTGAACTGTAACACGAATTTTTTCCCTTCTTTGACTAGAATATAATAACACAAAAGTGATAATAGCAATTGCATAAAAGCAGCTAGGACAATTAAAAAAACTCTTTCTTTAAATTTAGACTCTCTTTTGTTGTTTAAACTAATTTAACGTTTTCTGGTAGAGTAAATGATAACGTGGAGGTGCAGAAAAATTCAATATAGTGTTACGGATTTTATATTTATTTGGCTATTTATTTAGAATTGTAATTAAAATTGTTTTAGTTTCCCGTGGAAATCAGACGATTTAGCTATATCGAAAAAGTAAAAATACGAGAGCGCATGCATTTAATATTTAATAAATAAATATCTCGTAATTACTGTTGCCATCCACAACTATCGAGGTTTTGCCAGAATATTATAGTAAATAATTAAAAAGCTTATAAAAGTCGAATTTAAACACCTCATCTCAGTTGTAGTTGTAGCTGTTTTAAGCGAACGGTTTGTTTACATAATGCTGTGATTGATTGTAGCGAATTCTTTGTGATATTGGATTAACTTTGAATCTGTTTTGAATTGCGTTTTGTTTAAAGTTTGAGATATTGTGATATTGTACGAATATCTCTGAGGAAATATCTCATTGTTTTGTTTTATTTCTTGTGAAAAGAATAAATTTTGTTAACTTTTTAACGACTGGTGCATTCAATCCATTACGAAACCGTACACACGCAAGAATAAGAAATAAACATTACACATTAAGTTACCCTAACATGAGCGTATGCGCCTTAGCAAATATGGCTATTATTAGGAGACTGAAATCATTGGTGATCGGTGCCTTTTCGACGTAATTTTATTTTAATAATTTGTTCCACAGATATAATTTTAAGTGCTAGATTTAAATTATGATATGCCCAATGAATTAACATTTGCAGTATAACTGAAATTAATAAATCGTATTCCTAACTCCACACGTTACTTGCTCGGTACAGAAACATTTGGTTATTGAATGCTATAATTGTATCACCTCGTATAAGCAAAATTTCACTATAATTGTACCACTGTAAAATTGTACAATTGTAAGCAAAATTTCATGTTGACACAAAGTCTAAAACCATGTTTGGACCTTAAAAGCATATACGGGGAATTTTTCAAATTATCGCGCTGCGTTACCGTTACGCTATGTTTCTTTGTTGCCAACCCTCAGTTCATTCAACATTGACTTTTGGCAAATTACGAGTTTTGTATACTTTGTTATTTAAAATGGCAAATGGTTTTTAATTTATAAGTTAAAATAGCACATTTATCGCCTAAAAAACGTAGTTTTAAAACCAGTATATATGCTTCATAATATTATAAACATTTACATATTAAATACAACTAACAAAAGAGGCTTGAAAAGCAATTATCAATTATTTATTCAGGAAACTTTTTATGCTACTAGGATCCAGAATATCATCAGGAAATCGTATGCAACAGCACATATACTTTAAAAAAGCCTAAAGCATAATATAAAAGAAGAAATAACGGCAGTAAAAATCGGAATTCTTGTACAAAGAACAATAACACCTACTTCGAGGTGTTAACAAGTTTAATCATATTGGCCTAGAATGGGTTAGAGATTTGGATAACTGTAGATCGGGTATCTAAAATCTGCTCATTCAAAATTGGTATTTTTTTGCCTCTATTATTGTCTTAAGAGGACGAAATACTTTTTCGAAAACGGAAATAAGTAACTAGGAGTCGTAGATATCAACCACACAATAGCCTACCTCTCGGAAAGGTGACTTGCAATAGAATAAAATTTTCCATTGTCTGGAACTGCGATATGAGAAATTTTCTGCTGACGGTTTGGAAAATTCGAATGCCATCGAAATATATGAAGAGGAGGAAGCAGTTCTTATGTTGGAGACGGATATAAGGATTGGATTTGAGTGGATATTCTGCTTTACTGAGCAAACACAAGTGCTTTTGTCTCGATGTGCGAGTACTCGTAAAATAAAAGAGGGTATTTCTTCTCAATAAATAGATTTTTGAAGAACTACAGACATAGGTTTCCACTTGTTAGAAATGTATGGTTTTCAAGCTAGAACTGTTTATAAAGGGACATTTTTTTCGCATTAGGCAGCGTTAAATATTAATATTAACATAGTCTGCTGTATGCCTCTAAATTCTTTCTGTCAGACAAAAGGAAATCCGTGTTCTATAAACTTTTTGTTATGAACCCATATTTTATGAATTCGGGTTATACTGTCGTGTCCAGCAAATTTACAGCTTTTCCATACGAGAATGAACGAAACCCTTTTTTGTAGGAATTCATTTCAAAATAAAATGAAATAAATATTAGCTATCCTTATACATATCTTTATAAAAGGGACTACCGCTCTCGTAGCCGGTACCGGTTACGAGAGCGGTAATATATTAAAATAAATTAAAAATATATTAAAATAAATTATATTAAATATTGCGAGCCGGTAATATATTAAAATAATGTCACATACGAAGGTCTAAATTTAAAATAAATTATATTAAATATTGCGAGCCGGTAATATATTAAAATAATGTCACATACGAAGGTCTAAATTTAAATTCAAAATTCAGGCTGATGAGATAAAAAAACGTTTTATGTGCTAAAAATCTGAGGATTTAAATGTGAAGCATCTACGTGTTATGTTTGTGCATCCCAGTGTAACAAACAAGTCGTACTAACCCTTGAGCCAAGGAATGTTGTGAGGTAAATACGAGTAACTTCAGAGGTTAGGTTGGTTCAAAAATATAAGTTTGCTAGCGGGCAATTCCGCCAGATGAGCCGGTTGCGGCGAAAGTAAAATTTATGAGTTCTAATGTACACATGAAAAAACATTTTAATATGAATGAAATCATTTTATTCTTAACCAGCAACAATCAATTCCGAAATATCGTTTTTGTAGCTAAATCAGGAAACAAAAACTTGAGACATCTCAGGTATGCATATAACGTCATAATTTAAATTTAATGTAATATAAAAACTTTTTCTCAACATCAATAAAAGAATTAACGTGGCACTGTCGACAAGCAGCTATTTATTTATAACGCTGACATTCATTACATTTTCGGCATACAATGACGTCACATGCAATCGCTTTCTTCAACGTTAGAATCGTTATCGCCAGCGAGCGAGACTCTTGTCATTCGGAAAAATGAGTGCGAAAATTAGCAAAAATTAGAGTTATTAATTAATATCTCGGCTGATTAAAGACGTACGAAGATAAGAAAAGTCAAAATGGCTCCCCACGAATTTTTTAAATCCGAAGCTACTCTTCTCGAAACTCAATTCGCCGCCGTTCCGGAGGAAATGATGCCACAAGCAAACAGACTGATGCACACAGATTGTAATAATAGAGATTTAGATATCAAAGGAAAAGTTAATATTCAACATAAAAGGTTTGGCGTAATAAAATAGCTGGCAATTTTAGTTATTAAAGTTTATTTGCAACATACTACGCAGTTCAATTAACTGATCTGTAATTAGACACTCACCCTACAAGAGTAATTGCACCCTAATTTATAGCTCACTGAATCCATCCGTCAGTATTGGTTAATATCGCCGACCTGGAGGCGAGTTATACATGCTTTACATACAACTTGAAAACATGAAATCACTATTAGCGTGGTAAACGATTATATCTACTACAAGAAACTATTCAGACTATAAAGATAAACTATCGATCCCCTTTTATGCGTCGATGTATAAACTCTGAAGATAATATTCATGATTTTCCGAAATAATTCACATTGAAAAGATGATGTTTACTTCTTCTCTTACTTGGGAAGATGTAAAACTCATTATTTGATGTCGCTGTTTAGAAAATTGTGCCCTATGATCATATTCGTAGAATGACGCGTCGAGTGCCGCAGATTTTCTTGATATTTAAACAATTCCTACGCCTGTGGCTGACATCTTGGATTTCGTTACATGTGTGGAAAAGATAAGTGATCGAGAATAAAAGGGTGCAGACTCGGGTGGTTATAAACAACTATGTTAACTTTCCATTTTCTCAAGATGATGATATTATCGCACATATACTGGGAAAGAATAATTGCAATGTTGATAAAGAGAAGGATGCGGATGAAGATGACAAGCAGAGCAAAAAAATCGCGTTTAAATTATCTGAAGAAGGATTACAGTTTTTTCTTAAAAACTGTAGATAAGTGTCCCATCTGTGTCAGTACATTTGGTTTTAATGCTTCATTACATGTACAGCGAATTTTTAGAACTAAAGGGACAATATTGTAAGAAGGCAGGCACTCAAAGCTAACTTCATCTGATAATATAAATGATCATTTTAAAATATTGTTTAATGCCGTTGAAATGTAAAATCATGTGTTTGTATTTTAATTTTAAATCAGCTGTACACTTTTCGATATTATTTATTTAATTGTGACCCGATAGATTAAAAAAAAACAACCAATCTTCGTATTTTGCAATTTCAGATGGCGTTTTAAAATATGAAGGGGTAAGTTATAGAAATATGTATTCAATTATTAGAAAATTGCATTATCCAGAAGCGGTGAGGTACCTTTGCTGCCGGTTAAGAGAGATTCTAGTACATATTAAATTTCGCTGTAAAATGTTTTATTGTGAGGATGGACGGATTGCGTGCTATATGAACTTGAATCGAAAGCTGGTCTGCTGCCTATTTACAAATTTTTCCTACAACAACGAACGAATTGTGTTATCTCAACGCACATTTTTACTATATATTTACAATTATGAGAAGGAACAAACTACGTTGTTGCTTGAGCATTTCGTTAGGACAATCTAATGCCTCCCAATAGATTTCCGTAAAAACAGGCAAGGAACATATTTCGTTCTCACCTTGTAATTATGAAAATTTTTTCTTAGATGGAACATTTTATCATCAATTTGCGCTACACGTGTCCTGTATATAAGTTTTCTTGTACGAAACTCGACGAACTGCAGCTTACGTGAAATTTAATTTTTGAATTGTGTGTTGTATGAATTATCGAAATGAGACTGAAGAATCTCGTGTTATATGAACCTGTGTTATACAAATTTTTCCTTACGATTCTGTGTTATATAAAACACGAAATCGTAAGTAAAACCCGGTACCTTATGAATTGCTATAGAATTCTGTGTTGCATTTTCAAGAACTCTTACTGTAAGATATTTTTTATGATATATGTTTCATAACACCGTGTTACATGAATTTCTTTCAACGGGGATGAACGAAAGAAATAATTATCAGTTCCTGTAATATGAATTCTTTCATGACAATTTAAAAAAAATTAGAATTGTAGAAATTTTTGTACATAAACTGTCATTGCTACATGTATGATTTTTAAGAAAAACTTTCCTTGAAATCCAGTAGCCATATAAAATGACTCTTTCTATATGAAATCCATTTCACTAGTTCTTGCAATCTAACCTTTGTCATACATGAATCGTTGTGTATTATTATGTGCTCTGGTATTAATATCACTTTAAGGTGATAGTTCTATTTTTTTAACAAATAAATATATTAAGACAAAAAAGGGGAATTAAGATAATGCTAAAATTCTGCACAATACAAGATGTTTGAGATTTACAAAATCGATCGGAAAGCGAAGATTAAAAGATTACTAAGTACTTAAAACTAAGTAAAATATCAGTCTAACATTACCAAATGATTTTCTCTTTTTATTTTTGCACAAAGAAGGACGATAGAATCAGATTTTTCTGGAAAACTTGGCTTTAGGGTCTAAAACGTATGCTTTCTTGTAACTTCCAGAATTACGTGAGAGTGGGATAAATCGCCAAATGTCATGATATGACAGTCATGATATTCAGCTTAGCACCAGAAATGTATTGCCCACGCCCTCTGAGGGTATCAGCTTATACCTTCGACTCTCCTTAAATTATGTTCACAATTCCGCCGACATATTATTTAAAAATACAAATGCTATAAATGATAAAAATTTTAAAATATACAAATGCTCAAAAACTAAACTTTACAAAGCCAAACATTAAACGTTATACAAATTACAATACGTGGAAACATTATACAAATTGCAATACATGGATAAATAAAAACAAATATGTAGTAAACATAAAATGCATATAATCCAATACACAGAAATAAACAAAAACATTTGCGTGCAACAATACTTATTTTAAAAGGTCTTGACAAACGTCATTTGCGAGCTAAATGCAAAAGCGTTTTGTCATAATGTTCCAAAAACAAATCCCAGGTTATTGCTCTCATAGTCTTCAAACATTCGACACTTCTATGCCTACAGAGTCAAACCCCATGTCTATTGCGTGGGAAAAGGTAAACAAAAATATAAAAAAGGTGGTAGTCTTTTTGACGCCCCGATTTTTTCTTTTTCTAATCCATTTTCTAGAAGAAAACCTTGCTCTATGAGAATTTTTAACTCTCTACTTTTTTTAAAAATTTTAACCCGATAGATTTTATTCTTTTTTTATTATTTTGTTTTGTTTTGACAGTGGTTTCATTATCCATATAAAACAGTAATATTTAAACTGTTTATTATTGGCTTTAAAAAGGTGTACAACGTAGTCTTTTTATGTCACATTCTTTTATGTTACTCTATCCAAGCATTATTTACAATACACGCTGCCTAGCGAATTCACGTTTCTCAGAAATATTGCCATTCCATGAGGTTTAAGATGTGATATTTATTTTGAAATTGAGCGATATAAAAATAATAAATGTGTAGACATATGTTTGATATAATTTTCAACATATTTAATTCAAGTTACTGATAATGTATTAATACAACTAATTATACACTGGTATACCAGAAATATTGGTACAGTGTACAACCCAAACTAAAGCTACCTGTGTACGTCACAGTGCATATATGAAGTGACAGGCATTTAATTAAACTTTTAGAGCACTTTATGCCGTGAAGATGGTATCTTGACTTTGATTTAAGCGATTTTTAAGCCATTTAATAGGTTCCGTAAGACAGTCATGGCGTTTCGAAAGTATAGACGAATTTTGAATCATTTGATCATTTAAAGAGTGTGCCGTGATTGCGAAAATTCAGTCAGAACTGACCTTACTAGAAAAGTGTAAGCACCAAAAGACTGAATGACCGTGACGAGCATCAGCTGACAAGAATCATTTTATATGAAGGAACACAACGCAGTCTCAATTAACATGCAAATTAAGTGCTGGGACCTGAACAGCGATCAATGCAAGCATTATGTAAAGTTTCGGTTTTCTTCATTTCTTCATTTTCATCTCAGCTAATCAGATTATCTCTAATGAATGCACGACTCTCGTTTAGCAATTCACCTGGATTCTGTAGGTCAGGCACTGCAAGCTAGATGATTAGCTTGTATTATGGATTACGGGAAGTATGCCAGGAGTGGGATGTTTTAAGAAACACAGACTAACACGGCAAAAATTACAAAATCCCCAATGTAGGGAGCATACTTTCTGAGATTTGAAACCGGCTCAAACAACCAGTGCTCAGCAATTTGAACACCTGGCCGCTGGTGAGCCACTATTTGACTGGAAATAAATACCCTGATCCTGATCAGTTTGTTCCGCTACTTTCGGAAGGAAAGTTATGAATCTATGGATCTGATATCTCAAAAGGAGAGATCGCATAGGCTGTAATGGCTCCGCAATATTGCGAGATTTTTTTTAGCTGGTATACAGGGGGCCCGTGGTACGGCCATAAAAGGTTTTTCACGAGTGAACGTTCTGGACGCACCTTTTCTGATACATTTATTATTGTCCTACTTTCATTCTTATGAGTTTGGCGTCTTCTAGCAGAAAAATATGAAAACACAGTAGCCCAAGATAGATCAGATTATATTTAGAAAATCGCTCGCCTGACTTTGGAGTCTTACATGTCCACCTAAGTCACCAGACCTCAGGGTTAATGAACACATCTCGAATGCCATACAAACTACCAGTGTTTAGCAGTCAAAAACATCGGAAAAATACACTTCGCTTTAAAACATCGAAAAGCTGGAAAGTATGTATGACGCAGAGAAAATGGTAAAATCTGTAGTATGTACAGTGTTCATGGAGCAATAAACTCATCTAGTGAAATCCACTTTTCTGCTGTTCTGCGTTCCATTAAAGTCCTAATAAGTACGACTGCTAAGGCCTACTACCTAAAGAAATTTATCTTCTAAACTTTATCTGTTAAATTCAACGAAATGATTTGCACAGTGTTTTCCTGTTAAATGCAAGGAAGCAATTTCCGCAGAAAGTGTTTTCACACTGCATTTTTACCTGCAGTATACTTATTTCACAGCAAAAGGAGTTTTTTGAGAAGAATAAAAGATTTTGACTGCATATTGACCCAATTTTGGACAGTACCTACGAATTAGATTTGAATTTCTTAAAATCTGAATTTCTAAAAAAATTCGAATGTCCTAAAAATTTCTAAGTAGACCGAACAGATGAAAACTCGATGGTGCTAAATCACCTCTAAACTGGTGTTTGTTCATGAAGTCATGAATTAGTTCAACTATTTATAAGAATGGAGTATGAAAATTTCTGTTTCCATTTGATTGTCTGTCTGATTAAAAATATCAGTTCTTTATTTTATTTAAAAATATCAGTTCTTTATTTTAGTTCGTAAATTTCACTGTATAATTAACTGTTACCCGGCATGCTTTGCGGTGCTGCCTAAAGAAAATGCTTAGATTTTATTTCCGTTTATACCAAGGCTGATAATGGTTTGGATGGTGAATTTAATTCTGCAATTTCACTTTTTCACATTACTGGTGCTTCATTTGTAAATCTGAGAGCTCTGCAATGCATGCATAATTTATCCAGCTTCCCATCTGGTATAAAAACTGTAATCGAACTTTGCATGTAATGGAATGCACCATGGTTTAAATAAGAATGCAGTGTTCGTCTGGATCGAACAATGTGCCCTCAAATGTTTTCTAGTCATGTTTTCCATCGTTCATCTGTTTCAAACGAAAGCGCTTGAGCAGTGTGTACTTGAAAGTTTTCAGACGAACAGGCTTGAGTAGTGCGTAGTCGAACGTTTTCCAGTCTTGCTTCAAGTTGCTCATTTGTTTCTGAAGTTCGTGATGTGTTTATATTTCGTGCCTGAGGTGTAGATCCAGCAACTGATTTCACAGCGAAAGTAATGCTTTGTGACGACTAGAAAATGCGTGTGACGCAATGACACGCATGTTAATGCGTGAAAAATTAAATGTTTTAAGCTTTGCTGAACGATAACGCACTTTAAAATATTTTAATTTGGGCACATTTCTCTTAAACAATCGAGTTTGTTTATTAAATTCGAGACAAATTAATATAATTGCGTTTTCTTGAAGGCAACACAAAATTTTTATATCGCCGAGTTTTCTAATTAAATTTGAAGCATATATATCTTATGTTTTAAAGAGTGGCAATGCAAAACTTTTAAACCACTGACGTTTTAATCAAAAGTTCGTTAAATTAGCGTACAATATATGCATATAAAGTGTGCGGACCCCATGGGCTGGTATTTGAGAAATCTTTATGTAGACAGTCTGTTTCCTCATGTTTTGAAGGTCGGGTGTGGTAAGTCTCATAAAGATCGGAATTAAACTGTATATTTGTATAAAAGGCAAAAAAAGAAACACACATTCATTATATATATATATATATGTGTGTGTGTGTGTGTGTGTGTGTAATATGTCTATTTGTTATGCTGTGTTTTGCATCGGATATACTTAACAGTTCGTTTAATTGTATGCTCTCAAAAATGTAATTTTTACTGCTGAATTCTTAAACAGCTGCTGCTGTCATTGCTTATTAGCGCTGATGGAGCATGAATATTTTAAAATGTAGGATCTCGCGTTTATTTCCCCAAACAGCTACATTTCGATGGAATTATTCTCGACTGTCACTTTCCGACCTTTAGTGGCAACGTGAATGCCTCGAGAACAACGCCATCTCTCATTTCACGATAATTTAGATGTACAAAAATTGCGCTAATGATGCTCTGAATATTTCATTGGAGTCGTATAAAAACTGTGACAGACGCGTGCGTTGATTTGAAAGAGGTTACGACTAAATTGAGAAATTCTGCTAATGCATCGAATTTAGGAGAACAGATGCTTAAGCTGAATGAATATTGATGTAAATTTTAAATGACAAAAAGAAGTTTGCGTTGCTTCGGAATTACTGTTTTGATATTAAGTCTCGAATAAAATGGTAAAGCCGTTAAAAAAGAGGGCAGTGGAAATAAAAAAAACAAGAAAGGAAAGCTGAATGACGTTTGATTTAGATTTGCGAGGAATCAGTGTAAAATGCTTCCTGTTTCGCATTTCCAAAACAATACTTCATTTCGTAATCATCATTCCATTTTTAATTTTTGTTTAGTAGGTTCTGAATCTCAGTTGTTCTGCATTTTCTCAGTACATAGGGTATTAGCATGCCTTGGTCGTTCACATCTTTACAGTTCACATCGACTGAAAACGGCTGGTCAATCGTATAAAAAGATCGGCCCTAAAACAGCCTCTAGTCAATACAATTAATAAGCCTCTAGTCAATTAATGTCAATACAAGCCTCTAGTCAATCTGGCATATTGATGCCACCGGATTTTCCCACTTCCCAAAGAGCCGCTCAAATCCCAGTCGGAAAAAAGCTGCTATTTCTACCAGAGGTGGAGGCTTGGGATTCTGATTTTTGCATATTCTGTACCTCGAAATGATCACCAGTTCACGACATTTGCGCATGACAGGCAAGAGTAATGACACCTCGAAGGTATTAAAAAGGGAAATTGTTTATACCTCGTGTAAGAAAAAGGAATTCGTACCAGGAGTCTCAAAGTTCGATTGAGGAAGATTCGTATTCCTCCCCCCGGGATTGCGGAATATTGTTGTGCAAATGTTGTTTGCATTTATCGAAGTTCAACAGTTGTTCTGAGAATATAGAATCGACGTATACAGAAAGGCTGTGTGCGGAATTCCAGTGGTCTCTAACAATGCTCAAGAGGACAAACATATTGTCTGGAGAGATGAACACTAGAAGCTGTCATTCTTCATTTCAATACGGGCCTCGCACTTGTATTGAATGTATGGTGTGCCACTGAGTACACTTTCATTTCACAATTAGTACACATATACTTACCTGAGGCTGTAATGCTCTTAGCTAAGCTTAATGTGCTATATGTTTGGGGATATCGTTGCCTCACCTTTAAAGAGGGCATTGCGAATTTTCATGTTGTGCATGCTATTTCATTCCTAAATACATAGGATATTCAATTCGTGTCTTGGCCAGTGTGTTCTCCAGAACTCTTACCAACCGAAAATATTTTACCAATGGTTAGAGAGAGACTGTTGCGATAACAGCTTCCAATCAGTACAAATGGTGAATTCTGGAGTAGAGCATCCTGGATTGCAGTATCCTCAAAAGCCAGACCCAGTCTCTTCTTCTCCATGCCCAGCCGTATATTATCTGAAATTTTTGCCAAATGCAATTGCTTGAGATACTGGTACCTTATATGTTGGTACATCAACATAATCTGAAATTTTAATCCCTTCATCCTTCCATTAAAATGTATTTTTAAGAAAATTGATTGATTTTAAATTACATGAGTTACACATGTTATTGAAATAAAATTAAACAGAAGATAAGCGTCAATGTCGTTAATCATAAGATAAGACTTAGCAGTGACTTAAGAGTTCGTAGCAGCATAGTAAATTAGAAGAGTATAGAAAATAAGTTAAGCATTGGATACCGGTGTCCACCAGGGCCGTCAGCCACCGATTGAAAATCACTGATGTGGAACAGAGAAATGTTTTACGCCAGAGGAATACATCGTAAGTCTTAAAAATGATAAATGCTGACGTAATATTATGCAATACTAAAACGTTTTAGGGGTTTTCTTCTGAGGAGGCATACGTTACGGTGAAATGTTCCAAGTCATGCATCAAATAATTCAAATATTTGGTTACCGTTAAAATAAACTGCTTGATAGCCAACCGCCTTTTAAAAATGAACTACTGATTAACATGCAGATTATTAGGGCATTTCTTATTTATTACGGCCTCCGCTATTTAAGCAATGCTTACCTGTATCTTTACGTGATTATGTAAAGGACTGGCTGTCCTTTCCATAGTCACGTATAGTCCGCTCGTCACGAGATTGGGTCTGAGTTGAATTGCCGAGTTTTAGCCTCCATTAACAAGAGAGATAGTAAGTTTAAATTAGTAAACTTAGGAGTTGCATATGGCAAATCCTGATCAGTGTCTGCTGTTAAAAAATTAAGTACTAATAAGTGATATAACATTGAATTTGTTATTCCTTTTATTAATAGCTTACACCAAAGAGGTAACCCTGCTAGTTCTCTGCTCTTGATAAGCGTACTGTAAATGACATGGTTAAGATTGCTAGTCGTCTGGCGATAGTTTGCGACGTACGCTGACTCCGTTTAAAGAACCTAGCCCCTAATAAAAAGGAAGTATCGTTTTTTAAAAATCGGCTGTCTTCCAACAAATGCTGAAATCAAGTAACAATTTTGACAACTTTTAAAATTTTTAAAAGGGCTACAGACACTCACCAAATTATCACGTTTGAGAATCTACTTTATTCTGTTATATGATTTTAAATTTTTATTCTGATGAAATATGGATATTTAATACCGTGATGGAAAACATTGTATACTGACTTGCTTGTCTGTGAATAATAAAATCAATTTTTGATCTATTCCTACCAATTTATTTTTCTTCAACTTTTGCACGCATATTTGTTTGCAATCATAGTTGCCAAAATTCTACATTGTTTTTCAGTTTATTTGTTTAACGTTTAAACGAATTTTTACAGATATTTTGCTTATATTGTTGTTCTTAAGACCAAACAAATCGTTTTCCGATCATTGTACTAAATTTCTAAAATATTTCGTCTAACAAAATGGCTAAAGCTGGAATAATCTTTGGAAGAGCTGGCAATAAGATGTAAACTGCAGACGAGGCTGCCAAAAGCTCTACTAGTAAAATATTCAAAATCCCGTGACTATAAATACTCTACCATCTAATTAGAATCTTGTTGACGACTACGAAAAGGAAGCGTTATAGTAAATGTTCAAATCATAAGACAGTGGAGCACCTATTATACGTCTTTCGAGGGGCCATTCACACCGACGTATAAATGAAGTTTTAAATTACGATGCGAAACATATATCTATTAGCTACACAATTTTGATATTACTAAACTACTACTAATATTATGCAATTTTAGTATCGTACTTTCAATTTGTTTAAAATATCAGCTGTGTTAAAAAAAATGTTTAATTAATATTTCAAATAAATATTTAATTAATATTAATATTTAAAAAATGTCAGTTGTTTTTAAAAATGATATTAATGCAAATTTAATTTGTTAATATGTTTAAAATCAAAATAAATCAAATTTCTGTGCATAGTAAAGTAAAACTAAAAAAAAAGGGGTATACCTTTATTTGAATTACCAACTTGAATAAGTAACATTTTATTATCAAGAATATTTTAAAGTAAATTTTAGCATTTTTTAAAGCAAGCCTTTGTCTACTGAAGTGTCTTAATTCTGAATAGTACGCAAAGCGTTATGAATCGAATACATGATTATGAAATGTTTTGTCGCTTATATTATTACAAAAGGGAAATATGTAAGAGTGTCAATGCAATAAACTAACAGTTTGAAAAGAAGGTGGATTTATTTCTTCTTCATATCCGCTACTTAAATGTTCATCCGGTAAATCGTTTTCAATATTCTCCAGCTCTGCAAAAATCATGAAGTCTCTGCTGTATTTATAAACTGTTTTTCAACTGCTGTACCGGATCGTTATGTCTTATGCCTCTGTTTCTTTCTCATATCCCCATTTGTGGAAAGAAATTGTTTAAACTTTGGACTGCGAAATGTAAAACCAATGCAGTAAGTCAAGCAAAAACGAAATATAACTGAAGTTGTGTGACGTATAAAAGAAATATTTTACTATTAAAATAAAATAAATTGGATTGAGGACCAAGATGAAACGACATATAAATGTAAAAGACGTATACACGAGAAACGTATAAACGGTGCTCCACTGTAATAATTAGCATTTATAAATGTTCATTTATAATGTAAATTATCAATTTCTGATAATTTTTAAAACGTCGACCAATGGGCTGTTAACAACGGTATAATTTTAAATCATACTAATTGCCAAAGAAAAATTTAAACGACTAAATCTTAAACCATCAGATAGGTTAGATTATTTGAACATCGCGGAGCACATTAGAGCTATGTACCTAAGGGAAGTATTTGAAAGAAAGTGACATCATGTAATTTGTTCTATGTTGATTAGAGAGCGTCAACATCTCTTCGCAGATGTAATTATTTTTCCTTTATACATAATAAAATATAGAATTTTGATTCCTTGGATTCCTGCCAAGATGAAAATGATATTTATAAGGGGTTGTCTGCCAGAAGGAAGAGCTACCTTCGCGGAGACTTTCTGAGGAAACTGGTTCGCATCGACTTTAAACATATAGAAAATTACAAAAACTCTTTTGCAGTGACCGGTTGAACTACCAGTACTCACCGATTTTACTGCTCCGTCGCTGGTGGGCAGGGAATTATAGAACAATGTTCATAAAAATTAGTTTGTATAGTTTAGTTAAATGCACTAAGTAAAGATTATTATTACATTTTTTAGCCATCGGAATTTTCTGAGTTATGCTTGCATAATAAAATGGTTAGTTGCCATTAAGAGGAATATTTAAGGTCACTAACAGAATTGTAAGAAACGACATATATTAGAATGATTATATTCAGTTAGTCAAAATTTCTCTTTAACAATTTTGATTTAAAATCTGTTGCTGTTAACAACCACACATTTTATTTTTGATTACATTAGAACATGAATACTTTGCTGGGCTAAAAACAAAGTTGTTTACTTATTAGTACCTGTAATTAAAACGTTGCGAGTTAAATTTTTAACACATATTTTATTCACTTTTTAATTTGGAACCCTGGGTATACGGCCAGCTGCTCGAGAGAAATTTAGTCATGCATTCTTTTCGAAATACCCCTTTAAATATATTAGCGAACACAATTATTTCTGTGAAATTACCAAACAGCCGCTGCTTATCATTGCTTAGTAAGAGCTGATAAAATATGAATGTTTAAAACTGCGGGCTGTCGCGTTTTCTCTCAACAGACCCATTTCAACGGAACAATTGCTCGTGGCTGTCACTTTTCCGACTTGCTGTGGCAAGAGATAATTGCACTTGCATGCAACGCCATCTGTCGCAGTCGACATTAATCTAGCTGCAAAATTACTCCAATAATGGAGACTCTTGAATGTTTATCTCATGGGGTTTATACAAACTGACGGGAGGTCTACGGAACTGTATTTCAGCTCCGGGTTTGTGTTCAGATTTAGACTTTGCTGTTTTGGATGCATTTATTAAATAGATCGGATCGGATATTTTGCCTGAATATATATTCAGCGTCGATTAACCGGACTGTGGATTAACTGGGCTTGCTTAAAAAATTTGTTTGTTTTGGAGCGATGAAAAAATGATTATCACAAACCATCGGTTTGAAACAAAACTGTCTATGGAAAACATAAAAAGGAAAAGAAGAGGGCATGATTCAAAGACGATAATAACATAGTACTTTAGAAGGTTTCTTTCTTTTTTTTAAATCACAAAAATATGTAATTTAATTGCACTTAATGCGGAATATATAAACATTTTAACGCATTTTTTAAAAGTAAATTGCTTAGCAATAAAATTAAATTAAGTGCATAGGCCTTAATCTATCTGTTTCACACTAATGTTTTTAGATACAGTTGATCATTCCTGTCGAAACACAACAGTTAAAGCAAACAAGAAGTGTACCGCGAAATGGGGAAGGAACGCGAATAGACAGAGAAAAGAGGGTGCCATGCGCATCTGTTACTGAAAGACCAAACGTTGAATAATGATTTAATTTCCTTAACAAAATGAAGTTAACGTTCAAATTAAACTGCTTGAAAACAACACGCAAAAGTTAATAGTAATTTTATGTTAATTATGATTCTGATTCCTCTTCTTTTTTGCGTTTTTTCACATTCCCCAACCTAACATACATATATAAGCGAGGAAAGTAATGTTTTTCAGTCCCAAAATGTGTTAGTGTGTTTCGAATAAATACGAATTAAGAGGCTCCACGACATGTTTTTACTATTTTTACAATGATGTTCTCTTTGTTTCGAGTGTATGTTCGTAACTATTTCTTCTTTCACAATAACACTTGCATCAAATTTCCAAAAATTTCTTTTTTTCGTATTTAAACTTTCTAACTCTGATTAGATTTTGAGTGAAATTCAACAGAGGAAATGGCACTTGGAGCCCATAACAGTTTTTAATGGACAGCCGGAAGCGTTTGAATTCTATAATAGTTTTGACGAAAAACGATATTTAAATACAATCCAAAACTTTCTGGTTTAAGAATTTTACATCAGTGGGAACAATAATTCAGATTTGGGGTAAAATTAATAAATCGGAAGCAATACTTTACATGAAGCGGCAAACAGATTTTCGTAAAAAAATAATGTTATAAACTAAAACTTTTCAAATTTGATATTTAAAGTTTAGCGGGTTTACGCTTAGAAACTAAAAGCACACTAGCCAATGGGAATTGTAAATGTGTACCTATATCAGTCTTCAGTTTTTCAAGAAATGCAGTGGTACGTTTCGAAGTATGACTTGTTGATTTCTCTTGATGAAGTTTCTCTTTTTGAAAATCGCTGGAATAATGAGATAGAATTTCTTCTACGAATATCGGATGTAAAATTTTGTCTTGATAGTAATAGTTTATTTTAACCTTTCCCCCCCCCCCCACACTTAATTTCTCACTGTAAGAGAATCCTGTGACAAGCATGAACCCCTTATTGAAACTTTCTTTGCATTGAGGGAACCATGTGTGTACGTTTGTTTCTTTTTTGCTTCAGCCATTTAGGGTAAACCCATGATTCATCAAGGGCAGAACGTATTTCCATTTTTCTCCTGCTAAACAGTTTTAATACGTGGTTCTGCATATTGTTCTGCTTTAAGGCGCATGCCTCGGCAAAGGCTGATAAACGTTGTTTTTTTATTTTTTTTATTGTAAATCTTTATTATTTTATTTTGTTGGTACGGATGAATTAAAAACTTCGTAATTGATTTTTGCGTTGGCGAATTTTCTCTTGTTGCCAATGATTTAATTTTAGAAACAGTACTTACCTTTTTTGGGTATTCGTTTGGAGTGTTTATTCCATTTAAAATTTTAACACCCCGCATTTCAAGTTTTTGAAATATGATTTGGGAACGTTTTCGTTCGGAAAGCGCAAAAGCATATCCTTTTTAACAGAATTTGCCATTCTACCATAATTTAAGTGCCTTTTATCGGAAAACGTGCTCATGTCCATTTTAAATTAGGCTCGCGCTCATTTGAGTATCTTTGTGCTTTATTTTTATTTACTGTAGTTTGTAGAATAAAAATGACGACTTCCATCTACAGGACAAACATTTATTTATGCTTTGAAGACGTAGAAACATAAGTAAGATACATGAATTACGCAGTACTTAGCGCTTCTCGCGTGCATCCGATACTTACCACAGACTTTGGCTAACTCTTTCTGGAAAAAATATTATGCAGCAGAGAGCTTGCTTATTATGCGCATGCGCCAGGGGAATCAACGGCGGGTGCCAACATACCCCCTTTCGACGTTGATTCTCCTGTTCCTGAAAGTAAAACAAAATACATATTAGACAGTATTCAGTCCTATAATTGTACAGCAGTTCTGATGTTTAACAGGTGTCAGGGGTTTGGTTAACATATCAGCTCCCATTTCACTAGTAGGTATGTACTGCACATCCAGTTCGCCGCGTTCATATACTTCACGCACAAAATGATGGCGAATGTCTATGTGCTTTGTACGTGAGTGAAAAACTGAGTTCTTTGTAATTTTCTGAGCTCCTTGATTGTCGCAGTATATTGTTGTTGGACTTTCTATGCTGTAACCCAGCTCTTTCAGGAAACGGCGCAGATAGACGGTTTCTTTGGCGGCTTCAGACAGAGCCATATATTCCGCCTCCGTTGAAGATAGAGCTACACTATGTTGTTTTCGTGATTCCCAGGTTATGGCAGAACCACTTAGTATACATACAAAACCTGTGTGAGATTTTCGATCATTGACATCTGATGCCCAATCTGCATCCACAAAGGCGATGAGTGGTTTTCCTGTTTTTGTATAAATTAGTCCTTGATCTTGGGTCCCCTTTAGGTATCGAAGTATTCTTTTCGCAGCATGCCAATGTTCTTTTCCTGGGTTGTTGTTAAATTGACTTAAGAAATTCACGGCGTATGTGATATCTGGCCTAGTAGCTACTGAAAGGTACATAAGTGATCCTATCAGATTTCTGAATGGAACATTTTTCATGTCAGCGATTTCGTTTTCGTTTTTTGGACTCATCTCCTTTGATAATTTTTTGCAGTGATCTATAGGTGAAGCTACGGATTTAGCATTTTGCATATTGTACCGATTTAAAATATCGTCAATGTATTTCTTTTGAGAAATTTTAATTGAATTCTCATTTTGGAAAAATTCTATGCCTAAACAATAATGTAATTTTCCTAAGTCTTTCACTTTAAAAGCAGAAGCTAAACTATCGCGAATTCTTTCATACGTTTGCTTAGAATCGGTAAAAACGATAAGATCGTCTACATATACAATTATAATTGTTTCACTGCTAGACGACTTTTTAATATAAACACAATTATCTGAATTAAGAGATTTAAATTTCATGGATTTTAATTTTTCATCTAACTTTTTGTACCACTGACGTCCCGACTGTTTAAGACCGTATAACGATCGCTTTAAAAGACACACTTTATCTGAATTAGTTTCATCGCGAAAACCTTCGGGGATTTCCATATAGATTTCTTCATCTAAATTTCCATTTACATAGGCCATTACAAAATCTAATTGGTAACCTTTCAGACTGTGTTCTACAGCGTAGGCTAAAACTGTTCTTATAGAACTTAATCTAGCAACAGGGGAAAAGTTTTCAGTGAAATCAAAACCAGGGGTTTGGGCACACCCTTTAGCAACTAGCCTAGCTTTGTATTTTTCGATAGTGCCGTCGTGATTGTATTTTAATTTAAGAACCCATCTACTACCAATAACTTTCTTATTTTCAGGTCGATTTACCAATTTCCAAGCGTTTTCTTGAACAAGGGAATTATATTCTGATAGCATAGCATTACGCCAATTTTCAGCATATGGTCCATTTAATGCCTCTTGCACCGTAGGATTAATGCTTTCCTCAACAACATTTTGAATTTGTTCATTTTTATTTACAACTGTATACTGATATTCCTTTTTAGGCCTTCCGGGCAAACCTGTTTTTATTTTCTTGGGTCGACCAGGCCCCCTTTTAATCAGGATAGGAGACACTGATTCGCTTTCTAAATCACTTTCGCTTTCATTTTCAGATTCAGAGTCAGTTGGCGACACCTTGCCGTTCAGAGGTGATGATTTATCACGGCATAGTTTGTTTATAATTTCCTTCTCCGGAGCGAAAGGCAAGAGATATTTCTTGTTCTGAGTCATAACTAGAGCAGTTTTCAAACTCATTAACAAATTTTACGTCTCTGCTTATTATCACTTTACGTGCCTCAGGATCCCAGAGTCTATACGCTTTTGATTCATCAGAATAGCCAATAAAAATACATTCTTTAGACCGAATATCAAATTTGCCTATTCCTGGCCTTTTATTTAATGGAAATGCTTTCTGGCCAAAGGTTCTGAAGTGAGAGACAGTGGCACTCTGCCAAACATCACTTCATAAGGTGTTTTTGTTTGACCTTTTAAACCTCGCGTAGGACAGCGATTTCGAATGTAAGCAGCCGTATTGACGGCTTCGGCCCAGAATTTATGAGGCAGATTGGACTGTAATAATAAACATCGCGCCATTGAAACTAAAGTGCGATTTAATCTTTCGGCGACTCCATTTTGGGCTTTTGTGCTCTTTTCGTGTTTTATTCTTTTTTTTTACCTTTCAAACCTCGCGTAGGACAGCGATTTCGAATGTAAGCAGCCGTATTGACGGCTTCGGCCCAGAATTTATGAGGCAGATTGGACTGTAATAATAAACATCGCGCCATTGAAACTAAAGTGCGATTTAATCTTTCGGCGACTCCATTTTGGGCTGGTGTGTAAGGAGTGCTCTTTTCGTGTTTTATTCCCGCGTCATTAAGAAATTTATTAAAGTCTTTCCCTAAGTATTCTAGCCCGTTATCCGTTCGGAGAATTTTGATTTTGGAGTTAAGTTTATTTTCAAAAGATGCTTTGAAATTTATAAAAGCTTCTTTAACTTGTTCCTTAGATTTCAGAAAATAAACATGAACGTATCGAGATTTGTCATCGATAAATGTTGCGAAATAAAATGATCCGCCTATTGATTCGACTCTCATGGGACCACACAAATCAGAATGAATTAGATTTAACAACTCAGTACTTCTATATTCAGATTCTTTGGGAAGGGGGTTTGCGGTTTGTTTACCCTGAATACATACCTTACAGGTAGAAAGAGAATCATTTTGAGAAAAAGAAAGGCCTCTCACCATGTTATTTAATAGAAGTTTTTTAAGATCGTTTTCATTTAAATGGCCAAATCTTGTATGCCATTGATCTATTTCTTTAGCAATTGATAAAGATTCGAATATTGGCATGACATAATAAAGATCATTTTCGCGTTTAGCTGAAATTACTGTTTCATTATTAGAATTAATTATTCTAGCACATTTTTCTTTGAAAACTACTGAATTATTTGCAGTTTCTTTAGATACAGAGATTAAATTATTTTTCAAATCAGGCACACACAATACATTTTCGAGTTTGATACTTTCGGTTTTAGAACCTATGCGAACTTTAAATTTAACAGTTCCTTTCCCGATAGCTTTAACTATTTTATTAGCAGCTAATTTAACATAACTAAAATTAATAAATATCACCTACCTCGTGAATTTCTTGGAAAAGTTCTTTGCTGTTACACATATGTGATGCACCACTATCTAGACCAAAAATGTCTTTAGAATCACTATCTGTGCATGATGCGACCCTTTCTTGTTTCACCGAATTCTGATTTTCTGCAGACATCGCAATTTCTCCAAAGCGTTTGCTTTTATTTTCCTTATTTTTCTTCCTACATTCCGATGCTCTATGCCCGTATATATTGCAGAAGTTGCATCTGTAGTTAACTGGATACTTTCGGTTTGCAGACGTCTCTAGTTTCGGTTTAGGAACCGGTCGTTGATTATACTTCCGATCTTTTGAATAGAATGCTTGTTGTGATTCACAATACGATGAATTTTTATTTTTGCGGGCGTTAGCTTCTTCCAGCAGTTTAATTTTCAACATGTCTGGAGCAGGCAGTTCATCACGAGATTCAATGGCAATTCGAAAGCTTTCATAAGAGTCCGGTATGCTATATAAAAGCAATATTGTTAGCAAATCATCCGCAATGTCGATTTCCATCTCTTTTAGCTTGTCCACGAGAATGAAAAAATCGTTTAGGTGATCAGTCATTTCTTTAGTATCGGTCATTTTTGTAAAAAGCAATTTTTTTAGAATTGTGGCCTTTCTAGCTGGCCCTTTCGATTCGTAAATAGAATGCAATTTACTCCATAGTTCATGGGATGTTACACAGTTTTTTACTTGTGTAAGTTCACTGGGTGAAATTGATAGGATTATATCCGCTCTTGCTTTTTGGTCAGTAGATTTCCATTTAGCATAACCTTCATCACCAGTTTCTGGTTTCGTAATTTTCCCAGTTACATAGTCCCAATGATCATTTTTAATCAGTATTGCTTCCACTTGCAATTTCCACGTGTCAAAATTGTCCTTTTTCAGCTTTTCAATTGAAACTGTATTTGTGGTCGTCATTTTCGATTTCAGTCGACTCAGCTTAGCTTGCCGAAAGAATTTTACACAGACGGTTGTATTGCGCAGTTATGCAATGCCTGGGCCCATAACCAATGTAGAATAAAAATGACGACTTCCATCTACAGGACAAACATTTATTTATGCTTTGAAGACGTAGAAACATAAGTAAGATACATGAATTACGCAGTACTTAGCGCTTCTCGCGTGCATCCGATACTCACCACAGACTTTGGCTAACTCTTTCTGGAAAAAATATTATGCAGCAGAGAGCTTGCTTATTATGCGCATGCGCCAGGGGAATCAACGGCGGGTGCCAACATAGTTTTCACATCGATGTGTTGGATACGGCTTTTGAGTAGGAAGTTACTGAAAATAGGAAAGTCAAAATATTTCCATTTATTCCGAATATTTTGAATAAATTCTGATAACGAAATAGAAGCGTGTAAATTTTGCCTTCGTTGTACTGGTCATTAATCATTAGTATCAAGCGCTGATAAATTATTGATACATCCATCTTTTCGGGGAATTGTATAAAATATTCCTATGCAGGTGACCAAATAGAAATATTTTACATATTAAAGGAAATTTCATGTAAATTCTTCATCAGGTCTGAAACGTGATATTTGTGATAAGCATTTGTGTTGGCCAATGGATGAAGTGTTTGTAAGCGGGCTAAATTAGCATTCATGTTTATGCATTTACTGATTTACGCAAGTTCAAACGGAATAGCTGCCTCCAAATCCTTTTATAATGTTTAAAATATGTATAAGTTTAAAATAATTCCAAGTATTAAAAAGTATAAAAGCGGAAACAAAAATTAGTTTCCTATTTTAATTTTTTATCTTTTTTCGAAAATCGGGCAAATCTTGTAAATGTTTCGTCAAAACGGCCGCTTAAAAGATTAAAAGAAAAAAAAAAGGCTGGAAACAAATAAAACATTTTCAGGTATAATTTTCTAATATTAGGGAAAGTGAGTTCTAATATAAAAAGAAATACATTTTTAAAAACTAACAGTTTGATGTGACGAATAATAATGCTCGATATCTTTCACCATTTTTTTTTCAAAAATTTCAAGTATTAATTTTATAGTGGAGTTTCTTAAAGATTCATCTTAAGTTTCCTTTCTTAATTCCTTTGCTATTATGCAGAATTTGTGTTAATTTATATATAAACGCCGACATTTATTTTGATGACATGCAGGCAAAGGCCTTTTTGATGAAGAATACTAGCTAACGAAGGATAACTTACAAAGTTCTATGTTGATCTTAACAACATTGAAAGTTAAAAAATAACTCACAAGTATTCATATTTAAAACGTATTATAAATTCATATTTAATATCCTTAAAAAGGCATTAAAACATAAAAATCAGCTGCTTTGAGTAATATGATTATTGTTGGGGGGCCGCATAAAATTGCGTGGTAGGAAGTAGTTTGTCCAGGACTACATTAGATCATTCTATTGCTCGCCATTGGCATGGAAGACTGATATTAATTAGGGAAAGTTCATTCTGTAAGCTAAATTTAACTTCACAAGCAATTTCTACTGTAGTGTAACCGCTACGTTTGAAGCTCATAATGGAATATGAATATGAGAGTCTTTTCACCGTTATAAGCGTTATGCATTCTGACATTAAGTTGTTAAACAGTTCGTTTGCATTACTTTGATCTTATCTGTAAACTTTAATTCATTGAGCTAAATGAGAATTCCTTAAACGTTTTTCTCTCTCTTGCCCATCTTTTTATTTTTTTGAGGAAAGCAAATTTGAAATTATTCAGATTTTAGCGTCGTGCCAGTAGGTTTGCTAAGGTTTCTTATGGTCCCGTTGACATCGAAGTTTAGTAATATGTTCTTGACTCACTTCTGCTAACACATTTTTAAAGAATAATCGGATAAGGAAAATCTTAAATTGGAGGCTTTACCTCACACTCCAATTTTAAAAATCGTATCCTGACTATTAGAAATGCATTTCATTTAGGTTTATTCGTATATTTTATTTATATACAAAGAATCTAAACTTGAAAGCAGGTCAGCCAGCTCTTCAGTGGCGAAAGGTTAGTTAGATTAGGTTATGTGAATAGAGCAAAATAAAGCAGTTTTGACATAGTACAAAAGAGCTATCTGCCTAGGGAAGAAATGACTCCATTGAGGACGTTTTAAGAGTTGCTGACTTGTATTCACGTTAAAATGACAAAAATTATGAAACCCCCCTTTTGGTCAGCAGGTTCGCAAATGTCGGACTACCAGTGTTCAACAAAATCCTACCGCTCGGCGGTTTCTGAGCCTATAGAAGCAAAAAGAGGGGTGGGAGAGAAATTCTATGCCGAAATTAGAAATATAACCCTAATAAATATTTGCTATTAATTATAATAAGGAAAATGTTCTGCTTGTTCGTAATTTTCAATCGCATGTATCGTAAATAAAATTTGTTTTAACTTACATCATTTAATTGTTAAAATAAATTGAAATTATCATTTATTGGTTGATCGCTCAGTTTGTTAAACTGAATTAAACGTGGAATAAAATTAAGATCTTAGCATAACGTAATATAATTGTCCAAACTAAGGAAGTACCTAACGTCAAAAAGTACCCGTGGTTGTCACTTTGTTTCCCAAGCTGTTAAAAAAAATTCCGGAAGAAAATGATAGACGAAGAAAAATATGTCGCCGAACAAATAATAATTGTGCAGCAAATATAGGTTTTCACAGCAGGCTCTAGTCTTAGAGTATCGGAATTTTTGTGTCTGAGACAGATTTCTGATAGATATAAGCTATAAGTTATCTTTCCGCTTTGTTCAATTTTTCTCAGCCAAAAGAAAAAAACATTATTTCCGAAGAGAACAAAGGCGTCTAAGGTCACTAAAATGTGTCTTAGTTTTCACCAGCTACCTTCTTTAATAAAAGAGGCAAACGTTTTATATTAAGGATGTTTCAGAACTGGGAGTCATTATTTCCCAGATTTAATTTAATTTTGACTTTAAAGATATATATAGTTCATCGTTTTTTGCTTTACGTTAAGCTATATACTGTAGAACTTCCTGTTTATATGCCTTTCAAAACTTTCAATCCTAATGGTCACTGAGAAAATGACTCTTCAGTTTCTATTCATAAAATGGTTATTGTAAGGCTAATATAACGTATACAGGGTGTTTCAGCAAATCGGTTACAAACTTTCAGAAGAGATAGACTACACCAAGGCGATTGAAAATCAAATAGCAATGCATGGTCGTAAACTCTTTCTTGGCGCGGTAGTGACTACATAAAACACAAAAAAGGAGTACACGAAGAGTGTGACAAAACATGTTTTATTATGTTTAGTAACAAATAAGAACAAAAAGAGACAACGACTATCATTAAAGAAGATGTTCACAATTACGACCCCGGACCGTGATGCAGGCCTCACATCTTCGGCGTATGGAAGATCTGCATCACTCATGAAGATGCATGACGCACGGTTCTTGCGTCCCGGTCTGCGTAGTAATTTCGAACACCATCTTTGATGACGATCGTCTGTTTTTGCTCTTATTTCTTAGTTTCCGCTGCACTAAGCATAATAAATATTATTCCCACCCTCTTCGCTTCCTTCCTTCCTTGTGTTTTGTGTCGTCACTACCGCCCCAGGAAAGCGTTTACAACCATGCATTGATATGTGTTTTTCCATCGTCTAGATGTACTCTCTCTCTTGAAAGTTTACAACCGTTTTTCTGAAACACCCTGTATATAAATATGGAAGGAAAAGCAAAGACTATGTATCTATTACCTCGGAGATGTGGAGCTATAAAATTCGATTCTCAATTGTAATGGCCCAGAGCTAAAAAATTCAGCACGCAGCTTCCCTTTAGTTGATCTGTATACTCGAAGCGAATATTTTTAATTCAATTTAGATTATAAAAAATGTTACAATATTAAGTAAAGTAAAGTTTGTGCACATATCCTCGCTAAGAAACCACTGTAATGATTGCAGAATTTCATTCTTTATGCTATCTTATCGGGAATAATCTTTCAAATGAAATTTATTCCAAATGTGAAACATATCAAAGGACTGTATGGAAAATGGGATTTCGTAATTCTTAAAAATTTATTTTTTAAATTTAAAAATGCTTCTATATGAATGACTATTTGCTTCATTAAAAATACTTTTGTACCTGGAAGTGTATGCTTGTGACCAAACCCAGGTCGTATACAAATTTTATGGAAACTATATATATATATTTATAATACATATATAAATATCAGCAAAGGTTTGTGGATATTAGCAAATATTTACATGCTGCTCAATGCATCTGTTCTAAATGTGGCATGACTATTCTTCGAAATCTTAGGGAAACAAGGTGTTCAACCACTCGTGAACCCGAAAGACGTATGAAAAACTGTTCAAGAGACGATACTAGACACATCCACTAATTTTTAGCTCTAACTATGAATACTGTATGTTCCTCACATTATTGGAGAGTAAAAATAATGTGAAACAACTGCAATGGAAATATGATAAATTCATAACTAGGGACAAAATGTGAAACTTGAATTTTTGAATTATTGTGTTGTTTTAGTTGCGGATATCGTCTGAAGTTCTTGAGAAGAATTTAGCAATATTTAGAAGCCAGAAAGAATACTTATAGATTTACGGGCCTGATACTGAGCCGTCGCAATATATATATAATTATAAGTATATATTGATTAATTTCTGTAGTTTTATATTCTGTGGCATGATTATACTCATTTGATGGTGCTAAGAAGAAAGAATTTAAAATCATCATTTGAAGAAATAAAAAATGAATAAACTGACGGTCTGCCTTTGCAGTAACTCAGTTAATTGGAAGTTAGTTGTTCTTATGACTCAACAGTTTAATTTTTATTCGACTACATGTGTAGGTAGGTAGGTGACGGAAGACGGGGACGCCTGGTGGCTACCAGAGATAAACAGGCATGTGTCCCTCGCCTTCCACTATCTAATGGCAACAACTCCCTGTGGCCTCAAGAGACCACACCGGGAGCTTATTCAGAGCGCAGGAGTTTACATGGCCAAACAGGGGCGACTTATTGACATTGCTTGACTAATTACATAATTACAGATATGAGACTTGTGGGACGGATTTACAGATGATGGGCTCAGGGCTGAGTACTAAATATATGAAAATACAAAAGCATAAAAATGTACAGAAAATACACACAAAAAAAGGGAAGAGATGCACTTGATTAACACTGAAGACTTATGACAAATAAACACACTTAAGAATAATAATATTAATAATAGACATATGCCACATGTCAGATACATATTTGGCCTCATTGACCACATATATTGTACATTGTGGGGTGAGTTTACAGACGAGGGGCCATGATGTGGGATTAACATGTGTTGCTGGCATTGATATGGGGGACATGGTGAGGTCCCGGCGAATATGTATTTGTGGAGTGTATAGGTTGCTGAGTATGTAAGCACGAGACATGTTAGAAGCACAGGGGGATGTGCATGTTGACTTCTGTTAGTGGCGGACGTTGTGGGATTATGCAGCGTCGCATATATCTTGGCCCATAGCGAGCTGGTCAATGAATGACCTTACAGATTTTATTGATTGAAGGTTTGTTTTTAATAAGGAACCGTTGAAAGGCGTCTGTAGGAGGAGTGGGATGCTTAATGTGGTTGTCTGCTGTGAGTGGGCAAGAGTAGATGTAGTATTCTGGTGATCTAAGTTGGCTGCATACGCAAGCATCTGTAGTGGAGATGTTGTGCCTATAATAATACGCTGGATAGGGGCCATGCCCCGTTAGACTACATGTGCAAGAGTATTGGACATTTTTTAAACCAGTCTGACAATTGTCACTGTAGAACTTTTTAATTTAATCTGGTATGTATTTCCCTCCAAGCGCATTTCAGAAAATGGTGAAAGTTCCGCGTAACATCCTGTACCTTTCAAAGCTACTCTTTTACAACAAGTAGTTTAAATGTTGGCAAGGTTCGTGATTTATGTGACCAGATTGTATTTGATTATCAATTTATCTTCATTTTCAATGCGATATCTATTTGTATAGATCTCATAATTAAATTAGTCATAAATAATATCTATAATATAGTGAGTAATAACTTTAAAAAGTAAATTTCATATTTTTCTCTTTCCAGCCTGTGGTAACGACAAGCAGACTTTTGAGCTGGTGACGGGTTTCGTATTTACGGCTCCCGATGACACGATCGAACTAGTCCCTGGCACACTCCACCTAACGGAGTGTCTGTCATATTGTCGACACAACGCTTCCTGCAGGGCAGTCAACTTCGAGACAGGGCTATGCGTTCTTTTCAGCTCTAGCGCCCGGGAGCGACCAGACGCCCTTACTTCTTCGCAGTTTCCAGTTTTCACCATCTACGCACAAAAGATTTGTCTAGACAGTAAGTAGTATTTGCTATGTTTAGTATTTTTAACTTTGTGGGTTTCTTTTCGTTCAAAATATGCCCAAGAATGAAGTCGAAGCTGTGCTTCTTATACCCTTTCCTTGACATTTCACATTGCCACCCATGTTGCACAACTCAAATGGTTATCTGAGTTTTCTGTATTTCATTAACAAGAAAAGCTATTGGAGTGGCAATCACCACGAAACTTTCAAGCGCGATGAAAGGACGTGAAAAAAGTAATAGGTATAAAATATAGAATTTTGCATTCCACAGCATAGAGCATATAAAATATCTCGCATGTCCATAGTATTTGCAGCCATAGGTTTACAAATGTATTCTATTATTCAATCCCATGATAGGTCCTTTCTAGAATTTGATGGACTAATGCTGGCGAATCAATACCATCCTGTGTTCCTTACTGCCGTCTATTACGAGAGCCGTGATAGTTTGTCCTAATTTAATTTTTTTCTCTTTTTGCTGAGATACATTAAGTAACTACCATATAAATGATTGTTTGCGTTCTTTAGAGCTGTGTCAACGGTCGGCTATTTTTACGTCACATCTGTCGCTAATACTTCTACCGTAATATATTACAAGCCATTTGGATAATCTTGCAACTAACTATGACGTACTATTCGAATAAACATACTTGCTACCAGTAAACTATTTTACTAAATGTTCGTGTTAGGAGTAAGCTATCCTGACTAAATGTACTTTTTAGAAGTCGCTCATTCTCTCTATCAAGCTAGTTGAGCAATAATCCCTGCCGTGTATGGCACGACTGCACCTTATCATAATGGGGTTGTAATATAAATATGCACTACATTTACACATTTGTGACTGCAAATATTTCCCATGCGCGCTCTGTTTTTGAATGCCATGTTCTGAGCGTTAGCGGGTGATTATGAAACGTTTCATTTTGTACCTGTTGCTTTGTTTCTATGCTTGATCCTTCCTGACAGTTTCGTGATGATTGCCATCGATACGTCTGTTAGTTTTCGTTACACATAAGCAAGTAGTAAGAAGCCGATGTATCTTGTGTATAATATAGAAACCAAAACAGTTCTTAAAAATATCTTATAGTTCCTAGGTGGACGTTAGTGAGCATTTATTAACGTCGTAGACAGACCAGATGGACATGTGCTAGTCATTGGATATTTCTGAGAAAGAACTAACCTTTCTATTTGGGAAGGGTAAAAAACAATATTTTCCCTAGAGAAGCGAAAACGTACCCGCTAGATGTGTGCGTGTCTCCTTCGCTACAACCCTGGCCGAAAAATGTATCTTTTGCGTTTGTGGAAACTGACAATATCACTTCGGCGCGTTGTGGGGTACAGTGAACAAAATGGCGAAGCCATTCGATAGAAATCTCTACCTATAAATCCTACTATGTATTCCGTAACTGTGTTAAATCGGTTAAAACTGGGCTCATTTTTCATAAATCAGTTTCACTACGAATCATAAATAATCCACAGGATTTATATTAGGAGACCTCGGAAGTTTATCATGTAGGTAAAATACCTGAAATATTCTTGAAGGCCATCAAATATCAACTGCCGATGGATGCACATTACATCACCTATTGAATTACTTTTTCCTCTTCAGGAAACTGGACAAGCATGCAAGAAAGATGATCTAAGAAAATGTTCATGTAACTCAAAAGCGGTCACAGTAGAATCCATATCAACTAGAGAGCCTAATTCCGAGTTATGAATGCATTCCAAATCGTTACAGGAGTTCAGATTGTTTGAAAAGCACCTCGGAGACATTAAAATTACCAGATTTTATAGCTATTAATTTATAGATTTTATATCAGATTTTAAATAGCTCATCAGCGTGACATAATTTTAATTCATCACATCATGTCATTTGATGCCTATTAATTCTGATATCCGAACATTGAACTCTGTGATGATGCATCAAGAGCATGTGTGACATAAATATGAGCCCATGTGTAACATAAATATGAGCGAGTTTCCTAAAATACTTCCACGAAGGCATCCTTTAATGGGGTAATCTAATATTTCGACTGGATACTAGGTACTCTTAAAATTTTTAGATACTTCGCAATATTTTACTGAAATATTTTAAAAAGTTTTATTTTATTTAAAAAAATTAATATTTTAAAAAGTTAAAATATTCTAAAAATAAAAAATGCTTCTGTATTAGTTACATAGCATAGGGCGTTTAAAACAATTTTTATGAATATTTTTAGTTTTGTTATTAATTGAATATATTAAGGTTTCTCTTTACTTTTTAACAAAGTTTCTGGGCTGTATTACTGTCTTTATTCCATTTTAATGTTACGACATTTAAATGTCATTGAACAAGATAAACTATAGAAGTCTCTTATGTGTATTCTTATATTCATAGTCTCATAAGCTGCGGCACCTCCTACACGAATACCTCACGTTCTCTCTCCTCCTCCTTCTATTACTGCTCCAATTAGCATTCAGGGTGCTTTTCTTCATCGATGCAGTTGAAAAGCGGAAAACACGGTTCTCAGTCCGACAGCCCGAACTACAGAACTAGACGCAAACAACTGAGAAAAGGAATTCGCCTTCATGAAAAAGACGAAATTACTGTGGAGCCAAAAAATAAAATAGCGTAGTTAGGAAAGATAAGGTTATAATATTCAGAATCATCAGCTTGACCATCTTTGGTTTAATCGTTTGTCTTCGGAATTAATTAGTGACAAATTATTAATTTTTACTCAAGAAATATCTATATTTTCTACATTTCGTGTCACATCACGTTAATGTGCGGTATGGTAATTTATGATACGAAAGTATTTATCATCTCTGTAGCCTGCTAAATTTCAACTTCTGAAAAGTTCACCGATTTCAACTGACTTAACGTCCTTCATGTATCCATCCACCAGTGCTCCGGTGTTTCAAGCGCTGCACAGGATAGTTTGAACTGTGTTCTGATTCTGCCGAACGGGCTAGCTGCATAAGCATTTTCGTAGTTTATCCTTTTGCTAGTTAAATACAAATGTGTTTCTTTCAGAAAGTCATTCAGGAAGACATTACTTATTTTAATTAGATAGTGTTCGACTTCCTCAAGGAATCAAAAAATATATATCACCCATTAAGACAAACTGGGAGCTCTAAAAGAGGCTGTTATTATGCGCAAAATAAAATATTTGCTTTTGAAATTAAAACTATATACACCTACTTAACCATTACGCGATCCCCATTTGGAAATTTCTCACCAGCTTCCAGCTGGAGCAGTTATGGTTGCTCACAGTTGATATATTGGTGTATGAAATGTTCTCTTGGATTTAATTTCCCTCTAGTTTTAGTGAATTTTTTCCCCTGAATATTAATTAATTTTGTGTTTTATCACATCTTACGAATGGAAGCAAAGAAAATATCTTCTGTGTAAAACGAACATTACGAATGTATGACATAAATGCAATGTCGGATTCCTTATACAGTATACAAGTATATAAAAGTCGTTCTTAAGCATCATGTTCTCCAAATGGGGATCCATGAAAAATTACATGATTGCTAACATTCACGTATTGTTTTCTATTCTTTTTGTTTCATTTCATAGTCGTCCGATAAGAAGAACAGTTTTATGCTCCTGAAAAAGTCTTGAACAAGGGAATTACTCATTCAGAGTTACCGCGCATCTAATTGTACCCTCATTGTTATGCATCGGCAACTTCTCGCCGACCACGCCTGTAGACGGTAACTGATCACGTTCCAAATTGGGCCTGGGAATTCTTAGGGAACCTTCCCAGGGCTTTCAATATTAAAACTGAAAACAATCAGTGTGCACTTGCCAATAGAGAGACAAAATTTAGAGAAATTGAGAATCCAGAATTCTTCTCGACACACCAGAAATTCTGGCACAAAAACGATAAGCGCAGCTCCAGAGTTGGCTAGTTAATGAGAGAGAGATTGCCTTTCTTGTAATTTCAGCTCTGTCGAGAGCATCTTTTTCTATCAAATCATCTGCCAAGAGATAGGGATAGCTGGCTGCCCGCCACCGACCTGAGAGCAACTTGCTCGGTACGGCCAACTACGAACTAGATTGCTCGCCTCACTCAGTAACTTATTTTCACTTCCTTGGAAAAAGAAACTTGTTTCTGAACTTTCTGCATCTTGAATGAACTTCAGGTATATTGAACATTCTTTCTTTGTAATTTTTTACTCATGCTTAATCTAAAAACTTAAATAAAGTGTAAACGCTACTCTTAATTGTTTATGCATCGCTGCAACGAATTAAGTGGGAATTCTAAAAGTGATGTAATTATTTGCGTAATATAATGTCGGTCACAGTCTATTTTTAGATGTTATGCAGGGGATTATCCATAACCTGGGTATGATATAACTAGAAATAGTCAGCTTGGGTTAAATGCCTACACAATCCCTGTACCCAGTCATGCACTTGTTTTCTTCCAAAAACGTGCACCACAGTATCTCTGAACAGAAACAAACGAGCTCAGAAAATAAATGCCCACAGCAAAAACCAAACAAACCACCAAAAAAAAAAAAATACTCATCAGCGACAGTCATAAATGGACTGTAGAGCTATTTTTATCCTTATCTCTAAGTATGATCCTGCTCCCGGACAGAAAGAGGACATCCAGAAAATACAGAAAGGACAAAATAAATAAATGCTTCTTGTCGACTTTTTTTGACGAAAATTCTTTATTATTATCTCGGAAAATTCGGACAAGTTTAATACATGGCGGAACCACAGAAGAGAATGGAACATTAATCCCGAAAGCAGTCGCAAGGAGCAAAGGCGTATTAGGGCTTGAAGGTTACAGAACTTACGAGGGTGCATACTTTGTTGAAGAAATGTTTGTTTTATTTTTATGAGAAAGAAAAATGCAATAAACTCCGGTTAACCATGGGCAATTTGCCGACTGGCGCCTGTTTAAAAAGAATTTGATTCTCTGTTGTAGATCGATTTGAAAAAATGACTATCACAAATTATCAACTTAAAACTAAAGTGCCTACGGAAAGTAGAGAAATGAAAAGTATAATGAAGTTAGAAGAAGAAATAATAGATTTTTTTAAAGTTATTTTTATGTATGACAGTATGTAATTTAATTTAATGTTATCTGGATTATATAAATAATATTGTACAATTTAAATAAAATACTCTAAATAACGTTTCTACCCGAGTTCAGTGACACCTCATAGTATTCTTCTCTCGTAAGCATTTTCAAATTTTCTTGAGTATTTTTCTTTAATGCCATTTATAACTTAATTTCTTCACTTCGGATTATGTTTATTCTTTTCTTATTTACAGTGTGTTGTTTTTATGTTGAATATTTATTTAATGCACGTAATCCAAAAAGCTTATTCTCGAGATTAAACTGCTCGAAAATGCCTATAAATGGCTAATAGCGTTTCTTAATTTTAGTATGATTTATTATTCTTTCCCGCGTTTTAACTGCTCTTCGATGAACCGTAATTTCAAGTTAATCGCGGACGTAGTCTCTCAGGATTTTTCCCATCGATGGGTGAATGAATGGCGAATAATAATTTCAGATTCTTCTGTGCTAATGCAGAATCCTGTTTAATCTGGTCTCGGATAATTGGGTTTTCGCTATAATTGGAATTTCCTTCCAGTGGTTCAAAAACTGCTTAGGTTATGTTGTAGTTATTATGTAAGAAAGGCACATTAATCCGGCCATTATTATTCTGAGCATATGCAAATGATTTTGATCCATGTACTGACAGCAAGAAAAGGATTGACTTCAAATCATGACGTATAAAGACACACAATTTACTACTTTTGGAATGTAGTTCAAGTAATTTCAGGGAGATGCCCGTATAAGTTTAAAGTCTATAAAAAGTAATATATCGAATTAAATGAAAGTTTAGTTTATTCGAAGACATGATTAAGACATATTATCACTCTAAAGCTTACAATTTTCTTCATTCTTCTGTTATAGTTTCTTAGAACTAAAAAAGAAAAGAACTCTCACTTTTCATTATAGTAAATTCGTCTTAAAAAGGAGAGAAGACATTTATCCAGGTTCTACAAGTATTTATTTCATTATGTAATCTCAGTAACTGTAAATACTAAAATATCGTTTTCTTCCACACATAGTGCAGGTGATTTGTTTCCTCATAAATTGATTTACCGGTCTTGAGGTCAATTAAATCATTCAAATAAATAATTACATCGAGAAAAACGCTTCTAAAACACGGAGAAAGAACTTTTTGTTTTTCTCTTACCTGATATTATTTGAAGAAAAACCCGCGAAAGAAAGACGTTCAAGAAAAAAAGGGGTAGTGTTTTTTGTCAACTCATTTGACGTAAAGTCTTTATTATTATCTACGAACACAAAGGCAAGTTTAATAAAAGACAGAATCGTAACAGAGAGAAGAACATTAATCCCCAAAAGGGTTCCGTGCAAAGGTATATAACGGTACAGGTCATATGTGAGTGCGCATCTTTTGTTGAAAGGAAAACTATTTTTCGGAAGCCTCGTGCTGAGCTAAAAAAAGGCAGAGAATAAAGCTTCTCTCGAACAAATAGGAGGTACGCCGGTCTTCCTTTCAGGGTGGGGAGAGGATTTAAAGGGGGTGACAGGAATGAAATAATTTCTTTCTTCTTTTCCGAATGAACAAAAATTTTACCTGCAGTTTAGCTTCAAAGAGAATCTACGCGCTTTGTTGGTATAAGAATGAAGTTTTAGGAACCCATAAGTTTGAATGAATATGACAAGTAAAGGATATGTAATCATAAATACTTTAAAAAGGGCATATAACAGTTTATCAAGGAAAAAATAACGGACTTTTATTTATTATTCATTTTAAATTCGTTGATGTGGAAGTCACAAAAAGCATAACAATATATATTCAAAACTGTTGCATAGCTATTCATATATGTTTTATTTATGAATCTTCAAATGATTAAATTTCAAATCATCCAAATGATTAGATTTAATTACGTGCAGTAGACATGTATTTATTAGTAAAATAACTTGTGTGAGCTGTCTAACAGCTCAAAAGAGAGTTTACCATTAAATTTTTAATGTATTTAAATATAAAAATTTTAAAAATATATGAAAGTTCTAAAACTGAAAAATCAGTTGTACTCGAAGGAAAGAAACAGCATGTAAACTGGGTTGGATTATTTGGATTTTTATAAAACCCTTGAGAGCTATCTGCCTGAGGGAAGGAGTGCTTTCGAGGAAAAGATTTTAAGAGAAACTGGCTTATATTTTCGCTACACTTGGGAAAAGATGCAGTACATAAAAAATACGTATAACAGTTTTGTTTTTTACATAAAAAGAACCTACATTTAATACCCAAACACTTTTATATAGAATAATAAAGTTTATTTTAGTTAACACATTATTTCTTACGTTAAATCATTCTTTCACTTCTACTATTTTGTATACCCCACCAGAATATGTATATGAAGGGAGATGGATAATGAGCGTGTAATTATGTTTTGAGGAGACAGTAAATTTGGAAACACCCTCCTGCCGTTTCAAAATATTTCTGTTGCTTTCTATCTTTAGCCCCGTTGTTATGAGTTTATATTTCATAGAAATTTAGTTAGTAGTCGTGAAGTAGCGGAGCCAGGCGTTTAGGCTTCAGAATTAAACTTTGTCTTTCAAAATTAAACTTTAGTAAGCAATTTGAATCATTTCTGCTCGCATGTCCATCCCGCAAGAAGCAGAAGTTAATTTTGTTACTTGTTTTAGTCTCTGCAACTTCGAGCTGATGTGCAAATAAATTTTTAGTTGTTTTTACGGTGTTATGATTGGTATTCAGCCACAGAAATGTAAAAGCGAGACGATAATTTCTGGGATAATCTATGAATGTTGGGCTAGTTTTAGATGAAGCCAGTTTGAGTTTGGCCTTATTCTATAATCACCGAGTATTCAAACATTTATCATAAAATGGCATAAATATCTCGTTATCATTTTCGAAAAATTCGTTTCTAACTTTAGGTAACCATTATTGTTTCTCAGTTTTAACGTCTGTTTCAGGATGATATCGTTGTTTTGCAAATTCTTCTCTCATATAACTGAAAAAATGAAAATCGTAATATAAAAGGTATGCGTGTGAATATAAAAGGTAGGTATGTCCTGTATGCGAGGCGACCAGTCATTTGCGTGCCTCTCATGTCACTCCTATAGGAGGGACCGTTTGCAGTGGACACAATATATCCAATGGACGCCTATTCAGTGGAGAGCTGTTCTCTTTACGGACGAGTCCAGGTTTACTCTAGAAAGCGATAGTAGACGTTATTTGATATGGAGAGAACCTGTAACCTGTTATCATCCGTCAAACATCCGTAAAAGAGATGCATACGGAAGAGCCAAAGTCTGTGTTTGGGACGGCATCTCTTTGATTGGACGCACAGACCTCCATGTCTTTCCAAGGGAAACCGTGAATGCTCAGGTTTATAGCGATGACATCCTTGATGCTTATGTGCGCCCATATGCCGGGCAATAGGTGATGATTTCCTGTTGCAGTAAGACAATGCAAGACCGCACAGGGCTCGCATCGTAGATGATTATCTTCAACAGGAAACAAATTATGCGCCTAGAGTGGTCAGCTCGATCCCCGGATTTGAATTCTATCGAGCACGTTTGGGATGCTTTAGGGAGACGTCTAGCTGCTCTCAGTCCGCCCCCTCAGACCCTTGCAACTGCTTTGCAAGAGCAATGGCTCTCGCTTCCTATGGAACTCATAGCCGGCATAATTGAAAGCATTACACATCGCTGTATGTGCTGTACTGCTTCTAGAGGCGATTATATTCCATATTGAAGCTGCTGTTCCTATAGCAAACTGACACCTTCGATTTGTTCACTTGATACATGTGCTAATTTCTATACTACCCTAATTGCCTGGTAATTTCTTTTTATGTTATTGCTACCTTACTATGTGTTGTGTATTGTGGGTAAGTTTCATGTGTCATTTCACTTATGTAACTTTTCAGTAATCGTGATTTTTGTGATTTGTCCTTGATTTATGATAACCAGTGTATATCACCCACGCTCTGGTGGCCAAGAATCGTACCACGAATCTCGCAACTGCTAGCTGGATATACTAAATAGCAACTTAGACTACGAAAATACACATGAAAGGCGTCAGTTCCTTACACCATCGCGGAATGGCTAAGCTCGGTTATCAGATACTTCTAGCACGCAGTTGAAGTTGAAAAGGAATTCTTTGGCTTATCAAACAAGCACAAAAATATTAGCCGGTTTTCAAATTGCAGGTACTAAATTTTACAAAATACTACTTCGCATTAGTAATATTCTGTAAAATTATTTTTTTACAGTTTTATCCCCCATACAATAGAAAGTGAGATTACTAGAATATTCATTTTGCTTCAATTAGTTGCTTAAAAAAAAGTTTGCACAGAAAAACAAAGCTGGCGGAAAAACTTATTCACTGTTGCTATACCTCTTGTGTTCCTTTCCTTGCAGGCAGCCGGATGAAATATGATGCGTTAGAAATTTCTCTTTCTCTTTTTTTTTAAGCGGAATGTTCTAATTCGGTAAGAAAAGCGTAGATTTTTGCCTTTTTTTGCATTAAGAGAGACGAGCTTCATATCTCTCAAGTCTCGTAAAATATTTCATCTATCACAAAAAAGGCTTTTCCTCCCGGGCTTTCTATTTCCGTAACCCGATCGATAGAATTTCATCTCGCGGGCTGGCAACAGTGCGATTTGCGTTTTTGTTTCACTACTATTTGTTTTCTCGCAAATACCAACAAGCGCGTTTTTTATGTTTTCTGCGCTCCCAGTGTGAAAGTATTTTCCATTTTCTTTTTTTATAATTATTTACTACGCTCAACCGCGTTCCTGACTTCAGAAATTTTTTAAAAAGTTTGGAAATATTTTTGGAGAAAAACTCTTCGAATAATTCACACCAGTGAGGATATACATTTATTCAGATTCCTCATTATTTAATTTCTTTAAATATAATACAGGGCTGCAAGATTTGATGACAACAGTTTGGAAAGTGATTCAGACTTTTAACGCTTCCGACGCAAAATCGCAAAACGAAAACAATAGTTCTTTGGGGACTAAAGCCCCTTTGGACTAATAATTAACTGCTGTTTAATATTTGAATATCAGCAACTTCAAGCAGTGTAATTTAAAGGCATGCGACAAAGTAATCAAAGAATATATACTTGAAACGATCCTGACGCGATCGTTCGCTCTCAGGCTAATCTCTGAACTCAAGACACTTCTTTCTCTCCGGACAGGCGGGGTATATATAGCTTTAACCTACCTTCTAGAATATTCCCTAGAAAATCGCTAAAAATGCCTTCTAGAATGTTCTTGCTCCAGCTATGACATATCGCCAATTTTGTCTCAAAATTTCGCCAAATGGGCGATTTCGCGCCAAATCTGGAAACCCCAAGCCCACCGTGGACTAACGCTGCTCACTCGGTAAACTTCTTTCTCCGTTCCGATGCAGGATCGTTTTTGACCCGCTTTCCGGAGAAGTTGTGCGAAGATCATCGCGGCATTAATAGCTGGTTTGGTTTATTTAATTACGACAAAGCTCTCGAGGGTTATCTGTCTAAGGAAAAGGATGCCTTCCCGGAGGATTTTCTAAAAAAAACCTGTTTGTGTACATCTAACACGTGAAGAAAACAAAAAAACCGCCCATGCAACCAGCCCGTTCTGGATTTGAACACTGGTTCAAACTACCAGTGTTCAGCGACTTTACCGCTCTGCCGCTGGCTGACCCGGCATTAATGGACATAAAAGATTTGATGCCTCTACCTAAAAATGCTTTAAATTTACCCGACAACATTAATATTAATGTTTCAAATTGCTATTGGAAAGTCGTACAGACTGTTATGCAAATGAAGTGAAGAATGCAGTTCATCTTGTAATGCAGGGTACACGAAAAAAGTTCTTTAACTCTGTTAACTCTAGACTACATTTCGAGTGTTACTGTGCCATGGTTTTTACCAAAAGGGACTAGGTAGGAATCAAATTTATACTTCTGAGGCGACCGCTTATGGAAAGTAGTAGTGGTCCTCTTAGAGAGGTAAATTCAGTATTAGTGTTTATTTTATCTTCTCAGAAATACTGGTCACTTTCAGAAATGGTCAGCTTAGGGAGGCGGTCGTTGTGACAGAGTCCATTGTATTTTGAGTACGAAGACTTATAAAATAATTTGAGGATTAAGAAGTACAACAATGGTTAATATGGTCTGATAAATTTATGAAAATCAAATAAAGAGGGTCAGTCAAAGTGATCATACCGTATTAAAATAAATACATTTAAATCTGATGGCTGTCAGAAAAAATAAATAATTAATTAAAAACATTTTATCTCAAAAAAGAGCACAATGTATGCAAAACATTATTTCTTGGTATGTATATAATTAATAATTTTGTAATTATATATGATATTCCACTTTGGAAGAGCGAGTATAATGTTTCATGTTTGTACAAAAAGAACATGGAGTAATCTTTTGTTATTATTTCGGAGTCTTTTGAAAATGTATTATCCGGCAAACCATGATAGATAAGCGATTGGGATCATGGTATTGTGATATTGGCACCTGATAAGCGCGTTGGCATAAAACCACTTCAGGCGTTGCTTGTGTATGTCGCTTAATGATTTCTTGAAGACAAGCTTTTCGTACCGCTTGGAATAATTGCATCGACATCTGATATCAAATGCGTTGCAGGAAAAACATGCCTCAGGATGTGGAACAATTAATATTTCTTTACTCTACCCTAAATTAGGCCTACAGAACGATTAAAAAACTATGCTTGACTTGACCAGTGAGCTTATCTGTTTTTTGTTGTCTTGTTAATGTGTGTAATATCAGATTAACTTATGTTTTTGTCCTATGTTGTATATGTAACTGCTCGGGGACCTTTGTGTACGTTCAACATTAAATAAATAAAAACAAAATACACTTATACAAAACGGCCTCAGCAATGGCTAAGTAGTTAACAACTAGTTAGTCCCAGATTCGTATCTAGAGGATCTGGTTGGCCCATTGTTTTGTGGTTTTATTCATGTGTATCACTAATGCGAGCTAGAGAATCCTTCACAGAGGCATCCGCCTTAGGCAGGTAACTCCTTTACCATGTAACCTAACTTGAGCAAAAATAGGAATATTTTTATAAATTTAAAGAGCTATTTTTATGGCCTAATAATTACTATTATTTAATAGTTTAATAGCCTAATTGTTATTTACTGCTAATATTCTCAATTCGAAGGATTCTATATCACGTAGATAATAACTCTAAATTTGATAGTTATCCCAACGCCGGTGAGGAAGAGGCGTCTGGCAATGATTTATAATTAGGCTTATCGTAATATTCTTTGCTCAAACCTGGAAATTCGAGAATGCTCGCAACTTAGATTAAAACCTACTGGGATGAATACCTATGATTGAAAAATCTAAGTAAAGAAAATGTTAGCAAAAAGCAACAATGAATTAAAAAAGTTTGAATAACTCAGCTGAATATATCTTATTATTAAGAAGTTATTAGCATTTATCACTACTGTGAACTTTCTTTAATAGTATTTAATTATTTTCAATGGCATTAAATATTCACTGCATTGTTAATTTTGCAGCTTTGTGAAACTTATGATTGGTTCAGCTGCTCTACCTGTTTCTTCAGATTATATAATATTCAATATTGAGAATGCTCTTTCGACTGTTGCTGTTGTTCCTGGCATGCTGAAATTGTATTCTATTATTTGATCTAGATTAGGCAATGGAACGTTTTTCTTTTACATGATTGAAAAGTTATATCCATTTTTCTTCACAACTTTACTTTTTCCAAATTTCCTTATTAGCTAACCCTGTAAGATCTGTCTCTGTTATTCCACATAAACTAAGAAATAGATCCTACAATGCACCTGGTGAATTCCCGCACAGGCGTAAATGAATTACCAGCGCAGAAGAAGGGTGAAAAGTAACCCTTTATTAATTCAAAAGTTTAACAGAAAGGCACGATCTTCTTGCGTTACAAAAACACCGTAAACTTGCGGTGAAACTTAAATGCAAAATATAATTCAAGTCAAATCTAAAATAAAATAATGCTGGATTAGCACGTTAAATTACACCTAACAGGTTGACTCACAAAGCCCTAAAAGGCGTGACGATAATCCGAAATGGCCAAGAGGCTTACGTTTAAGTATTCACTTAACTTTAAATTTACATCCTGGCGAGAAAATACTACGGGAAGTTTAGAAGTTCAGGAAAGGCATGAAACTTAAAATAAATTTGTTATTGAAAATAAAGAAAACCCTACAACTCCCCCCCAAAAAACGAAACTTTTGCGATCACTGCTTCATCAAAAAGCTGTTCTATGTTTATTATATTACTTGCGACAGTTTAATTCATTTTTTACTTGAATCTTCAATTTCAGACCATGTTTAATTCACTGTTGTTTATCCAAATAAAAGATTCTGCTTTACCAAAGCTGTTTCTCCATAGCTCAATGTAAAAAAGTAATGTAAATGTCTGACGTCATTTTGAATGAGAACATAAAGACAACATTAAAAATAAACTTAGATCTAGATACAAAATATTTAAACTCGCAAAAGTTAGTATGACATAGAGGTTGTTTTAGTTGCCAGATCACAGTTTTATGCGAGGATGCACTAATTTTTACTTCTTGTATATTCGTCACTTTTAAAATTTTACCAAATAACCGGAACAAAATGACAAACTGGCCAAGACGCATGGACCACATTATCAAGTCAGGACAGTGTCTATCAAAGCAGAACGTCCGGCAAGTCTAGTTATAATATTCAAACATGACAAAGCATACCAGGGTTGTAAACTTAAGGAGAGGTGTTTCTTTGTTGAGGACTTTCTAAGGGAAACTGACTGCTATTTACGTTACACATCGGGAAAAACGCAAAAACGAACCATGCAGCCTGCCCGCTCAGTTGGTCTCGGAACCCGGTTCGAACTAGCCCAGTATTCAACGGTTTTTAATTACTTGGTAACTAGAGCGTTTGATAAGGGATTTTAATTGTTTCCTTTTTGCTTATAACCAGTTTGTATCATTTATTTTTTTAGTGTTATAAGCAGTAGAAACCAAGTCATAAATAAATTATTTTAATTGTCGAACTATCTGGAGGTATTCATCCGCGCTAAGAGTGACGCTTTTCGATTCCATCATTAAGCATCTTTGCGTCAGTCATGAAATCGTTCGTACCAACGGAAAAATATTAGCTAGTTGTTAATGCTTGATCCCCGTATCCTTTACGAAACATTGCAAATACCTCCGTTATTGTTTTTACTGCTTTACAGCTGAATGTTATTGCTGTATTTTGCTCATTCTTCGAATCCATGACTGTACATGTTCACTAAATCGAAGCAAATAATTAATTGCATAGAAAAACGGTTCACGAACTGTGGTACTAAGCCATTGCGTGAAAAAAAATAATCAGTAGTGGCTTAATAAAGCGTTATAATAACTGCTGATGTAAAGGAAAATATTCAGAAGTTAAAATTTGTCATTAAATAAAAGAGAAGAAACTGAAAGGGTTTCTCATGTGATTATTACCGACCGAAATGTGTACAATAGCAAAGTAATTATTAATAACTAGTTTCGGCCAAACCTGGCATATTAGTCGATTTCTTACGCTTTCCTAGAAATCATTGCTTTCTACACTCTGTCACCGAGTATTGTAAAAACCAACTGGCAGCCAACCATATTTTCAGTATTGAGTTAATCATAAAATCAGTTATGAAATTCCAAGCTGCGTCATTAAATCAGTTTCGATGCGAAGTTTGTTTTAAATTAGTTTTTGTTCTTTTAAAATTGTTAACTATAAAGTGTTGTTAATATTAAAATTTCTGAATGTTTCAAAGGTTCGTATAAAACTAAGCAGATTTTTTGAAGACCATCCATTTCAGTTAAGTTTGAAATTTCCGGATGATGAATAGCTCCAAGGACTTGAGAACTATACTATCGTTTTTCAAACATGAATAAACTATATTTAGATTTACTGAATAGTCCTATAACTGCTTTCGAAGTGTTCTAATGCCATATAGATCCTATTTCAAAAAGTTATAATTTTGGAGATCAACTACTAAAAACATGCCCGAATGTTTAAGAAACAAAAGTTTCATGTTGGAAAATAAGCTTCAGCCCACAAAGTCAACGGGAACGTAATAACTCTTCTAAATTGCAGTAACCATTTAAATATTACTCCCAGACAACTGGACAGCTGAAATTTAGATCCTTTTGAGGAAATTTTCTTTAAAGCAACCGCAGAATTATCATACTCTGAAAACATAACAGCTTATTTGTTATATGTTTTAACCTTATTCAGTACAGTTTATTAAATTTATTGTATTAAACTAATACAGCAGTATGATATATTGCAAAAATATTACAGAGGGAGTTCATATGTTCTGAAAAGGAAGACTAGTCTTACTCTATAATTACATATATAATATTACTAATATTACTCTATAATTACTAATAAAGTAAAGGAATTATTATAGAGTACACTGAATAATTACTTATAGAGTCTATAGTCTTAGCAAGGGGCATGCTAAAGATAAAATGTTGCATATCAGTCACCGAGAAAATTCTGTCGGTAAACATATGAAATGTTAGAGAAGGCAAATTAAGATATACTAATAAATGCTGCTAGTTATACATTGGCAAGTTTTCTGGAATTTGTTTAAAGAACAAATCAATCACATATGTTTGTAGGCACACTGTGTATATCGAAGTGGTCATTTTTATGATAATTTTATATAAATAAATAATTCTAATGCCATATAGTGCGTATCTTAGAAACTTTACCTGCAACTATGGGAATTCGCAATTCTCAGAAAATGCGAATTCATCGTGAAATGCAAAATGATATAATTTTATATCGAGAGATTGTATTCTTCCTTCTCTTCACTTTGGAGAGAGAAAATGATTTAGTAGGTAATTACACCTTCCATTAAAATCTCTAATTACCCCCAACAAAAAGAAATATCGGCTGGTCAGCAAAATCTGAACCCTCACAAGTCACATCGCCTTCCACCTATTCCCAGTAGTGATTATTATTTGACATTATCGTACAAAATAATTTTAAAAAAATCATTTTAATTAAGACTTCAGGCTTACAGGTAAATTAATCCGATTCATCATTTAGGGAAGAGAGACATTTTTTTTCTTTCCTTTTAATTTAAACAATGTAACGTAATCATCTTCTGATAGAATTTTTTCTTTGCGAAGATAATTATCATTTTAAGGAGTACGGTTGCACTGCAGCTCTCCGCATTTCATAAATTTAGATATCGTAATCATTAAAGAAGGATTTGTTTCCATTGTTTTTATCAATTTTGTATGCTATTAAATGTATTACTTTTTATTATTTTTATCATGATTTTCTTAAAACGAATTTTGACAGCAATTAAATTGTTACTACCACATTATTAATAATATTTATTATCACTGTTAGCTATAATTAGTATCATTATATATGAAATAAATCTCTGTTATTATTATTTGCTGTTACATTTTTTCCTATTATTATTTAATTCACACTTTTTGAATACTACTGAAGTAATTATTATAGAAATATTATCCTTATTATTACAGTATAAGGTATTTCTCCCGCCTACTTCTCATGCCTTCGTGGTGTAATGGTCAACACTCTCGCCGCGTATTCGAGAGGTCCGAGGTTCGAGTCCCGGCGAGGGCACTACTTATTTTTTACATCTTCTGCTTCTAAATAACCTAATGTCTCTACAACAGTTAACACTAAATTTTATTACTATTCACTATTTTAGCTATAATATTTATGATTATCTCTTACTAAATTAAATTATTCATCGTTGTTACGGATTATTATTAACTAATATAGCATACTATTTATATTCTTATTATTAATATTAAATTTTCTTTATATGTGGTTTGGTCACATGAAAAGGATGCGAAATGGCCATTCAGTTTCTAATACAGCTTTGATAATATGGATTGTTATATTATGTTATAATGCTTATGCGGGAAAGAAATATTTTCGTGACATCAGAGAGCTAAGAACGACCATGTGCCTGTTGCTCACGATGTGTAGCACTGGAACGTCTTCAGTCCAATGATACGTATGTTTGATGAGTGTGCTGCTGGAATGGCAGTAATTTTCAATCCGTAGAATTTTAAGGTTCTTTTTCGCAATTTCGTCAAGAAAAACAGGAATTTAATTTGTATATATAAGCTTATATATTTTATAAACACATAATAATGTAGAACTATAAATACAAAGTGCAGATAAAGTTGAAATATATTATATTTAAATAAGGAAATGAGTTTAAATTACCAAGCTATTTCATAGAAAATATATCGGCTCCTGCGTCCGCGTTCTTGTTTCCGCGGAATTTTGCACATTATTAAATTGTTTGACTGCTAAAAATATATTCTGAAAAATAGATAGTTTAACATTTTTACTGATAGTTCTTTATCAGCAGACTAGCAAAAATCTGGAAAACAGTCAATCCTGCAACTTCAGGTCTAAGATTGTTTATTGTAAACTTTTCAAAACTATTCAAAGTTCGTGTTTACAAAAATGTACTACTTAAGTGTGTACCTTGCAAATTCTCGCTCAGGCGTGAAAATCGACATAATCAAGGAAAGGGTGTAAAAGACCCTTTTACGTATCACAAACTGTTTAACGAAACACACGGACGTGTGCAAAAAACAGCACCGAAAGCTTGGGGTGAGAACCTTAAAGTTAAATTAACATTAAAGGTAAAGATGTAGTATTAAACTACATAATTCAATTTAATCTAACAGGCTGACTCAGAAACCTCTACCGGCAGGATACTAACTCGATCACAAGAATGCGTAGCCGCTAGTAAGATTAACAGCTGGAGAAACGTGTGCTTTCGCTAGCGAAATCACGCTCTGTTCGAGCTTTTCGTTCCAACAGTTTAAATACTCTCGTTCACCTACTTCATAAACATCTTAACGAGGAAATGCGAGGGGAAATAAAAGAATTCACTAAAGGCTCAAAAATTAAAATAGCTATTAGTAAAACTAAATAAGGCCTTAGAAATCATTTTTTATCCAATATGTTTAATAATAATTATGAAGTAAAACATTTTTTGAAAGAAAGATGATCAGCTTTTTCAAAATCTTTTGATCATCATTTGGAAAATGCTCGTGTTACCAAAAAAAATCTATTCATTTATCTCAAAATTTATAACTATTCCTTTGTCAGTTGAGTAACAAACCTACTAAAGGTGCCATGTTATTCCCCTGAAAAAAAACTTCTTTACGTGGGTAAGTTATCACGTTAGTTAAGTCGATTTTTTAGACAAGGAACTCTTAATTCATGAAATTAACATAGAACCATAGTCCAGTATGTTAATTCATTTTTATTATTATGCTAGCATGCATTTGTTCTCAATTATATTAACAAATCAGATCTCACTGTACCGAATATAAATCTTTTATTTATCTTTCATGCCAGTTCAAAGCCAGTACTCAAATTGTCACCATTTGGAAACACGTAGCATCGTAGGATGCTTAATTTATTTTTAAAAATCGAATATATCTAAAAGCTTATGAAATGAATGATTTGAAAGCAAAAAACGCGCTTCTTTACAATTTAAATATTCATTTTAATTTTTAGTAATACATGAAATTGAAATCAGTTTTAAATATACATAATTCATATAAAATTCAGTTTAAATATTCATAACACACCGAATTAAAAAATTTAATGAGTATTCAAAACATTATTCTAATTTCTAAAAGGTATTTCTAACGTCATATACACAGTCCAGTCACATTAATGTGACCATCTGTCAAAAGCCAGAATAACCACCTTTCGCAGAGCGGACTGCTGCGAGACGTGCAGGAAGAGAGTCACATAGGTCCCTGAAGGTGTTCTCTGGGATGTTGAGCCATGCCGACTTTAATGCCGTGGCCAGCTGCGCTAGATTACGCGGTTGAGGATCCATGGCGCGAACAACTCGATCGAGATGGTCCCACAGATGCTCGATTGGGTTTAAGTCAGGTGAGTTTGCTGGCCAGGGGAGGACGGTAAACTCATCCTGGTGCTCTTCGAACCACGCACGTACACTGGCAGCTGTATGGCACCTCGCATTGTCCTGCTGGAAGATGCCATCATCCTGAGGAAAAACAATGCGCATGTAGGGGTGAACATGGTCCGCAAGGACAGATGCGTACTTGTATTGATCCATTGTGCCTTCCACAATGATCAGTGAACCTAGAGAATGCCAGGAAAACATTCCCCAGACCATAATGCTCCCGCCTCCAGCTTGGACCGTTCCGGCAATGGTTGCAGGGTGGTTCCTTTCAGAGGTTTCACGCCTTATACGCCAACGTCCATCTGTCCGATGGAGCATAAAACGCGATTCATCCGAAAACGCAACCTGTCGCCACTCAGTGGACGTCCAGCTGCTGTACTGGCGTGCAAATTCTAGCCTTCGCCGTCGATGAACAGCAGTCAGCATAGGTGCACGAACCAGGCGTCTGCTTCGGAGGCCCAGACGCAGCAATGTTCGCTGAATAGTACTTTGGGAGACACTTTTGGTAGCCCCTTGGTTCATTTTGGTGGTCAGTTGCTCAACGGTAGCCCGTCTATCTGCCCGAACGCATCTCCGCAACCGTCGTTCGCCTCTGTCATCTATGGCCCGTGGTGCACCACATTTGCCACGTCGCTGATTTTGGACAGTCCCATTTTGCCATGCACGGTACACTTTTACCACGGCGGCACGCTAACAGTTCACAAACTCAGCCGTTTCGGAAATGCTTCCACCCTTGGCCCGAAAGCCAATGATCATGCCCTTTTGGAAGTCGGATAAATCGCTTTGTTTCTGCATTACGCCAACGATTGAAATGTTTTCCGAAGCCCTCACACACCCTTTATATACGCTCAACTGCACTGTGCTGCCACCTGCCTTCTGTGATTGGTTATTTAACTCTGACATGGAAAGTACGTGGTGGTCACATTAATGTGACTGGACTGTGTATTATCTAACTCATACAGAAGATTCTGGTTCTTTCCTTACTGAACACTTCGAGACCTGGGTTTGATTCCAAACAAAGGAGCTGGCTGCGTGGATGTTTCCGCGGCCTTCCCCATGTGTAACGTGTATACGAGCCAGATTCTATTAGAAAATATTCCACGGAGGTATACCTCATACCCCTTAGGCAGATAGCCCGAGTGTGAGTTATCGTAATCAAAATAAACTAATAGACGCTTCTAAATAAATCTCTTCAAACTGTTCATTGTTTCCAGTTTTTACGTATGAGTCTTCGTAGGTAAGCGATCGAATGAAATAAATGAGCAACTGTACTTTGAATACTTATGCTTTTGGACTTTTAAATAAGTTTTCACGTTGAGACTAGGATGAAATAATACCATAACACATTTCTATATTGTAATTTTAACGGTTTATTTCAGATGTCTAATATGCTTTATAGCTTGGATTCCTATGGGGTTAGGTTCGTTTAGGGCCGAGAGATAAAACCATTAAACACCGATAACTCGACCCAGGTTCAAATTTTGTTGAAGAAGCTGACTTCAAGAGACGTTTTATGGTTTTCTCATGTGTAACGTAAATAAGAGCCAGTTTTCCTTAAATGTCCTCCATAAAGACATCGCTTTTCTCACGCAAATAGCCCTCGAGAGCTTTGCCATGATCTAAATAATCCTAATTTTAGGGAATTAATTCATAAACCAGTGTTCTAGCCGTAACTATTTAGTTTAAAATTGTTTGAAGCTTAAAAAAGGAACGAGAAAATTATATCATAATTTTAAAAATTTGAGGATTCCACTATTTTTAAAAGTTTTATTAACGTTTTAAATTTTTAATAGTGATTTTTCTAAGGTATTACACTATGATCTGAAATATGACTGAGTTTTTTCGTATTTATTTATTTTATTTTAATATGTACGATTTAAAACAACAAACAGGAAATATCAAAAATGTATTTCTGATCTCTCACATTTTGCTAATATCCACATTCTTAGCAAAGAAAAGAAGCTGCCAATATACTTGATGTATGATCTTTCACTTATCTCTCATATTGTATCTTTCCTCTGCTTTATTAACAGTGCAACAAGACAAGAGATATCTTCTGACTTCCCCAAATATTTTCTGACCCTGGAAGAATTGCTAATATTTAACCTGGAGATCAAAACATCTTGCACATTTCTCTCTGTTTGCTTCGAACACCTGAATGTACATATCTCGGGCCAGCTGCAACCACTGTTTAAAATCCTCAGCCTGAGGTACTCATTTGTATTAATATTCCAGGCTGTTCGCGTTGATCGTCAAAAAAGGAAGAAGGAGGGGAGAAAACCGTTTTCATTTACTGAAGTCCAAAAGCAGTCGTGGAGTCACTGGACAGGAAATGTCGTTTCTTTTCTGCTTCGTTTTTAATCCATCTACAAAATCTATCAAAGCGATTTAAAAGATATGAGAGCGCTTTCTATGCTTATTTTATCTTTTTAATATTCTGATATGTATCTAATTAATATAAATGAAAATGTACTTAACTTGTTGTGTAATCAAATGATATTTTTATGAGCATATTCAACGTAATTGCAATCACTAAAAGGTACTGTTTCTATTTTTATAGAGTTAAGTTCCGATGAATTGACATAGAAAACTATTTCAACTCATCATATTATAATAAATTAACGGAAAATAGTATTTAAGGTTTATTAGTACTTTCGAGAAGTTTAATCTAGTTTAAAGATAGAAAAGATAACATATAAAATCTGAAAATAAAACTTAGCAACGTAAATTAATTCAGTATTCAAAATTAAAGGAATACTCCCTAAATAACAGATGAATAAACAGCATAAGGTGTAAGGGAAACTCAGTTATAGGTTGTAATAAAAAACCTTATTTTCGGAGAGAATTTGAAGAATTTCGTTGCGTTAAAACTCTTATTGAGAATGTTGGTTAGAACCGGTTCTTTCTTTATCCCTGATAGTAATTTTTCCATCATTTCACAGTAAGTAAATTTAATTTTTTATTAAAAACTCAGGGTTCGATAAAACTATTAGGAACCTGGTACAGAATCATTTGAATTTATATTTATTTCATCTTTAGTAATGCATCTATATCATATAGATTATAATATATATATATCTGATTATTTGCATAAATATTTTCACCGTGAATAGGATTAACTAGTGGGCTGCAGCCAAAGTAAAATTTGTACGTTCTCTGTACCTCTGAAAAGCAAATGTATTAAAAACCTTTCAATATGAAGGAAATCTGTTCATTTTTTCCAAACCAGTTCATAAAAAGAATTATCGCCAAACCAAGAAACAAGAACTGTCGACACTTCAGGTTAATACATACGACGTCATGAGTTAAATTTAATGTACTATAACAACATTTTCTCAATATCAATAAAAGGATTAACATGGCATTAACATATTGTGTCAGTTATACTAATGTGAAACAAAAACGTTGCCTAAGGGCAGATATTTATTTAAAATACTGACATTAACGAAACATTTTCGAAATACAATGACGTTACATGCAATCGCGTGCTTTTCTTCAAGGTCAAAATATGTTATGACATTACATAATAATAATATGTCTAATACCTGGCAATGCTTATTTTATTTCATATTTTGTAAAACTTGCAAATTTTTGATTAACAAACTCTATGATTTGAAAGCGAGCAGTAGCAACGCTTTTCGAAATAAAGCAGACTTTTATCTCCAGGGTGCGAGACTGTTGCCACTAGAAAAAACGACGGCGAAAATGAGCGTTTTCAGGATTTTTAATCAATATCTCGACTGATTAAAGTCTATGAAGATGAGAATGGTCGAAATGGCTTTCCACGAATTTTTGGATTCCCGAGGTAGCTCTCTTGAAACTGAACTCCTCGCCGTTCGGGAAGAGATAATGCCGCAAATAAACAAACAGACAGACGCGCACAGATTTTAGTAGATATTTTTTTAGATTTTAGTAGATATTAGTAGATAAGAGAGATTCGTAATATTCTGTATCATATGCCTGACTTTTCGCGAAGTGTGGAAAGAGCATATCTTGGTTTTGTGGCACGTCCGCCGGTCTTCAGTGGAGAATGCCCGCAGGGAGCAGGGTGTTCATCAGCATACTATCCACTCAGAAAGCACCGTTATGCTTCAAAATAGACGTAATTGTTGCGTAATGAGTTGTATTCTTACGCAGCGTAACACAGTTATTTTCTATACTGGAAGAGCACATTCATTATTTGCAAAGTAATCTTCTGCGCGCTTTCTAATGAGCTTGTTAAATGTTATTACATACCTTTCTTAAATGACTGTGGTCGAAGGTTAAAAGAAAGATTGTCATTTTTTTTACCTAATAAGGTCCTGTGCTCTCAACGCATTGCCATTTGTGAATAACAACTCAACAGGACGCGGTTATCGCTCCCGGGATGACGTCCATCTCTGCTGATGTCAGCTGCGGACGATAGTTGAGGAATGGGTCTGTCGGGAGCGCATCATCAGCGCCGACCGCTTCCGGCGCGACTCGATTGCTGACTAGGGAATTAATTTAAACATCAATCGGCACTAGTTGTCGTAGTCCAGAGAATTCGTTTGCAAATGAGTTAACTGTATTAAACGAGAGGCGAATGTTGTAGAGTAATCGTATTCAGCAATTTGCATTCTGTTTGAATATGTTAACAAATTATTGTTTCAATTCCATAGAAAATCCCGGGGTTAAAAAGGTCTTGACGATTCGTGAACATCTTTGCATTCATTTACCACTTTTGTTCATAACATCAACTCTCGACGAGCAGGTTAAGATGATTGGGGGTTAAACAGGCACTTTACAGATAAGTTTAATTTGATGACTGCACAATGATGGAAAACTTCTACCACAAACTATAGGCGTAAAACAAAATGGTCTACCGAAGATACAAGAAGGAAAAGAAAAATACGTTGCATTACAACGGAGACAGAGATGAAGTCTGCTAAAGACATCATTTACTGTCTCTAGTTGTTCTAGCCGATTGAAAATATGCTCCAGAATGGTAAATGTGTAGAGACATCAGGATTTTTTGGAAGCAGGAGACATGAAAAATAAGCAACGCCTTCGCCGGGAATCGAACCACGGACCTCTCGGTTACGCGTCGAGCATGCAGACCACTACACCACGAAGGCATGCGAAAAGGGCGGGAGAAATACCTTATATACTCCCCCTTTTTTTAAAAGGGCAACTGGGGTTTTGGGGACCCAATCGCCAAATCGCGGTGGTGGAGAATCATCATCCACCACCTTTTCTAGTTCGGGCGCCAGTGTAGAGACATTAGGTTATTTCGGAGCAGGAGACATGAAAAATAAGCAACGCCTTCGCCGGGAATCGAACCACGGACCTCTCGGTTACACGTCGAGCATGCAGACCACTACACCACGAAGGCATGCGAAAAAGGCGGGAGAAATACCTTATAAATGAAGTGAAACAAATGTTTAAAAATGAATAGAATATTGTTCTTTAGTATCACTTGTAGCTTAGTTCTTTTCTTTTTAATTATGTTTATTCTCCCATTATTTTCAATGTGGGCTTTTTGTTTTGAATACTGATATAATTTTTTCTAACAAATGAACTTTATCTCCAAATTAAACTGCTTAAAGGTGATTTGGATAGTTTGGAGGTGAAGGTAAAAGGAAAATGTTAAGGCTGCCTTTCTGTTAGTTAAAATATGGGCTGCTCCTTTGACCTATGTTTTAAAATTATAATTTTCAGTTAATCGTGAGTTTGATGACGTTCCCAATGTTATCGCGGTTAATCGGAAATCCGCGCTATTCTCTATCAATATGTAATGAAACGAGCCGTTTAAAAACTGTCCTTAATTTTAACAATATTTTAAAATAGTTGTTATTAACATTTTCCGTGACTTTGAAAAATTAGTAAACGATGTTTCGAATGTTGGACGTTGTGCTTATCTGCAGAATACGATTTTCAATTTCTTATCTAAGTATTATCGTTTGCACCGAAAGAAAAAACCCATAGTCATGATTAAATTTTGTGTTAGCATGCATAGAAGTTAACTTTCTGGTCTATTCCAGCAGATATACTGAACAACGATAATTGATAGTATCTATAACTCCTTTGAAGTTTGAACATACTTTCCTAAAATATTATCTTCTTACCGACAGAATTATCCATACAATGAATTGTTTGCATTGTATTCCAGTGTACATCTGCTGTAATGGATTCGAAATTTCAAATGTTGCATAAAAGCAAACGGGGTCAACATTAACACGATCCAATGCTTTTTCTACGAATGGATGATTTCGTGATAGACGCGAAGATATCGATGGTAGCAATTTTGAATATTCAAAAATCTACGCCACACTAAGATTACTTTTTTGCCTAGATTTAAATTTCACATTAGCTTGTTTCATCTCAGTTTCAATTATTTTAATTTTGGGCAATATATTAAAGCGGATTTATCACACAAATTTAAATTCTGCTTATATACAGGTTTTCAAATTTTGCATTAAAATCTAACTTCACGGCTAAAAAATGCATGGAATTTATATTCGAAAACATACAGCAATTTAATTTCAATATTTACAACTCCTAATTTTATGAAAGCAATCAAAGTGCAAAGTGAGAGAGTCGTTGTTTTAATTATAATAAATAAAATACCACGTATTCATGATATTTTGAGGAAATTTGAAATTTTGGGGTTAAACACGTAACTCTCGGAGGGTTAATTTATAATATTTTCCACTCCTAATTTTGTCAATAGTTGAAATATTATTCAAATTAAAGAAACCCTTTTCTAACGCGGTATAATGCGTACCACGGTATAAAACAGTTTTCTTTTTTAGCATGATTTTTTTCAACATAAAAGAGAGTATTGAAATAGTAGAAATGTGCCTCTTTTGGGTTTAGTTCTTCCGCGTAGGTATGTGTCCAAAGTTCGTATAAGAATAATAGCGCTTCTTGTAGAGGATTCCATAAGTAACATAATTTAATGCTTTGTTTTAGGAGGCGAATTTTATCTATAAAACGTTATTGTATTAATTTTATTACTCACTTTGCTATTGTTTATGGCACTTCTGAATTAAAGGGAGCTTAGTGTTTTAAATTTCAAATACCATATATTATTTTTATGAAAGAGATCGTATATACCGTAACTAAACGCAAGCACTTTTCTTACAGGCATTTTCTTGTGTTTTTTCAATGTATAATATTTGTCTAAAACATTATAATGCGTTTATTGCTTTCGAAAGTCTTCGCTTTTTAAATAATTACAGAGTGATTATATTTTTAAAAAAAGTATTAAAGGTCTTTTATTTTACCCAACGGTGATATTTTGTGGATTATTTGTGCTCTCTGAACCGTACAACAAGTAGATTAGAATTTCTACATTTCACTTTGTGATAGTGTAATGTAACAGAACAATTGCAATCGTCCAGAAATTGGCAGACCTCTTTGAAAATGTTACTTATTTTATACTACTCAGCTTTCTTTACCTATGATAATTTAGAAATTAGATCTTAATTACAACATCTCTGAAAACTGCTAGGTATCCCAGGTAGTGTGCGTAATCTAATCTAAAAATGAGAAGCAGAACATGAATGAACGAAACGTAAGATGGATTAATAAGAATTGCTGTGTAGGTTTTCCAAGTAGAATTCCTAGAAATGAAGGCTAAATTTAAAGGTGTTTTCCGTGTGGCAGCGATTTTTGAAGATTATTTGTGTTTGGAATTTATTGCTGATTGTATATTATTAAATAGTTTTATAATGCTTCTAAATACAGTTTTCAAACATCTACATCATTACTATAGTTCGTAAAAGACTTTTTAACATCCTTTTAGTTATTCGGTTAGAGAAGAACAGTTTTGTTATAACCATTAATAATAATGTAACTTAATTATAATGCAATGTAATTTAATTACATTATAGTTAATGTAACGTAATTAACTTAATTATATTTTAATTAATGTAATGTAACTTACGTTACTTAATTATAATGTAATGTAACTTAATTATATTTTAATTAATGTAATGTAACTTACATTACTTAATTACAATGCAATGTAACTTAATTATAATGTTATTTTCCAAAGTTTTTTAAAATTGGCGTAAAGATTAAAATTATATATATTTTGAATTACCGACATTTACATTCTTTTCATTTATGAATGTATATGTTTGTTCATTTAGAAAATTATTTATTCTCTTACCAGGTTTAAGCTTATTGTTAACTGGTAATTATAGCAATCGATATATTCTGGCTTACATGTCTGAAAAGTATTTCATCGCATACCACTCTATGAAAATTCTTCCGAAATAATGCTGCGGTTTTTGAAATTAAGTTCGCATCCGAGAAGAAACATATTTCTCTGCAGACAAACCCAACGGTGTTTCGCAATCCTAATCGAATTTCCCGTCTTGAAGCAAGGATCTATTTTGATCCTAATCCGTCGCCGCTCCCTGCAGAATTGAACGGAAGCAGAAGACTCGGATGAACTCTCGAGAGCGTTGACGAACTCTTTGGGAAGAGGAACTCGAGAGAGCTGGCTTTTAATTAAATTTCTGGGGGCGGTTCTTGTTTTATGCTTTCAAATAACTTTGTGGAGGGTGCTTGTTAACATTCGCTTGTAGCAGGGGTAGTCTCTCTTTTGTCCTTTAAATGCGTCTGCATTATAAAAGTCCGTGGTTTTATTGCTAAAATATTTATATATAAATCCCTTAAAAATATTTTACAATATTATTGTCAAAACGTACATGTTCGTATGCGTATTAGAGCAGGAGATCTCAACCAGTGGGTAAGTCCCCTCTTGTAGGAGAATTTCATAGTTTCAGAGGGGAATGAGGTCAGCCTTTTTGTTCGGCTGTTAAGTATTTAGTTTTAGTTTATGTATAAAAAATTACATTTATGGCAGTTTTTTTTATTTATGGATATTTTCTATACTTGTTTAATTTATAAAAAACATTAAAATAATTAAAATTTAAATAAATGCACATGTATTTTCCGAGTTCTGTAAAGGGGGGGAAGGATTGTCTAACAGTGTTGAAAGGAGTGCATTGGCAGAAAAGCTCCAAACCACTGAATTAGAAGCTTCTATGCCGTTTAAAAACTAAACACTAAATTTGGGATAAGTATTTTTCGACATTCTGGAAAAAATACTGTAAGAGACCTTTCCCCCTTCCCCAGTCTTAAAGACCTTCCCCAGTCCCCTTTCCCATGTCTTTTGCGGGCATTTTATAAAGCTAAGAAATGTGCTCAAAGTACTTTCAAGCAATGATATTTGAAATCTAGGTGAAATTTTCAAAGTGACGAAAATTACCATGTTTTTTGCGTTTTACCAATTATCATGTTTTTTGCATTTTTTTGCAGCAAAGTTGTACAATTATATTTAAGGTTTCAGTAAGTAAGTTAATCACCCTTCTATCTTCTCTTTGCTTTATGTCTCATATATTTCTTCAAACCAGAAAGTAATTCAAATTATGCAAATGGGATGCAAAGAAAATTGCAAATAGAATGCAAGGAAGGTTATACAAATGGAACACATGAAAGGTTTTAAAAGATAGGTAGGATAACTGCAATTCATTTATTGTGAGTGAATACACGCCATGCTACCTCGAAGAATTTAGCAACAGTCTGTCTTAACTGGAGAAGGGCACAATATTTCTCTTTCTTTGCCTTTCGAATTGGGTCACTGTCAATGATTACCATACTCGGCTAGCATGGTATTTGAGAGAATCTTGTTCTTGGAAACTGTAATACTACAAGGCAAACTGGTTAAATTTACAAATGTTATCAGTAAGTTAATCCATATTCTAGCTTTAATTGTAACCCAAGCAGGAGTGGTCAAATAAAGTGGTGCAGAGATTTATACTGTAGTGAGTTGAATTTGATTTTAATCTAGACAATAATTCGCCAACAGAGAAAACATAGCTCTGCGGGAAATACTATTACATAGGTATACTGGTGAGAACACTTAACAACAAAGTTATTATTGGGGAAACTAAGAAAAAGAATAGTGCTCAAGTGATATCACTATTAAAGCGACGAAAGTTAAATACTCATTTTAAAAAAGATTGAGTAATGAGTTGTAGTTTTTAGTTTGAAGATACCGAATGCTGTCTGGCGACAGTTTGGAAGGCCTTTTCGTGACTGAAGGCTCTGATTGATGGATGGTGTTTATGGAAAATGCATTCGTCGATGAAGGCAACCACAAAATTATTCATTTTGATATCATCAATCATCATTGATACATCAAAGTACATTTTGATTTCCTTTCTGCAGTTTAATAATGCTTACAAAAAATTAAACTTTAAACAGTGCAGGTAGAATTTAATAGGTTCGAGATGGGCAAACAGCATACTATTCATGCAGAAATGCGTTCATTATAAATTAAATTTATTAACATAGGTGAGGTACATTGAAGAAATAATGCAAACAATAATGCATTTTAAAAAGTCACACGTAACGAATTGAACAGAAGTATTACTATTTCGTTATAACAATATTAGTCCATATTATAAGAAACAATTTTCATCACAGCATACATGGCCGTATTTAAAGCGGCTGAGCGCTGGCTGGCATTTGCCGTTTCCCAATACAAGTGTTTTTGCAACAAAAAAGCAGATGATGATATCCCCTCCGTCTTATTCTGATATCGCTCCATTCCAAGCATGAATATGAAGATTTGGAACGTAAGGAGTCCGATTCAGTGCAAATAAGATCTTCAAAAATATTTAGTGCATTTAAGTCAAAGCTGAGGGACTCTTGTTAGGAACAACGGAGAAGAAATTATCTCTTTCGACGTATTTTATTACCTCTTAAAGTTTGTTTCAGTCGTTTTAAAACACCTTATATTTCTCCAGTGAGAGGAATCACAAAGGAAAAATGCTGTTAATAAAAATGTGGGTTGGCTCTTCTTAGACTAAAAAAGGGGAGACGAATGCGTCAGTTGATATGTTATAAAAGCTAAGTAAGATGTAGAATTATCTCACTCTCAATCTCACCTCTTCGTGCTTATCCAAAATTTTAAGCCCATTCGAATATTCCTTGCTGATCAATAACTGGTGAATAGTGATTAAATTTCGACTCATTAACGCACTATTTTTGAGAATGACCGTTCGAAAGCTTTACGAGGTCTGAAAATGTCATCAGTAATTTCAAACCAAAAGGCCACTGTCATCTGCAGGATTCCAGAGATGTCAAAAATTAAACGTAGATGTAAAACGTAAATAGAGACAGTTTTCTCTTAAAATTTCAATGCATGCATCCTTCTTGTTAGACAAGTAGCCTTTCTGTTATTTGCCACATTCAATTAACTAACTTTTAATTCTATGTTTCAAAACCTTTCGAAGGCTTTTTTATTATTATTTTTAATTAGATTTTACTTTTTACAATTATTACTGGGGTTAATTAAAGAAACGTTACATATACTTCTATAAAAAGTAGAATAGAGATATTACTTAAATATATACAATAAAAAAATATCTAAGATCTTCGAACTTCCCGGGTTTTACTTGAAAAAAAAACTATTTTATTTTTTAAAAAAAAGCTCTCTTCCAGGATTTATTAACAAAATGAGTTATTAAGCGAATTCTGAAAAGAAAGAAACGATTGAAATGTTTTTATGAGTGTTCTCAATTGAGAATAATGACTGGTAAATGTTTTTAATCGATACTGAAACTTACACCTAGCAATCGATGTCGATTTGGAGAAAAAGAGCATTTTTAAACTTCAGAACTTTCTTCTTCGTAAAAAAACAGCTCATTTGAAAAAAATTCTAGCTAGATAAATTTTTGTTTTTAAGAATCCCGTTAATAGTTCTGGAGTTCTTTTTCCCAAGAAAATAAATTCATCGCTCTTCCTCCACACATTGATTTCGCAAGACTTTTTTTCTTTCTCTGCGAAATCACTTTAATGATGACCATTTTCTCCGATTTTTCAAAAGACAGGTCATCATATCAGCACAATGTGACGAATTTTTTTTAAGTGTCAATACAGGGTTGCTAAACTGGCCTTTTTTCGCTGTATTTGGCATCATAGAATGCGGCATGTGGTTCTTTACATTTTTCTGCATTTTATCTTGCGATCATCTCCTATTATATCATTGCTTGTTATACAGCCACTTCTAGTAATACGCTTATGTTGCACAAAACCATGTATTAATAATGCGATCCAAGACTAAAGTACCTAATAACAGTATATCTTTACATTTTCAGATATTCAATAAAAACACGTGCAAGTGCGTGATCCCTGAATAACGCATCTTAAAACCATGCATTAATTACGCTGCTGTGAGAACACGCCTAAAACTAAATGATCATGTTTTCGAAAATTGTGGCTGCGTATGTCCAAAATTCCTATTACAAAAACCGCTATAGAACAAACATATTTCAAGCATCAGAATCTCTTCATCTGACTAATGTAGCCTAAATATAATGTCATTATTTCAAAAATATCAAGTCCTTACTTGTTATTATACTGCTTAAGATAACGCGTTTTCGGACATTACGCAGCTGTTGCATAAAACTACATTTAAATAATGAGCTCCAGAATATCGTACAACAAAACTCATTGTGAACCCAGATTTATTCCTGTGAATATTATAGGAATTGAATAGTCCGTGTAAGCCGCCCGGGTGTCCAAACCCGTTTTTACTTGTCACTTGTGAATAATATGATCTGGATATAATGCTCTAAAATATTTAGAAGCGCATAAAATTGTAACCATTTAAACTAGACTTCTTGGTTTATGCCGGGACAATCAGCAACTTTAGTGTCGTATCTTGCTTCTGGATTTATCCTGGAAAACGTCCCACGTTCTGGAAATACTGGTAAGTAAATAGATAACATCGAAGTTTAGTGCTACTGCATGTAATCACAGCGATATTTTTATAAAATATAAATGGATTATAGAATCCTGTTTCAGATAATTTAATACAGTGGACGAAAAGAATGTTTTGGATTACTATTCAAGGTATACGTCCTGCTTGAAAAAGTGGGCAGTGCACTGGCGCAGTTTTGAATGGATCACTTTCGAAAAACATAGAACAGAAAAGCTTAACTTTTGCAAGAAAGTATTTTGACAAAAGAGAACTAAATGATAATAAATTTATGTAGGTGGTTAGATTTTCGGTTCAGAAATTGTGAAAAACTAGTTGTGTCGTCGCCGGAATTCACACGGCGGATCATCCAGTCGCTAGTTTGATGAGCTAACATTTACACCACGAAAGCGAGTCTGAGATGGATGATATAAATCCATACACATTATTCAATGACATATTGTGTTCTTAAAGATACCAAACAGCTGAAAGAATTAAAAAATGATAAAAATATATCATTGAAATAGAGCCACATGGGCCGAGAATGTTTTCATTTTCAGATTAATCTTGCTTGTTTCAACTTTTTTGGGTAATGAAGGTAATGAAATGCAGAAGGATGTGTTGATGAATTACTACTATTCAATATAAAAGTATTTTTCTTCTTACTTTCCTGCCAATACTGTCTTGTCTTGGATTACGTTCGGAAAACTTTTATCACTTTTAACTTTTGAGATACTCTAAAGAAAACTACTAAGGTATAACTATGATATGTCTTTATATTAATAAAGTTCCGAATAAACTGCAAAGGTAAATAAAGAATATTATAGATGAAAATGAGTAAATAAATAAATATTTAAATATTTAAATATTTTATACCCAAATTTTCTAAAATATTTTAATAAAAGTGTAAAGAGATCTTTCTTGTAAAACAAAAACAAAATTAAGCTTCCCGTTATGATTTTGTTTATTAATTGCAAAATTGCTGACTAATTATTGAAATATTCGTCCACATAAGTGTTCCAGTTGTCTCTCATACAGACCAACAGCAATATCTGCTTTAATGTTTAATCGTATCTCTAAACTTAAAACTTCTACTGTTTTATTTGCAAGTATTTTAAGCTATGGCAAACTTTTTAAAATTTACGAAGATCTTTTTAAAAAGGACATGCGTAGATACATTGAATTGCCAGCTCAAAAATGCCACCAGTTGCATTAACATCGAAATCAAACATGAATTATTATTGCTTTTGACGCATTCCAAAACCAGCTGATCCGACGGGAAGCGAAAACGTAATATCAACTATAAAAATGTAAAAAAAAACATTCAATGAAAACTGTTGTATATTCCGAATCAATGTGATAAATTGTACGATGTTGAATAGATATCCTCGTCTGGTTTGACAATTAAATGTATAAATTTTTATTTTTAAAGTCAAAAATACATTATAATTTATCAAATAAAATAGGAAAAATATTAAAAAAAATCTAAACTAAGTTTTTATTCCAATTTTTGAAAAAATATTAACTTTTGCAAAACAAATGTGATAGGCAAATATGTAATGACACTTACTTTATAAACTTATTCAAACAATTTTAAAACTTTGAATACATCAAAATAACAACAAACACAAAATCGTAAACACAAATGATGTCCACACCTACACATCAACTCACAATAATGACCATTACACCGTTAGTGGTGCAATCACACTGAAACTTTCAAAACTATAATATGAAAAGAGTGTGTATTCAATTGGTTACAATATGCAGTAAGGTAAAATTTGTATTTTGATTTGATTTACATGACTGAATATTAGTATGTTGCCAAATGGCAACTACATGCATTTAAGGGTTAAACAAAAAAGTAAAGTGTCAATGAATTAATGATTAATTACTTTGATGAGGACTGGCGGCCTACCACTACATAATTATCATTGTTTTTGTAAACGTTCTCTTAAGTAAAAACATCTTGTTCTTCTGTGAAGCAGTTCACGGTGATTACGCTTTCCAGAATTGACAATCCGCTAGCCACCATCTGCTGACACCTTTTCAAATGCTTTAAACCTACGGCCCACCCAGAATTTTCTACTTTTCTTATTTTATTTTTGCCATTTCCTTACTATTTGTATTGATTGAAAATGCCTAAAATATTTTTCAAGTAGAGGGTTAAATATATTCAAGTATATTTTTCACAAGTGACCTAGTTGTTAAGACCGTTAAAGGCTCGTAATTCGTCCTGGATTATATCCCAGAAGAATAGGGCGGCTGAATGATTGGTTTTCGTGATTTTCCCAAGCATAACGTGAATACTAGACAGTTTCTCTTTAAACTCCCTTCCCTAAGACATTCCTTCCTATAGGCAGATAATCCTAACGAGTTTTGTCATATTCCAACAACCACAACCATTATATGCGCTTTTGTATGAGATCCGGTGTCCCCTAAAACATGTCCAGTAGTCCATTTTAATACACATATGTTGGCATCTTGGATGTGAATGATGTACGTCATCATTTTCTGTTTGTCGTTTGACAATATTTGCTGCATTTGTTAAAAATATTACTCCTAGAACATTGTTGGCATAAATTTTGTATGTATTTCATTACAAACATTAGCCCCTTTTCTTCTGTTTATTACAGTTTAAAAGTAATTGTCATTTCGTTGTCGAAAACAGGAAGTATGCCGAATAAAGTCTGCTGTCTGTCAGTTGATAGCAAGTTTGTCAAACCATTTCACTGGGGAAAAACTTTGATAGTGTACTGAAATGTCATGGGCTTTTTTCGCGGCTGCTTTACCGTGCCTATTTGGCTTTAAATCAAAATTCCAATCTGATAACCCTGGAACGATTTCTGGCTAAGCGGGCCATTCTCACTGCTACGCTAGCGCCATCTGTTGGACGATCCGGTCGTTGAAAATCTGCTCCAACATAAAATTGCAAATTGATGTCCCTCCAGGGAGTCTCATTATACAAATTTCTCGAATGTTTTTTGCTGCTATTGTCATAATGGTGTAATGATCGTTAAAATTCAACGCCGTTTCTCGGAACTTCTTTTTCCTTTTTTTTACTGCTTTTCCGTTGAATTAGATGCGACAAATTTCTTGCGATGGGAAGGGGAAAAAATTACTCCCTCTTCGATTTTAACTATTTATTTTTATCTGGAATATTTCATGATTATTTTCTAGATAAAAAATTAAATATTTTTAGGCACTTAAAATATTTTGTAAATGTTTCCAACAATGAAGCAAATATTGCAACATTGTGTTAAGGAATTCATCCATTTAATAACGCTATAGCTATTATCACGATTCGAGATCATATATGGCTTGCATTGAAAAGTTAAAATTGTTTCTTTCGAATAAATCGTTTTCAAAATAATATGTTTATCCTATTCCGTTAAAGTCAAACGGTAAATCTACTGAACATGGGCAGTTCGACCCAAATTCAAATCCCGATCAGTCGGCTGGCTGCATAGGAGTTTTCGAATTTTTCTCCACATGTAAAATGAATATGAGACAACTTCTGTTAAAACCTTGAAAGCATCCTCATCCTCGGGCAGATAGCTCACAAGAGCTTTGTTGTAATCTAAATAATCCCATTTCGTTAAAATCAAATGATTTCCTTAGCAAAGTGTCAGTTTTGAGGACTGTTGCCATTTGGTTGGCCTAGAATATTTCTCGTGCTTTTTTTATCATGTTATAACAGAACATTGCAGTAAACTGATTGAACAACAAAATTCCTTCCCTCGTGTATTTTTTACATCAAAAACATTCCTACCCGAGTTTTGCAGTAACTACATATACTTACTGTGCTAATACATATAATGCATTACATAACATACGTTACGCTACAATGAATTTTCAGCTTCACACTTTGATAAGTCTGGCTAATGAGGGAAATGCGCCATTTCACACTAGTGGTAGTTATCAGGTTATTTCAATAATTTGATGCAGTTATTTCAATGACTCATCGTTGATTGGCTGTAACATCTGTTTATTACGGACAACATTCTAATCACAACGCGAAAACAAAACCACCTTACTTGAAATGATAAAAGCTGTTCTAAATATATTTTTTAGAAGTTTTACACAGATACTACTAATGAAGTATTTACAAACGCTGTTTATGTTGTTGTAAAATACAGTTACGTTAACTCACAATTTATACATAGTGCCTTTAGAACTATTTTTTCCTCTTTTTACAAATTTTGGCAAATCTAGCAAACGATAATTGATATCATTTACCACTATGATATCTCAGCTTTTTTGTCTTGAAATATCGTCTGCGTACAGCCAAACTTTTCTTTGCAGTTAATTGCGAATGCCAGTGAAAATCTGCTACCATAGATTCGAAAAGTGAACAAAGAAAAGTACCAAAGCTTTGCTGTAATGCGAAAATCTAACTTGTTATTTTATTTTCAATGGACTGTACCTATAAATTAAATCTGGCTGTTCGCTTATGATCCTGATACCTGCTCAGACTAGACAAGATTCACCACGATCACATTGGTGATATTTTTTTCCTATTTTCCATTCCCATACTTTTTTGATTGATTGAAAAGCTATACTTCATAAGCAGTTTGTTCTCGGAGAGCAGACTCTATATTTTATCTTGAGGGGGGGGACTCCATATTTTATAAAGCCATAAGGGACAGCTTTCTGAAAGTTTTTCAAAGCTTAGTCTAAAAATAGGCAATGGAATAACTTGTTTTTGCTGCACGATAGCGCGCCGCTACTCAGTTCCATTCTCGTTAAGTAATTTTTAGCAAAGAAAAATATTTCAATTCTCAACCATTCCCTCTCTTCTCCAGAACTGATGGCGAACCAGCGCCAAGCGATAAAGTCACTGAACACTGGTAATTCACTCCGTAGTTCGAATCCCGGCGAACGTACTGCCTGCATGAACATTTCCTGTAATTTTGCCATGTGTAACGAGCATACGAACCCGTTTCCTTTAAAAAATTGTCCAAGAAGGCACTCCTTCTCTTTGGCAAATAGCCCTCGACTGTTGTGCCATAATTAAACAAACCAAGCAAAACCTCCAGAAAATAAACTATTTTCTCTGTCCTAAACTGAAACTTCACCTCAAAGGTCGTCATTTTAACAGCTCTAAAGAGATTCGGAACTTCAATATATAAAGAGTATTTTAAAACAAAGAGATCTAGGAACGAATCAAGTAGTTGTATGAATGTGCCAGTTGTCTTATACCATGATAAAGATTATGCATTAAAGGCTAAAAAGCAAAAAAGTTGTTTTCTTCAATTTTTGATTTTGAACACATAGTACTAAAACTTTTTGGACGCACAGTGAATAAATGTGCGTTGATTAGACGAATATCAATGATAAAAACATTTCTAAATCACCTAATTGTACACTTCGAGTACAAAATAATAGCTTGCTTGTGCATGTATCTCCTTTATGTTTACTGTGAATGTATTATCTTTCTTAGAACATAGATTTGCGATCATCCTGATAAAGTCTTTTATTTGATGTGACACGTCGTTGCCAAAGAACGAATACAAATTTTAAATTTACCCAGAAGAAATGCCTTCTGAATCTTAAATCGAATGTGGTTATACCCCATAGACTTCCTTACCCCTAAAATGGCGCCGATAAACGGATTTGGGAGAAGAATTTCTGGAAAATTCTCTGCCGACTCGACAAAGTGTTACGTGGGTTGGATTTAAAGCTGCGGTTTTAAAGCTCAAAAACTTTCTGGACTTCTGGAGTTTTATTCAATCTTTCTTTGCAGATGATAGAAAATGTTTCGCTTTATCTGTATTTATTTCAAGAAGTTCTTTTCTTCAGCAGATTTTTTCCCTTTGACAATAATTATTAATACAAGATTATTCAGAAGTGTTTAAGAGCTCGTACGAACGCAGCAGTAATTTGAAAGATACAAATTAAAATTCACACAAAAATTAAAAATTAAGATTACGCTGAGAACAACAAAAAACATTAAGAGACGTTAAAACTTTTAATTGATGTCCGAAGCAGTCCCAAATGGTTATGGCCAGCTTGAACCATCGGAATCGGAAGGCTTGAATGGTCACGGCAGTATCTCACTTTCCTCTAAAGTTGGCCCGTTATTAAATGTTTCGCATTCATAAGATCAGCATCATGTCTCACACAGTTAGAATAGAAAGGGATCTAAATCTATATTAACAATTTGCTAAAGAGCCATGTCACGTCTTTAAACAGAAAGCTGCAACAGCTTATCCTCTCGAAAAACTAGAAATGTTATTGAGTACTATGTTTTCTTCTTTGCAAGTCTTAGTAATGTTGAAAATAGTTGCACACTTAAAAAATGACGGCACAATTTCCGCTCCTATCTTTACTAAAATATTTAGCAATCACATTGCCAGAAAACCACACGGTGAAGGCAGGCGCTGAAGAAAAATGGTGTTGTGGCCAGTGTTCCGAGACAGCATATAACGTTTTTAACTCTTATTGAGTCTACATATTTTGAGCATAAAGACATAGCCTGAACTACTGTCATTCTTCGAAAAAATCATAAGAGTTTTGGAATTTTATTATGAAATTTTGGTTTGTCAAGTGTGTAAGCAGTTTCATAACATAAGGCGTTGATATTTTTCAGTCAACCAATAACTCAGCGATTTAAACATAAACGCCCTTCTTAATAATTTAAATTTCTGTTTTACTTTCTTTAATAATATATCTGATTGATACAAAATAAAATGCATTTAATTTGCAATACATCCTATTGATAATTTTTATAAATACATGCAGATTTATTGTCATTAACAGAAGACCTTTCTCACGTGTACATTATGTAACTGGTACGTAACATTTTTTTAAGTTTTACAATAATTACGTTTTTTAAACTATTTCGAAATGTTTAATGAATTGGATTGTTAGATTTAATTCCAAATGTTTAATGGTCTTGTTAGACTGTCATCTGACATCTGCAGATTGTAATTTTATTATTAGTCCAAAGGAGCTTTGTCCCTGAAGGGCTATTGTTTACGTTTCGCGATTTTGCATCGAGTCACCCCGAATGTCCGTTTCACTTTTCAAATTCTTGCCACCAAATATTATCGCCCTGTATTACATTTCAAGAAGTTAAATAATGAAGAATCTGCATAAATGTATGTATGTTTCTCGCATTGTGATAAAACAAGGGTACCCTAGAGCCATCCAATTTTGAATGACGTAATCTTACTGCGAATATGGGCATCTGAAAGCCCAAATTTGAAGTTTGGAATTTTTTTATTATCGATTTCATATTTTGTAAAACTTCAACGAATGTTTTATTAACAAACTCAAGGATTTCAAAGCGAGCAATGGCAACATTGTACAGAAACTCTAAAGATAAGCTCAATTTAAAATTATTTCGCGATATTGCTCTTGAACTGAATTTTATGGTTTAAGTGCGAAGAACATGATATTTAATAAATAAAAGTAACACATAAAATGTTAAAAAAAACTCCCCTTTAGACGTAATTTAAAATCTAAAACGTTTCAGACTTCTTTTTTTATTTTTAATTTTTATTTATTTATTTTTATTTGTTTGTTTATTGTTAAATGCGAGTTGATTGATAATCCGAGCTTTAATTTATTTGTTTACTATTAGTCCTAATTGATAACATTGGCGAGATTTTGCACATCTTGACAAAATACCTTGAAAATTCTGAAGCTTAGAAAAAAGGTGAAGTGCATAAGTTCTTTGCCTTTTATAAGCTTTGTACCAGCATAGTATCTTCATTGCCATATAGGATAAAGTAAGAAACAAGGGAAAACAGGAACATCAAAACCAATAACACGGTAGGGAGCAAACAGTCAAGATAAATAGATTTTGAATCTCGTGTAATAGTTTTGCTGCAAAAAGGCAAAAGTCAATAAAAATCAGCTTTTTTTTCGCATCTTCCGCTTCATTTCTTTATATCTGACTTGACAGGGTAAACAGATCACTGAAGGCTTTTCATGCCTAAGGAAGCAGAATAGCGTCTTTCCTCTGTAACTTATTAACGTCTAAGCCAGAGTGGCAAGGAAAATATGCCTTTAGTGCCGGGAAAAAGAAGAGTAAGATAATCTTATAAATTTATTTAAATATATGAGTTTATTAGAATATTATTTTTGCTTTTTATGTTGTTAGATATTACTTGTTTCCCATTTATTTGTTCGTGTGGTGCATTTATGTAATATGTGTAATTGAATTTGTGGCCACTTATTGCATTTGTAAATATTTATTTCTTGTATTATGTTGTAATTGTCGTTTTGAATCGTTCAATTAGAATTGCGATGATAGCTCAATTAGATAGGTGATAGTAATAAAATTTCTTCCAACCGGCTTTGGCAGCTACTTGAAAACGTTGGATGATATTTCGCTAAAGTAGCGGTATTAAGAAAATTTGCAGAAAATGCATTTCCGAAGGAGCTTCAGGTAGCTGAATGATCTGTGTTGAAGGAGGTTCCCTTTTCAGAGTTTCTGCTATAGCAATTAGTGCAGCTGACTTTTCTGAGCTACAGTGCTGCGTCAGGTGACCGTTACCACACTTGGCACAGACTGGAGTGTTTTTACCAGTTCCTGCTTGAGTATCCGAACTCCTAGTAGTTGTAGCAGCGTATAATCCTAATGTACGAACAAAGAGGACAGGACTGAAAACCCACTAAACTACGGCCTAACGTAACTAGGTATTCTGCTGTTCTGTGTCTATCGCCTAGTTTCTTCGACCGCTTTGCCTGAAACGGCTTGTTTGCACATGGTAAGTACTGGGATTGAAGTTGGGTAGTTGATCTACAAGTGCTGTTGTGTTCGGTTTTCTTTTCCTGAATTCTCAGGTACTTCAAAAATAATGACACTTGTCCTCCTTGGCCTAGGCTCCCTAATTTCAAGTAGTGTCTCTAGTTATGCTAGCTTGTCTTCGATTGTTTGAGGCGTAGCAGGTGTACTTTTTACAATAATCACGAACACTGTTTCAAAGCCCTGAGTAATAAGACGGTGAATACTAAAGTACAATGCACACACTTCGCAGCACTAAACTCGAACGAGAGGATGTACAATCAAATCACATACACTGACAGTAAAGCGTGTACCGTAGTACTATAAGACAAAATAACTGCGAGAACACAATGCACACACTTTACGACATTAAAAGTGAATAAGGAGATGTATGATGAAGTCTTGTAAACTAATAGTCCTTCACGTATATTGAGTTTGTGTTGTAGCACTATGAAAGGAAAAATTAAAAAATAAATAAATAAAAAGAAATTCAATGTCCTGTCCGAGGCGGAGAGGACAGGAGAATGCTGAAATTTCTTTTTCTTACCGAAGAAGAAAAATAGAAGAAGGGTTGCGTAACCGGTTACTGTGTTGAAGGAACAACGGTCAAGAACGCGTGCCAGAACAGTAACACTTCGAAAACTAATTAACTAATTAGTAAATAATGCTGGAACTTACACGACTGAAATCCTTGTGCCTTTCTGTAGCTGCAGATACAAAAAATAAAACAAAAACCTCTCGTAAGTCTGAATATTCCGCTCACAGTGAAGAAACTACGGGAGCATAACTCATACAACCTCTTATGCCTACGTTCACCACTCTAGTGATAGTACATTTATGAAGACATAGAGCCATTTATAGTCGTTTGAATACGTCTTTATCCTTGACAGAACATTCTTTATTAAAAACATATATCTCACGCTACGTTGTTTGATAATTGAATTCGTAGTTTTCACTTGTTCATAATAATATAGTATTAGAAGTATGAAGGAAAACCGGAGAACACAACATAAGCAACGCAGAAGTAAGCGAGAGAAGACGGCGTAGATTATAATCTACACGTTTTTAAAATCGTATACGATATGAATGAAAAATTAATATAGTTTCTCTTCTACTTTTATTTCTGTTGGTTAATTAAGATTTCGTTTTGAAAAATTTAGCATTTGTAATTGCCTAAAGGATATTTTCTGTTATGTAAGCACATGTATCAGAAGCATTATGTAAGAATGATAAGACAGTAATAAATTTAAAAAGGATGTAGTTCAGAAGATTATCATAAGAAGAATAAGTAATGTGTATGAGTTCAGAAGATCACTAGAAAGATTTATCTTAAGCATGTTACTATGTTTTAGAATAGAAAGAGGAAGTAACCAATTAAATTCGAGATTGAGGCGACTAGTGTAAATTAAAGTCAGAATTCTATTTTACATATTCTATATCTTTGTGTAGATGTATACGGTACGATAACCAATAACCCACTAACTAATAACTGAATAATTTTATCTAACATCTATGCCAATCGAAGTTTTAGCCTTAATTTTATGTTTCTTTATAATATTGACTGTCCAATGCTACTGCGAGAATACCTGCGGCATAATCATTGCAGTAAAATAGTAAAGGTTTTATGGAATTTGCTTAGGAAACTTGATTACGTATGGAAACAAAATAACAATTATTGGAGTGTTAGAATTTAAATTTTTGCAAATCATATATAGTTCGTTAAGTATAACATGCACATCTGACGTGATAAATTTCTCGTTAATGAAACTGAATCTAAAATAATTTCTAACTTTAAATGAAATTTTGTGTCGAATCTATGGATACATATTCGCACATTTAAACTGTAACTAAATTTTTGATATCAAATACGTCGACAGGCTTACTTTTTTCAGTTTTCTCCTTCTGGTGGATTTTTTTCTCTTCTGGTTGATTTCCGATACACTACCAAGATATTTATCATCTTATGACATCATTCAGCGAAACTTAATGCTTCACTCTTCATCTACTCGCCATGGCTATCTGGTAGTTTTCAAAGATGTTGTCATTTGACATCAAAAAGTTTTTAATTTAACTACCGAATTAAAATTAAGTATTTCCCAACTGAGTGATTTAAAAACAATATACGAACTTATTAGTCCTAAGTATTTGTTATTTATCATCAAGACAACTTGACAATGTTGCCATTGTACGGAACATAGCATCTTCCTCACGAACAGCCATTTTCACAGCTTTGCCGTTCAATAAGATATAAGATCTGTAATTTACCTTTCACATTTTAACTGTATCGTGTAGGAAACTGATTCGTTTAAAAGCTATAAATGCAATCCTTAGTAAATTAAATCTTTATTTTATTTTTGTAAAACACCTATTTGAGATAAATAGGTGTAAATTTAATTTACAATATGTTCAATGAATAATAAAAAATATTTACATAGTTATCGTTAATAATGTATAATTAGAAACATTCATCATCTTTACATCCTATTCATGAGAAGAATAAATGTCTCAGTGTATTTAAAGAAACTTCGAAATTACGAATGGTCACCTACCCTTTTAATGAGCTACACAGTTCTTCAAAAGAACGGAATGGATAGCTTGGTAGAACACAGCACCTCCAAAGTCTTCACTTAAAAGTATTTCTATGTTAACTCAACTCATCTTACCATCAGGAAAGCGGCGTCAATGCAACAAATAAATCAGCTTTTTATAAAACGAATGTGCTTTACTCCAACAGAGCAGAAATGACTAGAAAAATAAAATAAATAAACTCTTCCGAGGCTCTAAAAATGGGTAAACAAATTTAGCTTTCATAAAAATTTGTAGATTATGTGATTAAACAACTTTCTTCGAATTAAAAGAAGAATGTAGGAATTATCTCATTTTTCCCTCCATGGTGGCGTGGTATAATTGCGTAACACATTCAGCTAATAATTGGATAACATTGGGATTTGACTCCAGAGGAGAAACAGTTGATTTACTATGTTTTCTGTCTCAAAATTCTGACCGTGTCTGCAAGAGAGAACAAATAAATAAGTATCTACAGGACAAATAAAAAATAAGTGTTTACAAAAGGAAGCAACAATTAATTTCGGGGAAATAAAATACATTATTTTTAAAGCTTAATTGCTTTAAGCACAAAATTTTAATTTTTATTTTTCATTTATTTCCTTTTATATTCCTCCCCTCTCAGTTCTCGAAACTAACGTTTCCGAACTTAGGTTTCCGAAACGTAAGGAATTATCTTTTAGGAAATTCATTCGAAAACTTAACAGGCGTATAATTTTTAGCAATACTTATGTATGTTTCCTTATCACTTTAATTAAGAACCCATCCTAATAACTGCAAAGTCCTAGAGCACAGAGTTTCAAATTTAAGTGGGGGAGGGAATAGTTTTCTATAATCCATTTACTTTATCACAGAAACAAAGAATATGAGCTCAGGGGGCCTTGATAAAGGATAATTCGGCTAAACTCTTAATTGCATGAAACGATGAAGAAAATTTTGATTGACTTTCCTTCTTAAGGGAGCTAAAATTTACGTTTCTTCAATTTTTAATAATAAATTGTCTTTCAAGACAAAATTGTTGTACTTAGAATGTGTGTCTTATTTCAGTTATTGAGTAATGTCGTTCACTTTATAGATACAGCGCATCTACAAATCCTTTAGATTAATTTCTTATTACACATTCCAGCAAACTACAAATTCTAGGAAACCAGCAAACTAAAAATGGCAATATTTATTCTTTGATATCTGAATGTACTTTTCTTAAAATACTGTCTGCTTAAGGATAAAATTTCTAAGCAATTAATTAATATCTTCCATTTGCTGTCATGTGTGCTGAACAAAGAAGAGTAATAAATGGGAACCTATTAATCCTAAAGTTTTCAAGGAAATTGTTAGTGGAAGTGAGATTTAGTATTTTGCTTATGATCCTGAGATAAAACGGTAATCCTATGTTTGGAACGTATACAGCTCACGTAAGCGGGAACTTCGGTTTTAGAAATTTTGAACAAATTTCATGTTGGTAATTTCTTTTGATTGAAAAGGGTAATTTATAAGGAATTTATTCCAAAGAGGCATATGCTAAATTTGGTATTTTATAAAAATGTAATATATAGCTTCTGTTGCACGATAATGCATTATTACACAATTCTATTATCATCAAATAGATTCTAGCAAAGGGCCACAATTTTCAAGCACCTACCTTATTCACCACACTTGGCACCTGAAGGCTATTTTCTCGTTTCTAAAGCTTATACTTATATCACCTCAAACAATATTTCAAAAGACGAGTTACTTGAAGAAACTGAAGAGCCGTGAGCGTTCCAAGGGTTGAATGAAAGCGTTGAATTTTCAGCATTTGTAAGTGACTTACGCGTGAAGATTAAGTAGCAAGAATATCGGTTTCTTCAAATTTTAGATTTTATGCAAACTTAATCTTAAAATGTAGATGCAGTGTGTATATTTAATATTTCACCGAGCATTTGGATATATTTCCTGGATGAAAAATGTCCTTTTCTGTTCTGCTGTTTAATATACATTTTAACAGATTTAGTACATTTCAAACTAAAAATACGATAGATTTTAACAGCCTTTATTTGGTAGATTTCTTCTAAATACAATAGTACTTAATGTAATTGTTGAGAATATTGAATATATAAATATATTAGCTAACACCCGCCCGCTTTGCTGGGCACACTATCTATTTGAATGTGAAGCTAGACTTCTTATGTGGAACGAAATGTCTAATTTCGAATTAATAATGAATGCAAATTTAAAGTCGGAAATATAGTGCCAGTCAGTGAATATGTAAAAGTGGAAATATAGTGTCAGTGAATCAGAGTTCACGCACAAAAAATGAGTTTTTGACTTAGTGCCGCCTGTGATGGTATAACAAAAATCCTTTTGGACAGGATTTACGCAAAATCCCTTCTTTGTGAGCGTCTACATCGTGGAATGATTAACTATGCAGTATTTCAAATCAATCGGGGGTATAGTTTCGGAGATCTCGTGATGAGTCAGAGGTATTTCGCTTATAGATTTATAGATTCGATATAGATTTAAGTCAGAAATTTAAAGTATATCATGTTAAAATTAAATGAATTTGGCAACAATTAATTAATCTTTCTTCCGTAGACGCGTAACGAAATAAAAGAATTAATCAAATGAAAACGAAAGCCAAATGATGTGAATCGAGATATGAGGAAGACATACAGACAGGGAACCTGAAATAATAATTTATGTAACCCAGTACATTTATTCTTCCCATTAACTTGCTTTAAAATACCGAAAAATTATTCATATCACTTTTCAGTTAATTATAATATGAACTATTCATCTTTCCAGTGATTCGGAGTTGTCCTCCCATATTTTTGAGTTACGCGTGGACCCTGTCCTTGGCATTAGCCAGTTAATTGTTAGTAAAGCTTTGAATTACTGATTCTTCGAGGACTCATCCGAAAGATTTTGAACCGTATAATCCTTTTGAAATACTGTGTACAAACAGAGCATGCAAAATTTTAATTTTAGGTAAGGCTTAGTGTTCATAAGGAAATAAAAGATATTTTTCTTTTTAAATATATTAAGGTGTAACGAACGCTAGCAAACAGCCCGCTGTATTGCAGCGCCACCTTATCGGACACTTCAAAAAACATCTAAGCCCGAACTAGTTAGTTCGAGTTTCGGCAGAGGACTGTGAACATGTACTTCTTTATTTTGAGTAATATTTCTTTGTATTAGTTCTTGTTAGTTTTGTGTGTAACTTTCTTTATGTAGTGTTTGTGTGAAATTAAATTCTTTTGTTAAATGTTAAACTTTGTCTGGGTTAAATTTTACCAGTTTTGTTTACAGCTAGCCGTGGTCACAACGCTACATAAAAGAAAATGGCTGCCCAACGGTGGGCTTCGAAATTTTAAATTATTCTAAAACAAAAGCCGTACTCTTGCCGAGATTCGAGCTCAATTTTTTTCTTCTAGCTTTTCTGGTGATACCAAAAATTTCGAATATCCATTTCGAAATATAAAGGATTAATCCAGCGTCCCTGGTTTTTGTGTAAAGCAGTTACATAGTAGGTAGGGGATTTATTTTGTGTAAAATTTCATTCATTGTGATGGTTTAACATAGAGTGAAAGTCTGTTTTATGTTATAAATGTTTAAGTATTAACGAAAAAAATACTTAACTGAGATTGTATTTTGATCATTCGGAAGTTAAAAGGTGTTAAACTATATTATCACAACCCGTGATATTTCAGTCATGAGAAAATAAAATATGTATCTTCAATTATATGGTACATCCGTATTTTTTAAAGAAAAAGAGCAAACGTAATTCTTTTTTAATGTTATTAAAATTTGTAGAAATGATTTTATATTTGCATTAATATTGTTTATAAGTGTTTCAAGCTTGATTCTTGTTTGTTAAATGGTATATAACTGAAAACAAAACTTGCTTTTGAAATAAGTGTTAACGTATTTTATTCCATCTGAGAGATTGTTGCGAAATGAAGGTTTGTCTTTGAAAAAAAAAAGAATCACTCGTAAATAACGATTCTTTAGCATGATTCATAACCTGAATTAGACAGAGTATGTTTATCGTAATGAATAATTTATTGAGATAAGCAGTGTCTGTTATTGCGAAATACATTGCTG
>KK112243.1:206386-224402 GCA_000611955.2 Stegodyphus mimosarum | reverse complement strand
CCATACTTGGTTGGATCATTACCATCTGAAATAAATAAATTAGTTGTTAGAGAAAACGAAGAGGATTCCAAAGATTATGCAAAAGTAAAAGCTATGCTTTTGAAGCGATATAGACTCACAGCTGATAGGTTTCGACAAATGTTTTCTCAGCATAGAAAATCTGCAGAAATTACATGGAAGGACTTTGCTTTTGAATTGAAATCTTATTTTGAAGGATGGATTAAAGAATTGAATATCTCTAGTTTTGAGCAGCTACAAAACTTGATCATTGCAGATCAAATAAAGAAAAGAACACCTCCCGAGGTAAGAGAACATTTTGTGGACAGTTTATCAGAAATGAACAATCCGTTGGAGCTCGCAGAAAAGCTCGATTATTATGAAAATGTAAGACTTGGCATGAAGAAAAATGCACCCCCCAATGCAAAGAAACCATACTATAAAGAAAATATTAAATTTGTTTCAGAAGGTAAATCTAAAACTAGTAATCCTAAAAACGTTAACGAAATTAAAAATACAAACGTTGACAATTATAAATTTACTAATTCTAGACAAGAAAGAAAAACTTCTATTCATTGCTATGGATGTGGATATCCCGGTTTCATACAATCAAAGTGTCCTAAGTGTAATAAGTTAAAAGAAGAAATTAAAACTGTCGTCAATTGTGTAAAATTGTATGCAGTTGAATCATCCGATCTACTGTCCAGTTCCATTTTTTTAACTGTTTGTGGAGAAAAAGCAGCTTTTTGCGCTGATACAGGAGCATCAAATTCTATTGCAGGAGAAAGATTTTATAAATTGTTACGAGATCGAGGATTTGGATTTAAAACAACAAATATTACGATGGTACTAGCTGATGGCAAGGAAAGAAATGTTCAGGCTTTGACTACGATGGTAAATCTTAATGTTGAAGGAAAGATAGTTCGTATGAAGTTTATTGCTTTGCCAAAAGCAAAAGGAAACAGGACATTACTTGGAACTGATTTTCTACAGGCTGCGGGAATAGTGCTTAACATCCAGAATGGCACTTGGTATTTTAGTGACAATCCACTGAAGCAGTATGCCTTTTACAAAGAACCATCTGAAACTAAAGAGACTCCGAACGTTCTAACATCTCTGAAAGTAACATCTCCAGAAACAAAAACGTCTGCTAACATTCCTGTTGCAATACCGGAAGCAACCGAATCCGTGAAGTTGAGAGATGATGAAGGAAAACATTTGACGAGAGAACAACAGAAGAAATTAAATGCATTGTTAGAAGAGTATAAAACCAGCTTTCAGCCAGGGGGAGACCCTACTCCTTATATTGAGCACAGAATCCAGACTGGAAATAATTTACCTGTTGCTGAACCACCATATAGAATGACACCCGCGAAGAAAGAGTTGTTAAAAAAGGAGCTAGATTCCTTACTAGCTCAGGGTATCATTGAGGAATGCGAATCACCCTATGCGAGTCCTGTTGTGTTGGTCCCTAAACCTAATGGTTCAATCAGACTGTGTATAGATTATAGAAAATTAAACTCCCAAACCGTTCCAGATACCTATCCATTACCAAGAATGGATGATTTGCTAACTGAAGCCAAATCAACAAAATACATGTCTACGATTGACCTAAGAGCAGGTTATCATCAAGTTAAAGTTCATAAAGCAGATCAAGAGAAAACTGCCTTTGTGTGTCCATTTGGTACTTTCAAGTTTTTGCGAATGCCATTTGGGTTGCGAAACGCCCCTGCAACTTTTCAACGACTTATTGATAAATTTAGATCAGGGTTAAAAGATGTTTTTGCCTTGTCATATCTCGACGATATCATAGTGTTATCAGAAACATTTGATAAACATTTATCAGATTTGAGGAAAGTGTTTGAAAGACTATCTGTGTTTAAACTAAATGCTAACAGGAGCAAATGCCATTTTGCTTGTGACAGAGTAAAGTATTTAGGTCATTGGATTACAGAAGACGGTGTAGAAGTAGATGCCGAGAAAGTATCTTCCATTCAGAAAATTCCTAAACCAACATGCGTAAAGGAAGTTCAGTCTTTTCTACAGACGTGTTCCTGGTTCCGAAGATATGTCCCTAATTTTTCAGAAGTTGCTAGACCCCTGAGTGACTTAACCAAAAAGAATAAACAGTGGACATGGGGTGAAACCGAACAAAAAGCATTTGAAGAGTTGAAAAAAAGGTTGATTTCACCGCCTGTGTTATCTCAACCTGATGGAACTAAACCGTTCATCATTAGGACAGATGCCAGTAATTATGCTTTAGGAGCAGTCCTTATCCAAGGAGAAGGTCCAGAGGAACGTGTGATTGAGTATGCAAGTCGATTGCTAAGCTCAGCAGAAAGAAATTATTCAACTACCGAAAGAGAAGCTCTTGCAGTAGTTTGGGCCCTTGAGAAGTTCCGCGGTTATATAGAAAACCAAGAAATAATAATTGCATCTGACCACCAACCTCTTAAATGGCTAATGAGTATTAAATCACCATCTGGTCGTTTGGCTCGATGGGCCCTTCAAATCCAGTCATATCATCCAAAAATTGTCTACACTCCAGGAAAATCCAATGTTATAGCAGATCTTCTTTCTAGACCATCTTATCCAAATAATGACTTTGTTTGTGATTTAAATGCTGTATCTATAGATTTACCATCCCGGAAATCTAAAGACATTCGTGAAGAACAAATGAAAGATGAAGATGTAAGGAAGATTATAGAATGTTTTGAGAGTGGCAAAAAAGATGAAAATTATGTAAATTGGACTAGTAGAGGATATCTCATGAATCAAGGAGTTTTATATCGATACTCTCCCGACACAGACTCCGAAGAGGCTCAGTTAGTTGTCCCTTGTCAAGAGCGAGAACGAGTCCTACAGCAGTATCACGATTCCCCCACTGCAGGACATTGTGGAGCTGAAGGCACGTACCATAAGATTGCCTCCAGATATTACTTTCCTGGTATGAGAAAGTATATCTCAGAATACGTGAAAAATTGTGCTGAGTGCAATCGGTATAAACCAAATAACCAGAAACCTGCTGGATTACTTAGAACACCTGTATATGCACAGAGGTTTGAAACACTTGCTATAGACCTTTTTGGCCCACTTCCAGAAACCCCAACTGGGAAAAAATGGATTTTTCTTATTGAAGACACCAGTACAAAATGGATAGAGCTCTTCGCGTTGGAAGAAACCACTGCGAAAAATTGTGCAAAAACCTTAAATGAAGAAGTTTTTTTACGTTATGGTTTACCCAGAAGGTTGATTAGTGATAATGGTACACAATTTGTTAGTGCGGTAATGCAGCAAACCTGTCATTTTCTTGGTATTAGACAAGAACTCATTCCTGTTTATCACCCTCAAGCGAATCCCTCCGAACGAAAGAACAGAGATTTAAAACCTAAACTAGCCATACTAGTCGGTGATGCTCATAATACTTGGGAAGAAAAACTGCCCATGATTCGTTTTGCCATGAATACAGCAATATGTGACACAACAGGTCATACCGCTGCTTATTTGCAGTTCGGAAGAGAGCTTAGGACGACGGATGACGTTAATCACGACTTAAGAGCACTTATTGAAAACGACAACTTTGTTGCTGAAATTACGCCGTATCTGAAAGAATTCGCTCGTTTGACACCTCAAATCAGAGAGCGTGTCGAACAAAAACAAGACAAAAGAAAGGAATACTTTGATAAAAGACGTAGACAAACTTACTATCAGCCTGGTGATAAAGTATGGATAACTATTCATCCAGTCAGTAAATCCATACACAAGAAAAGTAAAAAATTTATGCCTAAACGTGAAGGTCCGTATCTAGTGATTACTAACAGATCTCCCACAACATATGACGTTGCAGATCCTGCTACTCCTGATCAAGTGTTAGGTACTTATCATACCAATATGCTAAGACCCTATAAACTGCCTCCATCGAAGGACCAAGGTCCTGTGACTCCCATAAGGAAAAGAGGCAGACCTCGCAAAATTGAACTATCCAACACGGCCTCTTTGCCGGGACGTCATCAGAGCCCGAGGGGGAGTCTGTAACGAACGCTAGCAAACAGCCCGCTGTATTGCAGCGCCACCTTATCGGACACTTCAAAAAACATCTAAGCCCGAACTAGTTAGTTCGAGTTTCGGCAGAGGACTGTGAACATGTACTTCTTTATTTTGAGTAATATTTCTTTGTATTAGTTCTTGTTAGTTTTGTGTGTAACTTTCTTTATGTAGTGTTTGTGTGAAATTAAATTCTTTTGTTAAATGTCAAAGTTTGCCTAGGTTAAATTTTACCAGTTTTGTTTACAGCTAGCCGTGGTCACAACGCTACAAAGGTATTTTTCTAAGCAAATATTTTTTTCCTCTAGACTAACACATTTCAAACTGAAAAGGCGCCAGCTTGTAATGGCCTGTACTAAAACTGAGATCTAAAGAATCTGGTTTCCTTTCTTACTCCTTTATATACTTTATTTATTATTTTCTCCTTGTAACGATGTCTCCTTCCCCATGAATTCGAAAAAACTTTGATGATCATCTTCCCCTTAATGAGCTACAGAGTGCTTAAAAAACAGTACGTGAGATTCGATAGAACGATGTATCCCGTTTCTTAAAAGCATTTCTATGTTCGTCGTATTTGATGTATTACAGACAGAGCACATGGTTGCAAATAATTGTTTTTATCATAGATAGCGGTGTAATATATTAAAAAGAATCAGCATGTTATAAAACAAATTGATAAACTGTCTTCCAGGACTAATTAACGGCGTACAGTTGGCATCCAAAAGCGAAAGCAGCACAAGTTGTTTTACGCTACATCAAATTACATTGTTTCCTCTTTTTCGTAGGTTTAAGTGTCGTGAAAGCAGTTTTTAAACACCTCGAAGGTAAACCTTTTGTTCGAAGCCAACAGACTTTGCGATGAAATGGTGTTTGGTATAAACATACACTGTAGTTAAACACCGATGCATAAGATTTTATCTTCACTATAATAATATACATCTTGCTCTTACAGAATGAGTTAATCATTGTAAGACATTTTATCTAGATTTCTTAACAATATTCTGCAATATGCGTAAATTTTATAACATGAGTGCCGTCAGTAAAATAATTTTAATAACCTACAGGTTACAAATATAGTTCCGAAAAACCTTTTCTTCCTAAGGAAAAGGATTTACATCTGAGTGCGCTCGAAAGTGAAAATGTTTTATTCAGAATCAATGCCAAATTAAAGTTGATTTTTTTGCCGAATTCTAAAATTTTACTTGGCTTGCTTTTATCTTCTAATTTTACCTGTAGTCGTTTGAAAAATCCCTCTTCATTGATACGCTATCATAACTGTAAATAATGAAATCAACTGGCCATGTCGAAATTGGCAGTGATGTATAAATTATTGAAATTTTTATTTTTAAATAAATTTTAATATGCAGAGTTATCACAAAAGATTCATCTAGATTCAAAATTCTGCATTTCATAAAGTTTTGTAAGCAAGAAAAGAGAGGTATGACGTTGAACGAAGTAAAAGTCTTTCAAATAATAATCACAACACAAGTGCCAAAGAAGTAATTCTGCTTACACTCATGGTGATATTTTTCCGCTGGTGGGTGGGTACCCAGGTAGCTAACTCCATAAGGGAGTTCCTCTAAGACTAATAGCAATGGTTCCCATAACAATTCTCCAAAAAAGAAAAAAGCTCTAGGTGTAAGTTTGAGAAAACTCATGACTTTGGCCATCTGAGCAATGCTAACTCATATTCTCCTTATTAATCAGTCTAAGGACAGTTGAGAACAGAGTCCCAACACCTGTGAGGCTTACTTAGACTATTCGGGTCTAGTCCATTCTCCACAACTATCCGGAGCAACATCACGTGGGCTCCACGAGAGCATACATTAAAGCTGTTTCATACATAGTTCATAATGCATGCATTACATAGTTCATGATAATTCATAGTCCATAAAACATACATATTCAATAATATATACAATACATACACAATGCTGGTCTCTATTGAAACTACAGAAGTTATGGAAGTAAAAAAAAGGTAAGAGGGAGGGGGACTGTAGGGTTCATGAAATGCTAAGTACTAGCTTGCTTTGGAAGTTCATTGTTTTTCTATATTTTCGTTCATTGACTGGGATCTATTCCGCACTGTACGTCTGTTTCCAGTTTCTATAGTTTCTGCGTTATCTTGCCTATAGTCTAGCAACATGGGAGCTCATCATTGAAGCGCTAACGTTGTGCCGGTGACTTGTTCCTATTATGCTGACATGTGCAATTTTTGAAACATATCTGGCGAAGTAACCACAGCTACAATATATCGAAATAAACACACTTACCATAGTGTTCTTGCAGGGTGAAAAACATACCGTATAATTTTGTCTTTGAAATAACGACGGGGATTTTATCTTTTTTTTCCAAAGAAAACATCAAAATTATCTGTATCCGTATTTGGCTACATTTTTTCGTTCCGTCCAAATTAAACGTTGGTTTTTTACTTAATATTAGGTGGGCTGTAAAAGCATCAGCTTGCAACGGTTCTTTTAATGTGATTACAAAAATGGTATCTTTTAACATAATAATCTGACTTTAACTGTTTCAACATCTGCAAACGATGTCGTTTTTGCAGTCACTGTTGCAAAATCTTCTGAATATTTGACCGTGAAATTTTTGCAAGCTGCGCTCATAATTGTAACTTCTTCGTTTAGACAGAAGCGCTTGGTCCTTCGTGGGACTTTTGTTTTTACAAAGGCAGCAAATATTCTTGAACTATGAATACCATCGGAAAATGTTCTAGTGGCATGTTTAGTCCGTGTGGCGTTGTTTTCGAAAAACACATTGCTTAATAATGGTGAGAAAATACTTAGCATATTTTAAAAAACACTTTGTCCTGCAAACTCGCCATTTTTAAAATGGAACTCGTATTTGTTACGTGGATGTGCTGCAAGGACGTTGCTCTCATAAATATTATAAGGGCTTATGTTCCATTAACCTGAAAGTTATGAACTTAAAAACTCGATGAATCATTTTATTAATCCTGTACATTTTTAATATTGTCATATTTTTTTGTTCATGCTGTTTTACATAATGCATAAAACACGCGAGATCTTTTAAGTCGAATTTTGGTACTATTCCACAGTAAAACTTAATTTTCTGAGTTGTATTGTTTTTATGGTTGGTTGTAGGATTTCTTTTGCTCCTTATTATTTATAATAATTTCTTGAAGCTTTTTGTGGCAAAATATCCTTCGAGATGATAAATATAGGAAATGGATTGTATCCGTAAAATAACAATATTTATTATTAAAAATTGGCCAGCGAACTTATAATAAGTCAGGGATGCATCTGTTCAGGATTGGTGGCTGTTTTTACAAAGATGTTAGCTCGGCGGCCAACCTGAGTTATATTTACCGGTCCAGAAAGTGATCTATGTTTAATGAAAGTGTTTCATGAAGTTTTGGAGGAACTTTCGCAGTGCTGTCTAGTTAGATAACTTTTGCAAAATTGTAGGGACGGAATAGTGTTATATTTAATTCTGAACGGAAGTCAAAGCATTTACTTGTCTTAACTGTATAATCGTTGCTAAAATAAGTAATAGTAAGCTAAGAAAAGGAAATTTGCTGACTTGCTTAAGCGAAGTACATATTTGGTTCACGGAGCGTAGAAGGATGGACTGAACTATTCCAATTTCCGATTTTCCTTATAGTTGATGGTCCTAATTTTTCTGAGTAATCTGCGTTCTATTGTGAGTGTATTACAAACTAAAAACAGTAATAAAGCCCTAAAATTAATTACAGTCAAATTTATAGGACTGTTAAACACCAGTACTCTATTCTGGTTCAGCTTCCGCAAACTTAACACTTTGGCTGCTTGAGGCTTGCGGCTTTTCTCTTTGTTTAACATAATACGAGTCGTTTTCCTTTAGGTAGTCTTTCGCGTATAGAAATTCTTTTTGAACAGCAAATATCATGCTAATAATCTTTATTGCAAAATGTCAAAATTATTGCACAGAAATTTAATTTGTAATTGCTGCAATAAGCATTATACTGGATTAACCATTTAAAAAGTTATATTATCTGTATACTTATTTGTTTTTAATGATTTAGTTGCTACAATAAGCATTATACTGGATTAACCATTTAAAAAGTTATATTATCTGTATACTTATGTTATAGCTTCATTCAAAGTGCTCTCCACCAACATTTGTATATTTCTCCCAATGTTTTATCTAATGTTAGAAACATGGAAAAAGTTCTGAAACTTTTGACATGGAATGTTATTTGAGATGACCTACGTAATTTTTGCTCACCGAGAGACACCCAAGTTGTTGCATAATTCATTTGAGATGCTGTTATTTTTTAATATGAAAAACTACTTATACATGTGGTCTACTCAAAGCATAATTTTTAAAATTTGCCCGAAGCATAACTGTGGTCTTAGGCAAATCATTTCTCAACAAAAACGCACTTTTTGTTCCTTATTGTCACATATCATGAAACTGGCAGGACGCTACGAACAGGAACACAAATCAGCAGTAAATTCGAACCGTTTTATTCAGAACTGAATGGGGCAAACAGCTACGCAAAATCCTAAGTCGATAATGTCAGGTAGCACAATCCATAATTACGAACTTGCAATGTTGTTATTCTTGTTATTCTTGGTATTTCTACATAATTTAATAAGCAAATTAAGAGATCTTATACCGTGTCTCTTGGCAGCAGCTGCTTAATTTGGCTAATCTTCATTTTTTGGGGGTACATCGACAGCAATAACACTTCTTTGCTGTTGTTCTGTGCTGCTTTCTTCTGTTTCATTGAGCACAAAATCGCTTGTGTGATGTCTTCATTTTGTCCAAACATCTAACGAAGTCTAACAAAATGAGAAAAACGACTTATTGATCTTGATCAACTTTTGCTCTCGGATTTTCTTCCCCGAAAACTACTGTAGAAGATTTTGTCTTTCTTGGCAGCCCTTTCTATCAGAATATCGTTTAATATTCCTCTTTTTGTTAGGTTTTGCCCTCTGCTGTATTTCTCAACGGAAATATTTCCTTTCTACAAATTAAGAGATCAATGAAATAACTACGAACTTAATATTTTTATTGCTATGAGCTTCGGATATGCAAAGCTCTCCTTTTGTAAAAATCTAGCACTTGAGCACTACTAGTTAAAGCAGATCTCGAATTCCTGCTAGCTGCATTTAAATGCTCTCCACAGATGTATACCTCTCCATAGACAGGCAGACCTAATGAGCTTTGCTTTATTCTAATAAATCGAATCGAATCGAAGTTATTGAAATATGTAAAGCTGTTGCAAAGAAAACAGTTACAAATAGACCCATTATGATGTTATTCCTGGTGGATTGACTTTTGAATTGCAGCCCCTGGACGTTCCAACCAATAAACCGTTCAAGGGACTTATGTATGAAGAGTGGAATAAAGTGAATTGAGGCATGATATCACATTTAGGGGAACAGTGAAATGCCATTTCTTTAGTTTCAGTGAGTATGCTAAAAAAATCTTGGAAGGAAGTTTAAAAGTGAGACTATTATAAAGTCTTAAAAAATTGCTGACTCCGCAATACGTTAGATGAAAGTGAAGATGGCCTTGACAAATCCAGTGATACTGAAATCCAAAGTGAACAAGTAAACATAACTGCGTATATGGTTTTAGCATCAGTGACGATGAATTTCTGGGATTCTACAATGAATAAAAGCCGATTCATTTTCTACATTTTTAATGCCGCGTTTTCGTTATCGTTGTATAATCATTAAAAATAAGTACTTTGATCTTTTTCTCTCTGGTCCAAGTATTTTTTGTAAATTCTAACCATATAAATCACACTGCGTGGTATGCGCCGGTGCACCTTATAGGCTAGGAAATAGGGTATTATCTCTTGCTTATGTATATATATGTGTGTGTGTGTGTGTGTGTGTTTATACAATCAATTTGTGGCGTGTTTTATCTATGACTTTTTACATTTTCAATTTTAGAAAACGAAAATAAGTCAGTATTAAAAATAAAGGGGTTTAAATTTATTTAAAATCACGTGGAGATGATATGAAAAAAATGGGGTTTTTATTCGAATTCAGTTCCGGGTTAATGGCGCTTTTTCTGAAAAATTCTTAAAATGTCAGCGCTATGTCTTTTTCATCAGACATATATGTATAATTATGCGAAACATATATGTTCGCCAGGACTGTTTACATATAAGGAACAATATGGGATATCTATTTTTTGTCTGTCATTTTAGTATATTTTACGAAAACCATAACATATTTTCTGAGTACATTTTATTCAGTACATTTAGTACGTCCCTTCCCAAAGAAAAGATTAAATATTAAATTAAATTTTACTTAATTGTATTTATTTTTTAATTTTAAATTAAATTCAGTTTTTATTTAAAAGGCCAAAAATTAGGCCAAAATAAATTTATTCCATCTGATCTGCGTAATGTTGTCCTACGTGACGTCACCTTTCGATCTATCTGGTAGCTTAAACTCGCATTCAGTTATTTAAATTTCTGCGTTAATTTAAAAGTCCGCTGTTGTTAGAAGCAGCAATCGATTTTTCAAAAAATCGTCAAAATTTACGAAATTAAGTTAGAAATTCACAACGAACTTCATTAAAAAGGATTTTTTCATCAATTTTTGCACTAGTCCAAAGCTCGAAATGTTGCAATGGTTCTATGAAAAAATGCTTAGAAAATTGTTTCGACTTTAAACGAAGAAACCTACATCGAATTTTGAAACCAATTGCTTTGAAATATTATAATTTTGTTGCAAATATTCAAGTGCACAAAATTTCATGATGAGTGATATTGAGTGAGGCGGGGGTATTTGTAATTTTACTGCGCGAGATTTGTTTTATAAATTTACTTTAGTGTGTGTTATGTGCTATTGTTAACATCTGATACAACGAATTAGCTTTCAAAAATACATTATCGAGGTTTACCGAATGATTAAAAATATTGCATGAACGATTTAAACTTTATAACTATAACTGTTCAAAATGTAGAAAAGAATTCTTCTGCTCAAAGAATGTTTTGATAATCGATGAGTGCGTCTGATCTCGGTGCTTCCTGCATGGGTATGGGTGAATATCTGAATTTGGATTTTTTTGCCATTTGGAACGAAAAGGTAAAAAGAAAACATGATTGAGTGGTGCATGGAGAAAATGTTGATTGCAAGGTAATATAAATGTCCGATCTGTGAAACGAATATGAAACCGGTAGAGAGAAAGAACTGAATAGATGGTTTTGAGTGGATGTCTAGAGTTACGGAAAGCGAATATAAGCATCGATCGGATTCGTGAAAGGATTCGTAATTTGCGAAGAGTAAATTGAGCATGTGTGGCGTTTTGCGAGTTAGGTATACGCAGTTAGGTAATTGCGGGAATGATTTTATACGATCGGAGTTAGGTATTGCTGAAAATACTGCGGCAGATTGGGAGAGATTTGTAGGGAAGTGTGCATGAAGATTTGCTTGAAGGAGAATGTGATGTTGAGTACGGAGAGCGTGATTGTGCAAACTGATGAAAATAAATTTAGTAAGCAAGTATATCACAGAAGGAAAAGAGTCGAAGGGAGACGGGAGTTTGGTTTGCTCGAGAGAGATGAATAATTGTGTGTTAAGTGTAGTTGAAAACAGATGTGCCGAGTCATTGTTAGAAATTATTAAACAGAATGTGTTGCCAGGCTCAGTTGTTACTTCCGATTGCTGGAATGCCTGTAGCTGCTTCCAGTTCGAAGAATATGAGCTAAAAGAGAATCTTAGCTTGTATTTTAAAGGTTCGGAGACAAGTACACATACCATCAGTACTGAGAGCACTTCGGGAGAGGGACAACTGAAAGAAGTCTTCGTGCTATTCGGCATGCAACAGGATAATTCGATTTGTATCTAGCGGAATACATGTGAAAACCCCAGCAGACGAAATTCAACACCTGCCAAATTACTGAAGATATTTCTGAGTGAGACGTGGCCAATTTATTCTACAAAAGGAGACGACTGAAAGTCTTATTATTATTTGTTAAAGTGAAATATCGGATGGACGCCAAATTTGGTAATTTCGCTGTTAGGTAATCGTACTTTGTTCTGGTAGCTATATTTTCGTCGTAGGGTCTTATGGAAAGGTTATTTTTTTATAATTCGAATCAGTGGAGCTGGTTTTGCGCGATGCCGAGTTGCTACTCTCTGATTTCTAGCTCCTTGTACGAAGTAAAGGAGTTATTGTAAACACAAAAAAATTCCGGTTATCGTATTTCAACAAAAATATCCATTTTGACTGCTATCGAATGCAATTTAACGATGTTTTCGCGTGACATCTGTACGTAAGGACAGGATAAAGGACTCTTTTTTCCCCAAATGAATTATAAAACTGATTTAAAATGGATTCAGAAGAGACCCTTTCGTTACGTGTGTACGTATGTATGTATTTACGTCGCATATCTCAAAAACGAGTAGCCTTACTCGGCTCCGTGAGCTCATTTTTTATCCTTCTATGTTGGTAAATTGTGCATTTGTTGCTTTAAAAATGATTAAATTACATTGTTCTTATCTTCCGGTTAAGGTTTTTATGCCTTTAATTAATCTGCATGCAATAGTTGTAAAATTATCCACGATTTAAAATTCAAGTGTGGTTAAGTCTAATGTCTTATCATAGCAGCCATATTTGTTTACATTTGGAACTTAGCAGAAAAATTAAGTCCGTTTCTGCCCCTTCAGTGTCTTTTTGCCGAACGGGACCTTGCCGAATGGTACCAAAAATAAACTTTCAGTTTCCTGCGCCGAAAAATCTGCTCGCTGACCAAATTGCCTTTTTCTTACGTAGAAACGTTAATTTTACTTGTAAAAATTATTTTTTCAATTGCTTTAACTGTATTTGGTGTTTTATATGTTTCTATATTTTTCAATTTTTAATAAGATAGAATGAAGTTTTATGTATTTTTGCCTTGTCGCGAAGTGAGAACTGAATTCATTGAATGAGAAATATACCTCTGATCAAATAAGTTTAAATTATATACAAGAAAAAATGCATAAAATTCAATAATCCTTATAAGGAAGTCTTGTGGTGTACACGTCAGATGTTTCTTTTTTTTTAGTGAAAATAGGTCGTTGTGTAAATAGGCAATTTTGAGACCGTGCGCATTGCCAAGGTTGAGCGCGAGGTTGAGTTTTTTATTCTCTAATGTTTGTAAAGAGAAAACAGATAGCTGCGTACATGCTCAATGCCGAGTTTGTGAAATTCTCTGATTTTTTTTAAGTGAAAACAGATCGTTGTGTACATGGGGAAGAACAATTCCATTGTATCGTGTATTACATACAATGTTTAATATATCGTTTGCATTCTTTGAATTTGCATTGTTGTTTTAATTGTAAATTATGTTTCTGTCATCATTTTTTAAATTTATATTGTGTTTCCAATTGTTTCCTTTTCATATGTTGGTAACGTTTCCCAATTTACGATAAATATCGATAGTTCGACGATCCTTTTAAGATCAGCAGAAAAACTGCAATCTTGGACCCGATAAGTAACTTTTACTTTATTATTTTAATACGTAGTGTTTGCTATCGTAATTGTAGTTGATAATATGTTTTCTACTTGAAATATTGTTTATTGCTCCAAATTTGTAGTTTTTATTAGTCCAAAGAGGCAAACTGCTCAGAAGGATTGTTAATTTCGTTTTGGCATTTTGCTTCGACTCATTAAAAGTGTTTCACTTTTCAAATGTTGCCACTAAATATTACAGCCCTATATTAGATTTAAAGAAATTAAATAATGAAGAATCTGCATAAATGTGTGTATGTGTTCTCGCATTGTGATAGAACAACGGTACCTAGAGCTATCAAATTTCGAATAACATACGTCTCCACCCGAATATCGGCATCTGGAAGCCGAAATTTTGAATTTGTTTTATTAGCGATTTCATATTTTGTAAAACATTTGAATTTTTGATTAACAAACTCAAGAATTTCAAAGCGAGCAAAGGCAACGTTGTACAGAAAAAACATTTTTATCTCCGGCGCGTGAGACTGTCTATCGGATATTCTAAAGATATTTTCATTTTTAAATTATTTTGCAATAGTGCTCTTGAATTGAATTTTATGGTTTAAGTGCGAAGAGCATGATATTGAATAAATGAAGGTAACACAAAAAAGTTTTAAAAAAAATTGTTCCTTTGGACGTAATTTAAAATCTGAAACCTTTCAGTGTTTTCTTTTTATTATTATTATTATCATCTTGTTTTCTTATTGAGAGAAATTAGATTTTTTTCAGGTATTTATATATAGAATTCTACTATGCATATTGAGTATACGCAAATATTTAGGACTTTGAGAAACAGTGATACGTATTTAGCTGCATATGATGTTCATTTGCCATAAATATGTTTTCTTTTTTCATTAAAACTAAAGTCTATTTTTTTAAAAAACATAATGAAGCTTGTCTACTTACTAGCATGCGTTGGAATGGGGCGTTACGTAGCAATAAATTGATTTGTGAAAACTATAAAATTAAAGTGTTCCATAACATGAATTTAAATTAAAACAAAACATTTTTACAAGTGCTAAAGCTTAAAAATCTTTGGAAATATTGAAATTTTACGAAGCAAAAGTGTATGAGAGACTGCGACGATATTTTATCGTTTTAATAACTGGTAGAACTGAATTACTGTGTCAAGTTAAATTTAAATATAAGCAATTTATTATACTTATTTTCATTAAAACTCAAGCTTAACTGTTAGAAATTTAAAATGGAGAATTTAATGTGAATTTATAAACATAAATAATTGATTATTCCGGCATAGCTAAGTGAATATGTTTTCTTTTAACTGTAAAATTAAAATGCTTAATTACCTTAATATAATTTTAAATGGTTTAATCCTGTTTTTGTTTTTAAATAATTTAAATTTTAGTAAAATTAACTTACGGCATTAGACAGCGCGTTACATGACATACTATACTGTCGATTATTAAAATATATGTATTGAAGCAGACGCGTAACACTTCAAGTGTGTTCATAAAGAAAAGTTAAACTTCGGTGCCCTTCTTTAAGTGTTCCTGGAACTGGCTTTGTAGCTGATTAACTTAGCCTATCAGATAATATGCCAGCATTCATTTTGTGTCAGAGATTTGTCACTCTCGAGGTTTCGCCCCATCTACAACAATGGGCAATATTTTTAATTTGGCATCTACGTTATGGCGTAGTTCCACTGGTGCCACTTTGTATATATTTATAATCTTTACTTTTTAGCATTCTTTTTTGATCCTGATAACATGTTTTTCTGTCTTCAACAGATTTGCCATGCAATCGAGAATGGGTATTCGAACGGGTGTCTAACTACGAGCTGCTGGAACGCTCACGTAAAACCATCTCAAATGTAACCTCTACAGAGAAGTGCATGGAGCTGTGTCTGGGAGAGAGGGAGTTCCACTGTCGGTCGGCCAACTACTATCGGAGGAGAAAGGATTGTCAACTGAGTGATGTGGATCGACACTCTGTTCAATCCAACAAATTCTTTGTCCCCGCCGAGAGCGATACTGAATACCTGGAAAACAACTGCGTTGATCGTAAGTATCTTTATAAAATGGACTGTTATAAAATTCTGACACATGAAAAAGAATGTCGGACCATCAGCAGCTATGCACAGAAAGCGACATAGAGTTTGACTACGCTCTACATTATAATTAAACCATTCACAACAGTTAGACGAAGATATCGTCATTTAGCCCTGTCATAAAGCAATATTAAAAATGATCAGCATTATAAAGAAAGTGTTTCACAGTTTAAACCGTTACAAAGTGATATTAAACCATCCTGATTGTATAAAGACTTTATGCGGTTTACCTGTGTTAACACTAGTGTTAAACCATCGCTAGAAGCATATGAAAAGCACTGTTGAGTTTAAATCAGTAACTTACTATTATTAAACCGTCACCAATAATTCAAAGAACGTTTGTACAGTTCTGTCAGTTATAAAGCTGAATTAAATCATCCCCAATAAATTAAAGAAGGTGTTAGACCATCATTACAAAATCATGCTATGCATGATTTTGTAATGATGTGCAATGTAATGTAATGATATGCTATGCAATGCAATTCCATTATAGCACATTGCTCAGAATTGCAGAAAACGACTTACTATTGTATAATTTTATTTAAATTAATCGAATCCTTTTCTTTTTAGATCAATTCTCGTCCATCTTCCTATGCTGCAGGCTCTGACGGTATAAAAATTAGATAAGTTATAAAATTATAGTCATGTACTATTTAGTTAGCTTGCTTTAATGATTAGTTATAAAATTGTACGTATTTTACAGTACTTTAACTTTCGTGTCATTTTTTTCTACCGCCAGTAACATTCGCAATTCGCTATTTAAAAACCCCTTTCGAGCATGTGAACCCCATATGAATTCTTACAGTATTTCTCAACAATGTGGCTTAATATACAATGATCAAAATGCGTGAGCTTTGAATTTTCTCATAAGGAAAATGAGCCATGTATTAGGAAAAAGGAAACTCATAAATATTCCATTGCTTAAAATAGTTGGTAAAATATCACATTTTCAGGTTCTGTGCAGCTAAAGCTATTTAAAAAAATTCATCTTATATTTGCAAATTAGATTTCCTAGAGAAGTTTCATATTTATGAAATTCTTCACTTCTGGTTAGTGATCCCAATTCTAATCCCTCTTCAACTTTTCAAGAAATTGTATCATAGTTGTTTAAACATGTTCTCAATAGATACCGCCAGTAGTTTTACTTCCTGATCCTTAATTATAGTCCTAAAAATTTTCCCTTATTACGCTGATTAATATCCATAATTGTTTCTGCTGTTTTCAGCGATCAGTGTGTCCTACAACTGAGTTAGGTAAGGAAATGTTTTAGAAGAGTTAATACGGATACCTCATAGTATAAGTGGATAATTATTATAAAATAGATTTATACAATTAAATACCTTTATAATGTTGCCCTAGAGTTTCCAAATACTATTCCAGAGTTGCATGCTTCATTATAAAACGAGAATATACAGCTCCACCACATTATCACATAGTTGGTGGGGTTTTAGAATCAACTTCTAGCAAAGCCTACTACTAACTACTATTCATGATAAAGGAATCATTCACAACTGAATTCCTCTTTAGTGAGATGCTATTTATTCCAGTAGACTAAAAGATCATTTAACTCACGCAGACACTGTCCAACATGAAAGAAATGCAAATATATCTTCCACAAAGTCTAAACATATAGCGATTATTTCCTATAACGACTGTTCTTTAATCACACAGTGAGAACAATATGTTATTAAAGAACAGTTAAATTCACTGATTATCAGTAACGCCATATATATGTAAGATAAATATAATACAGGATAAAATTCTAACACATAAAGCAATATAAATTTGTATCATCGCCTTAAGTGACATTTTATTTTGATTATTTCCCCTTTCAATCGTAAAAATGGAAATATGCTTATAATAAATCTGTGTAAATTTGAAAATTAATCCTGGTCCCCTGATTCTTAGGTAACGCTCATAGTGCTTTAACATAGAGCAAAAAAAGTCTTTCAGCCAAGAGTACTATTAATTTTTTTAAGTGAAAACAATAAAAGTAAAGTAAAACCACTCTAATATTTATATTTTAATAAAGCATTCTTCTTAACTTCTCTCAGCTCCAATTTTGAATGAAAATATTTGGAGGAACAGATACATATCGCTCTATTTCTAACACCAACCATTCGAGAGGTCAGTATTTTAAGTGCCCTCGTGTAGCAAACATAAAATACATTCACAAACATTTTATGCTTTTTCCGAGATTCGAGCCCTTGCTCAAATAGATAGTTCCTCTACCCGCTGTAAAAATATTATAATTATTGAAAAACTGGGGCACGCTTTAGCGGCAGTTGGGTTGTGTACTTTTTGTTCAAGAATGCTTCGTTAAGAAAGAACCATTAAAGCGGCTATCATTGCAATTACATCTCTTCGAAACATCTCCATTTCCGACATCACCAAAAATGCTTTTCATTATCTATCTCTATATATATATAT
>KK112243.1:91278-204161 GCA_000611955.2 Stegodyphus mimosarum | reverse complement strand
ATCGCTTTATAATGCTGTGCTATTTGCTTCAGAATTCTCTCATGATCTGCTTGTATAGCACCGTCCGTATGTTATATTTTAGTTAGGCAGCCGAATTTAGATTGCTTCAGTTACGTTTGCTGGGTGTTGTTAGAAATCATACTTTAATGAAGTGTTAGCATAGGAAATTTAAGAATGCATAACAATAACGTCTGTTTAAGAAGGTTCTGATTTTTGTATGGAACGTTTTGCAGCATGAAGTTATAAGGTATTTCTCCCGCCTTCTTCGCACGCCTTCGTGGTGTGGTGGTCTGCATGCTCGACGCGTAACCGAGAGGTCCGTGGTTCGATTCCCGGCGAAGGCCTTGCATATTTTTCATGACTCCTGCTTCGAAATAAACCCAATGTCTCTACAGTGGCGCCCGAACTAAAAGGGTTGTGGATGATGACTCTCCACACCCAGGATTTGGCGACTAGGTCCCCTAAAACCCTAGTCGCCCTTTAAAAAGGGGAGTATATAAGGCATATCTCCCACATTCTTAGCGTGCCTTCGTGGTGTAATGGTCAGCACACTGAGCCGGTAATTCAGAGGTCCGTGGTTCGATCCTCGGCGAAGGCAATGCTAATTTTTCAATGTTTCTTGCTTCCAAATGGCCTAATGTCTCTACAAAGTAAGCTCTCCATTTAGTAGTTTATCTCATTGTCGATCCTATAATTCGTTATGGTTGAAACACGATACCACAAATTTGGCTGAAGGATATGTTGATGATCTCCTGAAAGCGTGCTCCACTGGTGAGAAAGACAAGCTGCGTATTGTTGACATACTGTGACACTGGTCGTGAAGTTACGAGTGTGTAAAGTAAAAGGGGATCGCTGCGGTAAAGTTATTATTTCTATAGTGTCAGAACATGCTATCTCATATATCCTAATAACTCCACTGTCTGGCGTCAGCCTTTAGGTCGAAATTTAAGGGACAAAATTTACAAGAAGATGATCTGCTTAGGATAGCTTCAATAATTTACGTGTAATTCATTCAGTAAAAATAATTAATTGTCCAAACTATTTAGAATATTAGTTAATTATTGATAAGTTATTAATAATCACAAACTCCGTTTATTTCTTTGCATACAGACCAAGATAATAAAAATCTTTATATTACGTATATAACAGGTTTTTATAATATGCATGCTTTTTTTACTTAATAAAATTCTATTATATTGAAGAACTACTATTTATTATTTTAATTTTAAAAAATTTTAAAAATTCATGACTTTTATTTTATATAGCAAGGCATGCATTTTCAAGAAAACACCTGCAACATTCTATTCTTCAAGAAACAGTTACATTCAGGATTGTGTGGCACCCAGTATCCTCTAAATTATTATGCATTTCATTCATTACTAATATTTTTGTAAATTGAGATCTTGTATAACTGGTTATAGTTCCCATTCGCCTTTCTCTTACCCAACTGTAGCACCAATTCGTCTCTGTGAGTTTCGTAAAGTCGGCGGCAAGATTCTTAAGACAGTGGATGCTGTCTTCCAGGATGTCAAGACGTTGGAAGGATGTCGGAAGAAGTGTCTTAGTGTCGACTACCGTTGTCACTCGTTCGACATGGGCGACCCGACCAACAGCGTGTGCAGACTCAGCCACTTGGCTAGTCCCTCCCTGGCCAACATCGAGGATCCCTACCTAGAGATACACGATGCTGCAACCTATGAAATCTCGTCCTGCTACAATGGTGAGACCTTGCTATCTTTTAATTAAACTTGCAACGTTTCCGTTCTTTGACTTCCACTTTAAATTTCAAGCCTTCTGTTTCCCTCTCTTTTGCCTTTCTGTATTTTAACTTTCCTGTCTTTGGACTTTCAAATTTTAAACTTAAACTTTTAATTGCATTCTTAAAATTTTCAAGTTAAATTCCACTTTTTATTTTTCTTCCTTTCAATTTAATTTCTTCTCTTTAATGTATTTTCCAACTCTTTCTTCAACCGTAATGCTAAGAATTATCTTCAAATGCAAATCAGTTTTATCTCTCCTTCAACTCTGAAAACCTGCCCTGTAAAAAGTCTAAGAGAGATATCGCTAAGAACAACGAAAGTCACAAATATCTTTCTAGAACGATTAGGTAATCACGCTGAGTTTGAAATTCCTCTCTTAAGGCCAAATATAGGCTCTGAAGATATTGATTTGCGTATAATCTATAGGAAATTTTGCCGAGTTTTTTTCCTTGCTAATGCTCTGCTACTTATATATAGTTATTGCCATTTTATGTGATGTAGTATGATCATTGAATACTCAATGAGTATGATCAATGAATGAACAGTTCTTCGTCTCACGAATACGTCTTTTCCCTTAAGCGGAAAGTCCCTTGCGCTTTGCCACAGTCTAAATCCTCTTAACTCTAAAGCCATCCTCATTATGATTATCCAATATATTATGAAGTTTGAGCTCACTACTGAACATGCCATTCTTTATCAGAGTTCGTAGTGCACTAGTTATAATTTTCAGGCCTTGTGTTGCAGAATTATAATTAGTCTATACGTATTTTTGTTGAGGTTATCAAAACTGAAGCAGCGCATAGTTTACCTGTTCTCTGCCGTTATCTCCCTATGGAGATTTTCCTCGGGTGTCCAATTAGTAAAGCCATACTTGTTCAAAACTGATGTATTACAGTATGAAATTTTTACTTGAGTTTCGTTTAACTGGTGGTTTTTGTGTATTTCTTTTAATTTGGATAATTGTAACTGACAATTCATTTTGTTCATTTCATATTTCTTGCGTTTTATCTTACGTTTACGGGAAAATCAATTTTTAAGCAAAATTTGATTGTAAAAAAATTGGTATTGGTAATTAGTTAAATTAGCTGCATTATTAATAAACATGGATGCCTTTTAGTTTCCAGATTGAGGCCCTACTTGTAACCAGGAACAGAAGACATTCTTCTCTCACTCTCTTTCCCCCTCGAGAGCCTTCCGTTTTTTATGTTGTATTCTTACTCAATTCAACAAGGGTAATATGTAAAGTTTTTCAGTATCGTAACCGCTGAAAATGCTGCTACACTTGGTTGTGGCAAGGCGAAATGAGCAAAATCGCTGTTATTGTTTTCTAAAATTGACTTCCGTTCGCTTCGAAGCACCACCACAGACAGGGTGGTAAAGATTTCTGAATACTGGTAGTTCGACTTAAGTTCGAAAACAGGCGAAAGAGCTGGCTGCGTGGGAGGTTTTAATGGTTTTTCCCTTTGTGAAACATGAGTACCAGCCAGTTTCTTTTATAAAGGCCACTTTGGAGGCATTTCCCTTATGCAGATTGTTCTTGCCACATCCAAATAACCTAACTTATTTATTTCTATATCCTTACGCAGTGAGTATCGAATGTCGCAGCCGTGAGATGGTGGCGTTCGTGAAGACGACGAGAATCTTCAATGGCAAAGTGTACGTCAAGTCCAGGCCGAACTCGTGCGTTACCGACGTAATCAACAGTATGGAGTTTGAGATTAGGATGGCCTACCACGACCTCAACTGCGACGTCAAACAACAGGTAAGAAGGATTCAGTGAAATATAAATTCAGCATTCGGCATCTTTCCATTTAATCCTTGTTGAAGACATGATTTTATGCGTGAATTTTATTCCTTTTCTTAAAACAGGTAGTGAGCTGTGAAAACATTAATATAGTATTTGGAATTCGTAGTTTGAAATCTAGAAGTACACTCAAAAATGATGCAAATATTAGAAAAGCGTTTTAAAATGCAGAGCAGTGTAATCGAGATTCCGTTATAATCCGTGTGTTTAAAAATTGCATTAGTGATTGCTGTCGTGATTTATTTGTAGAAACATTAGGTTATTACGAAGCAGGAGAGGTGGAAAATAAGCAACGCCTTCGCCGGGAATCGAACCACGGACCTCTCGGTTACGCGTCGAATATGCAGACCACTGCACCACGAAGGCGGGAGAAATACCTTATATACTCTTCCTTTTAAAGGGCGACTGGGGTTTGGGGGACCCAATCGCCAAATCCCGGTGGTGGAGAATCATCATCCACCACCTTTTTTAGTTCGGGCGCCAGTTGTAAAGACATTAGGTTATTACGAAGTAGGAGAGGTGAAAAATAAGCAACGCCTTCGCTGGGAATCGAACCACGGACCTCTCGGTTACGCGTCGAGCATGCAGACCACTATACCACGAAGGCATGCGAAGATGGCGGGAGAAATACCTTATACATTATACATTTTAGAGCTAAATCGCAAAATGCCAGGCATCTTTCGCTGTCGACAACTTATATTAGTGATTTCCTGGCCGAGAATGTATGCTACTCCATGAGTATTCCCCCTTAGGTGGGAATTTAATAGTTTTAGGGGGAATGCGGTCAGTTTTTATTTAACTGTTAAGTATTTAGTTTTAGTTTATGAATATAAAAACTATTTTCATTTAAATTTGTCATTTAATATTATTTTTTACACTTTTTGCTATTTTATTTATACGTCACGTTAAAGAAATGCATCTAAATTTAGATAAATGTATATATTTATTTTTTGAGTTTTGGAAAGGAGGTGGAATGACTTTCTAGCAATGGTGAAAGAGGAAAATGTTTGCCCTCAAAACTTTATGAGTAGAACCTCTAACCTATCAAAACAAATGCATTTGATACGACTGATAAACAATATACTAATATTTTCAATACGTTTGAGATAGAAATTTGATATGCAAATAATTAGTATAAACATCGTATTATAAATTTTTTAATGTTACATCTAATAAACCAGTCAAATATGGTAATGTTTTCAATGCCTAAATATCCTTTAAGTTGACGACAATTTGATGCATAGCATTTCACATAATCATATTTCCTTTTTTTAATGCAGTTTCCGATGTTTTAAACACAAGGGGAAAGGACCATTTGAAATCTACATTGTTCGTTGGTCATTATAATACATAATGATTGACGACTTCCTGCATTTTAGGAAAACTATATTTATTTCTATGCCAAAATAGAGTCAAATTTTCAACGACACAAGTCTTTTAAAATCCCCTTAATGCAAAGGATTTGTGCATTTTAGTTCCTTCACGTACTGGAATACAGAAAGACAATATTAAACCCAGTTATACTGATAAAATAATCTACAAGTTTTGCAAATTGAAAAAAGACTATCTGAAATTTTCTGATTCGTTGGGTTATTTGTGAAAAAAACCTGAAATTCGTCAAGATCTGAGATATAACTCAAACATTCCCCGATACAACCACGAAACTTTACACCGATGGAATAAAATGTTTATCCTATAAAGCAAAGTACGGTGCAGATTTTTGCCGTAATTTTACGAAATTTTTTTTGAGATTTTCTGGGAATTGATTAATTTTTTCAAGATCATCAAATGAATCGGAATATTTAAAAAATTTCTTTATTATTTTTTAATTTTTATTATGATTGTTAAATTGTTCTTACTTAAATCCTTTTAAATATTTTTAGTATTTATGCTGAAAATAGATTGCATAATAATCTTGTTTTAAAATTCAGGCTACAACTTTAAATCTGGAATTAAAATTTAGAATCGGGAAGAACAGCCTGCCATTTAAAAAAAGCAACTTCGAAGCAAGTTGATACGTTATCAGAATTTTAGACCGAGTCATTATTTTGTATGAAGAATTTTAATTTGCTACAAGAAGGTAAACAAAACATTTCACATTACGAGGCCATCGCCTTTATGAAAGTGGCTCTTTTAAGTTAGCAAATGATCTCCAAAAGGAATTAATCTCGCGAACCTTTAATGTAAGTGTTGATTAAAAAACCACAATATTTGAGTTTAATGTATCATAACAAACTTAACATTTCTGAACGGGATGAGGTATTGTGGCGGAAGGCTGATAGTATATAAACTTAAAATTCAACTGTCCGGGAAATGAACACAATCGTCACAGCATTACTAAGATTTTCATCAGAATTTAAATGCATTATTTTTTTACGCTTTTATATCTAATTTTTATTTCTTTTTAATTATATTGATTGAAAGAATCTTAACGTCATTTCTTTGAATGATTCGTTAAATACGAATTTAACCGTAGTTGATAAATTTTATTTATTTTAAGTCAGAGGTTTATCGAGACCTGAATAACACCTATAACGTTTTGCCAATTTTCGAGACGTTTCTTATTCTATTCTGTATCAAAATGCTGAATCCATTGTCTTTTTTTATCGCAGGGTCACAGCGAGTTTGCCAACGACATAGTAATCCAGCACCACGACATGATCGTCACCAACCAGGATCTGGGAGTCACAGTGCACTGCCAATACGATCTCTCCAATAAGAGCATTGCCCATGGGGTGCGCCTCGAAGTCAATAAGTAAGTACCTTCTTTTAGAATATATTTTAAGACAATCGTAAAATTCTGAAAGTGTAAATTAAAAATTTAATTGTCCTTTATTAAGTACAATTTTGTTCTCGAACACTAGTGATAGAAACATCAAAACGTGGGAAAATAACAAATTCTAAGGAAATGCCTTATTAATTTTGAATGCGAACTGCATAAAATATGCTTAATAGAAGTACATTATGACTCCTGTAATATGTTACGAAGTTAATAATGTATTAATCATCTGAACATTATCTTCCGGGTGAATGCTGAGTAGCTTTAGGAGAAAACGTCGCTAGTTCGTGGGGCAGTAACAGGCATTGAGAAGCAAGGAGGCAACAACAACAAGTTGGAAAATCTGAATGCTCAACATCTGAACACTTTTTAAACAAACATTTAAATAGCCGTTTAACTAGTTAATATTGAAACCTCATATTTACAAAAGAATCAGACCAAATTATATTAGTCGATCTTTCTCACAATTTGGCTCGTGTTACGTATAGTTCCATTTTCTATTCGAAGGAATCGGAACTTCACAAAATTTCAGTTTAATATTCTAAAGCCTTGACCTTAAATCCGTATTTGTTCTTACAATACATACAACTAATAATGGCTATGGTAGTAATCTGGGCATATTTAGCAGTTTTATCACTGCAAGTATTAAAAGAAATCTTTAATCGTTATCATTTTAATTCTTTATTGCAAGATGAGATTTATTTAATAATTTGATGCAATGTAAATGCGATAAATACTTAAAAACTTTAATGCGTTTTCAGTCAAATTTATTGCATTAAAAATACATCTAATGTACATTCATTATTATGAAGGTAGGGTCCCTGAGCAAAATAAGCTTTATATAAAACTCTTCATACAGAGAGAACTGTAAAAGGCTTGGAAATGTCGATTTTAACAAAGTAGTTTTTTATGCGTTTGCTCCCTAACTTGTCGCAACAAGATTAATTTTCATCACTAATAGGGTATGAAAATGGTTTTCTTGGTTCCAGAAACTTCTTTTAAATCCATCTGCGAGTTCTAGCATTCGTCGGAAATGGCCGAACTCATCTATCATCAGTCAAATCATCACAGCGGACGACTGATTTTACACCTGCATGAAGAGAGGATAGACAGTTATATTCGTCTATGCGTTTTGTGAGATTCGATCCGGGGCTCAAAACTATTCAGCCATACCCCGTACGATATTTAAAATGCCGAACACGGCGGCTATTTTAAGAGATAACTACAAATACACGTCATCAGTGTTTAAAGAAATGAATGGATAATCGCGTCTTTTGAATCTTGTATTCAATAGGCCGAGAAAGTAGTACCTATTTGGTAATATGTAAAGAATGAAAGAGGTGAGAAGAACAATTTTTTTTCAAAATACTCATTTGACATTTTTATGTTTTATATGTATCTATAGCAATAAGAATTGTATCCTAGAGAAAGACAAAGCGGATGCCTATGGGAAATAGGTGAGAAATTTCAGAATAAAATGGACCCACTGGTGATAAAACGGTAAAATCGCTAAACACTAATAGTTCGACCATAGTTCCAATCTTAGTGAAAGGGTTAACAGTATGGGAGCTGCATATTTTCCTCCAAATGCAAATCGAGTACGAGCTATTTTTACTTAAAAATACTTTAAAGAAGACACCTGACCTTAGGCATATATATATCTTATGTCTTGCCTTAATTTAAAAGAGAAAAGTCAAAATAAAATTGTTTTGTTCAACTACTTCTTAAGTTCTTTATTTGCTTCTAATCGAGTATTACTTTTTGAACATGCTAGGCGTATTGCAGCAGTCTCCAAGCAACCTATTCAGTGAACAAAACCTAATTTGAAGCCCATAGCAAAAACATCTGACACTGACCGTTTTAAAAAAAAACATGAAAACGCTATACATTTCTCACATGTATAAATCATAGTGGCGTAACTGGTTGAAATTCAATATATTTAAAACACGAGAGGTTTGATCCTCAATCCATTCGTTCTAGAAAGCGGAAGATTTTTATGAATAAAGTAACCAGATATACATACCATATTTTAAAATCCGTATAAATTTTAACTTTCTTTACCCATTAGATAACTAGCACATGTCAAAAGTTTCTCTAGTTTTAGTCTTATATGTGTGAATCATATAATATATATAAAGTAAAATTATTATTCGTTTTCGTTAAAATTAAAAATTTTATCAAAGGGATATTCTTGTTTGCAAAGACTTCCCCCTACAACAAAAAAGTGTCCTTTTATGATTTCTTTTTAATTAAAAGTAAACACATAACTCCGAAAATTTTACGATATATTTACTATCAGTATTTTATTTTTGAATATTTGATTTTAACAATTGAGAATTGTAATTGCAGTTAGATTGAGGAGTTGAAAGTATGAATACGACCATAATTGTAGGACATGTGTAGATTTCAAGTAGAAGCATAGTTTTTACTACTAAGCATTACATTTTATTACTTATCATTTGTAATTAGATTGGGTTGGCAAGAAAGAAATTTCGGTTTGCACAACTAGATAGCGTTATGTTCGTTTTGTTATTCTTCTGTACAGCTTATATTTTTTTTTCCTTTTGGATTTTGCAGCTGACACTTTTAGGTTGGTAAATTCCATGCATTTTACCTTAAGACTGATAGTTTAATTTAGTTTATTGTCATTTTTAACGTGTGGAGCAAAAATAAACGTTTTCGATATATTTTACTTTTATTTTCATAAAGAAAAGAAAGCAACTTACGCTAACAAAGAAAGATGTGAAGTTAATGGTCTTCATTGCTTAATGGAACACATATTTCAAAATTGGTTTAAAAATTTCATTCTGGACATTTTTTACTTGAAAATGACAAACGTTCTGGCCGACCTTCTGAAATTTATAATAACAAAACCAAACGCATAATTGAATCGAATAATCTATAATTGCGCAAGAGATTGCAAAAAAGTCAAATGTATCACATGCAACAATTGAAAATCACGTAAGATGTCTTGGACTCGTTAAGAAGTCACTCGATGAATTGTTCGTATGAACTGAAAGAAATTCACTTAACACATCAAACAAATATTCTCGATACTAATTTCAAATGTAATGCAGTCGACCCACTAGGGATGACGCATGGATTGTCTACAATAAAAATGGTAAACAATCATGGTCCAAACATGATGAATCAACACAAATCATATCAGAAAAAGATCATGTTGTCACTTTGGTGGGATTACAAAGGTTTCTGTGAGCTGCCTCTAAGCAACCAAATGATCAGCTCAGGTATTTACTACCAGCAACTTCTGAAATTGAAGGAAGTAATCAAAGAGAAAAGGCAAGAAATGGCAGATCGCAAAAGAGTCTTGTTTAACCACGACACTACGAAGCCTTACACGTCTTTAGTGACACGTACGAAATTTATAAGAGCTTTATTGGGAAGTGATATCTCATCTCCCGTATAGCCCCGACCTCGCACCATTGGATTATTTATTTCGAAGTTTATAAAACTTCTTTAATGGTAAAAATTTCAGTGATGACGATGACCTTAAACCGCACTTTACTGCGTTTTCCGTTGACAGACACCAGAAGTTGTATGAGCGCGGAATCATGAAACTTCCAGAAAGATGGCAAAAGGTCATCGAACAGAACAGAAGCTATTTGACTGATTAAAGTTCATTTCTTGTATAGAAAAATTGGCTTTTATTTCACAGCAAAAAACCGAAATTACTTTCTTGTCAATCCATTAGAATATGCTGCTAAAGCCTAGTAAAATAGGTTGTGTCGTAAAAAACAATATAAGTTTTGTTCTTAATCTAGTTTCTGTAACTTATATTGGCTATTATCTAAATGATGAATTTTTTTAAGTTCCAATACGGAATTTAATTATAAATCTGATGAATATTATTAAATGTTAATGTTCGATTAATTTTAAGATATCAAGTTAGCTTCTTCCAAAAACATAATCTGCTTGTTTTATTGAATATGGCAAAACATACAAGGGCCGCTTCCCTGAAATGTATGTCTTCATGGAGGAATTTCTAAAGCAAACCGGCTCTTGTCCACTTACATGTGGGGAGAAATCCATGCAACCCAAACCGTCCGGGACGGAATTCCAATTTTGATCAAGTTGCCACTATTCAAAGATTTTTTTCCACTCATCTGCTAGTTGACCTTGTAAAGGGATGGCTGCTTTCAAAGGAAAGCCTGGAAATGTTCTCTTACAGCTAATCGATCATAGTTGGAGGTAGCATGATGTTTACTATACTTATAAAAGTATTCGAAACTTTTTTATTCACTAAGCTATAAAATTTCAGTGTACATTTCATTATATAGTCTCTAATATCAGTATTAAATCTGGAAATGTATTTACGGTCAACTCTCAATTAACCGAGGTCAATCTAAAGAAAAAAAGCTAAAATGATACATTGTGAAACGTTAGGAAAAATATCACAAGCAATTTTTATAAAACAAAACTGACTACAAAAGATATAAGAAGGGAAAGAAAAATGCATTGGATAACAACACTGCATAACAGTTGCTGTCATAGAATTTCGAAGTTGTTTACTATCTTAGCTTTTTGTTATGTAAATATTTTATGCAAGTTTAAATTTAATAAAATCGTTCAGATTTCTGCTACATATCGAATTTTAATGCCGGTTATAACTTTACTTCTTTATTTCTAATGAAGATTATTCTTCTGTGATTTACTTTGCATTCATTTTTAATTTTTGATATGGATTTGATTTACGTAACCAAATTAATTTTTACTCCAGATTAAACGGCCTGAAAGTAAAGTTAATTGTTAATAGTAATTTTTAGTTAGCTACAAAATAGATTATTCTTCTTTCCACTGCATTTTTAAGACCTACGGATTAATTGTAATTTTATCGTAACCAATGAACGTCGTTTTCGTTATTACTCTAGTAAATCAGGAGTTAGCTGTTCTTCAGTTGTGAGTCAAATAACGAGTATAATTAATAACTAAGAATCGATAAAGTATTTCCTTTGAATCGCCATCAAAGAAGTTTTCCATAACAGGTGGAGCAACCATTGTGAACAACCTAGAGTAACTGATTCTCGGAATCGTGAGCGATAAAAAAGGTCAGTCATCTTGCAGATGAAAAGGCAAATTGTATTTTGTTTGTCGTTTTAACAAGAATTTCTTTACTCAGATAAGCAGAATTCTAAATTTCCTTCAGCAACATTACGCATCTGTAATACGCATACATTAAAGAACATTGCTTTACTTGACAAAAGCACCGAAGAAGAGCTATTTATTTTTCTATCCTAGAAATGTTTTGTTCTCAAATGAAATGAAGGGCTTTGTCTTGACTGGAAGATCATCCACCCCAAAATTTGCAGAAACAATGGCCATATCGATCTGAATGGCTTTATATCACGATAAAATAGAATTCAAAACAGAATTAAAGCATACAAGTTAAGATAAAAATATTAGAGAGAAAACAATTCTTTCCAATTTGGGGGAAAGGAAAGGTATCTTCCCATTTGAGAAACGTGCGCGTCTGTCTGATGTCACTGAAAAATTATATAGCTGATAGTCAGTAAACAATTATACTGCAGATTCATAAACTCTAGATCAGCGGTTCCCAACCTTTTGACAAATGCGAACCACCTGAACAAAAATGGAAAAACTTTAGTACCACCACTACATTTTGCAATGATTTTCAGTTTCTCAATAGAAATATTTAAAAAATATATATTTAGCCATTTGCACAACCTGTTGGCTATTTGTATTAAATATGCAAACATAAAAATATTGGATTAAAATTGGTTACCATTTTAATTATCAATATTTAAGTTATAATACTTTAATTCTAAAATATATTTTGAAATTTGGGCCTGTTTAAGAGAGATCAATTTCTTTGTCTGGTCATATTTCACTTAGCTTTAACCGTAAATTACGATCCCCTTTAAATTTTGTTCTGTATTTCTTTTTTCAAATATAACATGGAAGAAAATCCTTGTTCACACAAATAGGTTGTGCAAAAAGGGAATAAAAATGTAATAGCTTTATTTGAAATGCCTATAAATTCTTTTTTTTTTCAGTTCATCCTTATAAGTTAACAAGTATGTTATTTTTAAAATCTTTCAGTTAGAGTTCAATCACAGAAAATTTTCTATCAATTGCCCTTTTCCTTCACGAGATTTTTGAATTTAATAGTTAAAAATATTTTGTTTCTTTGCGTCCCATCTGTTTTTCTCTTGCGTACCACCAGCAGAGAATCGCTGCTCTAGACTATCATTAAATGATTGCCATTAAGAAATTATTAAAATTTTAAATAATTACTCGGTAACTAATCAACAAAAGAAAAAACTATGTGTGATAAGTTGAATCATAAATATCCTCATTCTATTAATTTCATTCAAGTATATAGGCAAACAGAAGTAGCTGAACATCACTTATTTGAGGGGTTTTAGTAAACTATAATTTGATGCAAAAATTTTGCCCCATGATTGAAATTTTCAGAATTTCCGAAATAAGAAAATGACTACTCACTATCTCTTTGTTTAACCTTTGTTTAATTATTATGATTTTCTCCAATTTATACGATAGTAGATCCACTCAGTTTGCTGCTTTATTACTCACTATTTTTTCGCGCGTGAATGGGATAGCAGATAGCACATTTCGAAAAGGGGACAATGCTCATCAATAGTATCATTGCAACCATTAGACCAAGCAACTTTTTAATCGCATCCCTCATTAATCGCAATTTGATCTTATTGCTGCTTTTTGCATCTACGATGGTAAAATCTAAGAGGTAAAATTGCATCTCTACTCGGCATAAAATCCTGGCGAACTCCCCGGTTTGGCCGCATGACAGTTTTCGTGGCTTTCCTCATGTGCGTCTCAAATAATACTAGTTTCACTTAGACAAATATGCTGCTGCGTACTTTTCCATATTCTAAGTAATCCATCGAAATTAACTGCTGAATGTTGTTTTGGAATAATATTAAACCAGGGGTGGCCAAAAGCTGGTCCGCGAACCGGATGCGGCCCTTTTAATTCCCTTATCCGATCATTACGAATTCCTGTGGACTATTGTTTCGTCTCTTTCCTACCCTATTTTGTATGAAAACTACCAAAATTAGAAAAAGATTTACAAAAATTATGGAACTCTTCTTGGGAGCAAGAATCAACACGACGAAGAAGGTTTTTTTTATACCAGTATCTTCAAGAGAATTCGTAGCCACCAACCTGGCATTAACTTACTTTACAATGGCTCGTGGTTCATTTACAATGGCTCATGGCCTATTTCATTTTGGCGAGCAGGATACGGATAATTGTATTTTCTGAGACATAGGCAATATAGATCATTATACGTTTGAGAAATTACATAGGATATCCATTTTAGACCCTACAAGAACGAAAACTTCCCGAGATGGTTCTTGTAGATATTAGAAAGTTCGTAACTGAGGCATAAATTAAATACGTTATTGCATTATCTTTTAGAAAACTGTGACAAATTTAAATCAACTTGATACAATTAGTGGCAGTTATTGTATGAATATTTAATGCTGTTTTTTCAATTAATATCTTTTTTTTTTCAACTCGTATGTTGTCAACACAGCATAATCTCTCACAGCAGTTAGGATTTATTTTTAATGTTCTAAAAATGATATTCATAAACTCTGTATACCGTAAATCCTGCAAGTAATTATGTAAACTTTGATTTTAAAATAAATGCAGGTAATTTCCTCCATCTAGTGAGCAATAATAGCTGAAAGTCCTTCTGGCATCGCAGCTGCTCACTTGACGGTAACTAACAAATTGACTCAACGAGGAGAAACCAGCAGCACCAGGGCGTATCTTTTGTTATAGCTTATATGCGCGTGATTTTACTGTCAGACTTATCCCAGATAGTTCACCTGAAAACACTAGATATGTCAGAAAGTATGTGCATTCACCGAATAATTATTTTTAGCAGCAATAATTTAGAAATTAAACAATGGACTCGCAACACTGTTGAGATAAAAAAGACTGATCATGAAAAAAGGGAGCTTAAGAAAAAAATGTTTTATTCCTAAATTATTATATAAAAATGGTACTTCAGTTCTTATTCAGTTAGACCTGATTGATTTGCAGTCGGATCTTTTTGTTAATGGAAAGTTTCCTTCAAGCGAAATAATGCTTTTCATGGTTCTCTGAATGCAGAAAAGTTCGAAGATTTTTCGCATCACATCAAAACGTATTTAATTTTATTTGGATTGACTTATTTACCTGGAAAAAAAAGTTTTCATTAATAAAGTTCACGAAAAATCAATATCGATCACAAATTACTGATGAAAATTTGCCTGCCGTATTAAAGATTGCCGCAGGTGAGTTGGAAACTAATTTAGATAACATAATCGCAAACGAACATTCGATATTTCACATCTCACATTAAGTACATATTAATATTTGTTTTTATAACGCAGCGTTTGTAATAAAACTACAAATGTAACCAAAGCGTTAAATTTATGAAAATCTTTGATTTTTCTTTTCCTGTTTCATATTCCTTGAAATTTACGTGTGCATTTTATATTTTAATGTTGTTCCGCGTATGCAAGGCGTCGTGACCACTTGTTCATTGTTTGGGACTTATTTAAAAAAATAATGAAATTAAATGCATAAAATGCTATTTTAAATTGAATTTTTTTTAAATTATTTCAAGAATTACTTTAAAATTTACTTTTAAATTGTTTAAAAAAACTTTTTGGCCCACGACTAAAAAGCAATTTCCCACTGCTGTTTCAGACCTTGCTGTAAAAAGTTTGATTTATTTTAATTATGACTAAGCTTACGAGGCTATCTGCGAAGAGAGGCTTGTCTTTGTGGAGGACTTTTTAAGTGAAACTAGCTCTTAAAACACGTTACACATGGGAAAAAACCACGAGAATGCCCATGCAGCCATCCCGTTTACCTGTAGTCGAACACATGTCGAATTAATGTTCACCGATTTTACCGCTGCAGTCGCTGATAAGCCTGTGCTATAAAAGAAATTAGTGCAGTGAGGGCAGATACTTACATTAATTCACAAAACATCTGCTTAAATTTTCCGAGAAGACATCTGTGAGATGGAAAACTAATTAATTGTGAAAAACCTTTTTTTCACAATCTCGTTGTAATGTTCTTTCCAAATTATTTTTGCATAAGTAAATTTCTGAAAGATGGAAGAAATTATTTCTTTAGGGTATATGACGTCATGTGATATTCGACTTTAACATTTCCGTGGTGAAATTACGTTTAGAAAAATGGGAAATTGTTCTCTTATCATATCCTCAGTACTTCAGTTGGTTATAGCACACTTTGTTTATTATAAATCAAATCTCAAATATCTACGTTACTATATAAAGAAAAAAAATTAAAGCAAGTATTTTATCTCTGTGCAGTTCAGTTTTATTACATATATATGCAGCATATTCTCAAAATTTGAAATGTAAAAACATGACAGCGACTCTCTTAGTTAGCAATTAGCCACTGTATGGGGTAACTCATGATGTAATAATGTAAAGAACAAGACGTAGAGTTCAAAATGGAAAAATTGGTCCACGGCTGTTTCTTTTGACAAAAAGCAAGGCAACTCGTATCAAAAGATTAACAGAAAATAGCTTACTAAAGTTACGCTGCACATTGTAAGTTCTTTATGGTAACGTATAACATCACAGCATTGGTTTAATCTATTTCAAGGAGGATAGCTCTTATTATGGCTGAGCAATGACTTGTGAGTTGAACAAAGAACGATAGACATTTAATTCTGTAGTGGGAAAGCAGAACATTACCATCTAATAGCTATCCGCAGAAATTACTTGAACACTTGGCGAATTATAGCTCTTGATACTGTTTAAGTATCAACTCAGTATGCAGCTCAAGCACAAAATCAAATTAGAACTTCATTTGCCCCACCTGATAAGTTTTTCAAAATGATAACGTAAACTAAACGAGTTCTTGTAAAAACTTGCAGGTGATTAGACTTGCAGGCGATTAGACTTGATTCTAAGCTTCCTGTTATTTAAAACAATATCCTAGATCTCAAACCTATGAACACCTGAGTCAGATCTAGTGCAAATAACTTCTTAAACAATTTGCTAAGCACAGCCAATACCTGTAGGTAACAGCTTGACAATTATTAAATGTATCTTATATAGGCAAAACAGTAGCAACGCGGTTGCAAATTGCAATAGGCTCATGGTTAAAGTTTAGAGCCTGCTTTTTAACTATGCCTCTTGACATGTGCTTTTTATAACCTTCTGGTCTGTCTGAATATCGAGCGAAACAAGAAGTAGAATAGAATAAACAATTATTTCTAAACTTAGGATTAATTGTCCCAAACGTGCATATAGTATGATTACTACGAGGGAAATACGAAAGTGAACAAATGAAAAAAAATTCAACATGAAAATCTGCACAAATAAGCATGAAATTTTTCACTAACTGCCATTTCTTTCAAATCAGAGCAAGTTTGTCCAAGCCTGCAGTGGCGCGTTCAGTTTTTATGTTTAATTTATTTATTACCTGCAATGCGTAATTGCGTTTACGTTAATACTCATAGGTCAGTCCCGGGAGCTATGCAGTCATCTAAATATACTTAAAAGTATTTTGAAAGTATAAGCTGAAATATATATTATCTTACTGTCGCATTTGAATCTCTAAAGAATGAAAACAGGTAAATGATTTAACAACAAGCTTAGCATTATTTTGTTAACCTACAAATAGGCTTTTTGGATAACTACCAAGATAATCTAGGTTCCAACGTATCCGCTTCTGAGTTTTATCAATATTTCAAGAAATCCTATATAATGCAACAATGTTACAAAGAAAGAACGTCAGATTTTCTAAGGGCTAACGAGCCTTATATTCGGTTATCTCCAGTTTCGAAGAGCAGAGCTTGAAAAATCTGCTTTCCAGAAATGCCATCAACGTTCCATCCTTGATCAATAAAACCAAAGCCTTAGAGATGTCTGCCGAGAGCACTGAAGGTAATTTTTCCCCCTACTTTACAAATGCAGGAAACGAACTTATCGGTGTTAAGGAAAGCGAGCTATTTAAAATCAATAAGTACTTCTCAATAATATTTGGAAGAGAGTGTTGTTAATTATTAACTAGCTAGAATCTTACGATCAATGCTGAAGGAGATTCTTTAATCTCCGTGATGTGCTCCATCTAGTCCAGGACCGCCTGAACTTTTGACATGAAGCTCCACTAAATAATATGTACTCTACTCGTGGGCCAAACCTTGTCGCTGGTTAAGTAAAGATTACATGCAATGATAAATATGTTTTATGAGGCTGTAAATGTTACATAAATTGGTACTTTCTTATTATTCTCACCCCTGGTTTCAATATATAGTGAAATTTTCAAGTTTCGAGCGTATTTCTGAATATATACCCGTCAGCAGTCAACTCACGGAGGTCCATATTATATATGTGTTTGAATGCTCGTGGGTTTATATTAAATCATAGTCATTTTGCTGGACGGATTTCACTGGCTATAAAAATGTAAACACACGTAGGATTTTGCAGTATTTCAGAAATGTTCTTTTTTCTTGCAAGATGCATTTTTTTATCATTTATTAATTAACAGAATAATTTTATAAGCCGTAAAAGTAGCCATGTAAATGTTTTCGCCAATTTGCAATGTCTCTAATTAGTTGACTTTTTCTGGGAGACCAAATAATCAGAAAATATTCATAAATTTGCACTCTAGTTCACTGATAACTAATTAGTCTTAACGAAACATTCCTGACATGCACAGCCTAAATTAGGGCAATATGCGCATCTGTTGTTAAATAATTAAATTTACACATATCTTAAATTTATGATGATGTATCTGGAGTAACAAAGTTGTCGATACGATGCTAGTAGCAAAGACAAGCGAGCAAAGAGATGGGTAAATTACGATATGAAGGACAGATGAAGAATAAGTAAGTCACGGTTCCGTTTTATGTCTATTTATCAATTATAATTATGGTTTTTTATAAACTTGAACATTATTGTTGGCTCAGATTTCTTGCCATTGTATTTGTACATGAGTCACGAGCGCTATATAAAATTCACATGACAGGGATTCATTTTGAAATGACGCCGTGCTAAAAGATATATTATAGGCTAATTATTTAGGGATTAACTTGCCTGTAATAGAATTTTCTTTTATTTTTAGAATAGAAAGAGAAAATAACCAAATTGAAAAGCAATCGTAAGGGTTAATTCAAAGTAAAGTTAGACTTTTATCTTACAAACACATATTAAAAGCAAAAACATTAGAAATAAACCCTAATGTTAGACATTGCTATGAATTTTCACAATATTTTGTAACCGTATTTCCCCTCATGAAACGAGAACATCAGGAAGGGATCATCATAAAAATGCTACCAGTATTAATGTAAAGCTGTAATATTTAAGATCCATCACCAATATAAAGTTCATACGCAGCTCTTTTTCTAATGTTTTATTGGATTGATTGGGCAAAAAATAATATATATTATATAGCATATATTATAATTATTTGTCTATATTAACACTATTATTTCTAAAATGTGTGTTGTTCTTAAATAATGTTTTAACTTCAAATGTTTATAAATTCAAAATAGCAGTAAGTGGACAGGATTAAAATCTTTGGACAGCCAAACTGTGACTAGCAGAGCATATCTTAATAAGCTCGGTTTAGTCTGTCTGATATATGTCCACGATTAGATTTTTTTAACTACTCGTGAATGAAAATGGGGGGAAGGCAGAAAATAGTGATGAATATTAGTTGGAAATTTTGATGCCTCACATGTCTTTGAATTTTCCAATAAAAGCAGCTAAAGGTTTGCTTGTTTAAATGAGTATAACGAAACACACAAATGTTATCTGCCTAAAGCCCCAACGCGAGGCGACAAAGTTGCTGGGCTTAATAAGTTTTCCACATAAGCAGTTTGTCCACATAAAACGATTTTGCTCTAAAATTACTTCAAGACAATCCTATCAAGAGCTATCAAGACAATCCAGAGACAGTACGTGACATATTTGCCGTCCAATGGGTGACTTCTATGATATCGATAAACAAGCATAAATTTCGGAATATGATGGTGGTGTAAGCATTTTTTGCATAGTCTTATACGTAACGTACTTTTGAAACAAGGCAGCTTTCGTAGTCAATTTAGTAGTTTATTCCCGTAACTAATATGGTAGACATTCAATATCACTTCAGTGCTGTTGGCAATATCAGCCGAAGCAAAACAGTTAGTGGTTGACCACAGCCATTGATTCGTCATAATGAGACGGAAGTAATGACAACCTTAACTGAGAAGAGAATAAAAAAAATAAAATTGAGTGTTCTGTAGCTAATTGTTGTCTACCGAACGTGATTTTCACGCATAATTTAATTAGCTGTTCAAAATTAAGTCGCCAACAGCTTTGTTTCCTATCATGTTCAAGGTAACTATTCCTCGCGTAAAGGCTGGTAGCATGTTCTTGTCACGCCGGCAATGTGTTTCCCCGAGTAGAGAACCTAGTGCAAATGTCGCAGACATCGAGAGAAACTTTTTTGGAAGTACGTGAAAATGGGATTTAAGAGGAGGATTGCTTCCGTCGATGAGTTTTTTCGTATTCTCTCTACACATGAGAAAAACCACGAAATCACTCATACCGCCACCTCATTGAATCTGGATCGAAGTACAGTGATCAGTAGCCTCCTGTACTCGGGCATTGGTAGGCAGAAAAGAAAGTGAAGCTTATGAAATTCGAATCAACATCAGTACTGTCTAGATGCACTAAAAATAAAGCAATGCAAATAAATTGCTAAAGGAAATGAACAACATTAATTTTTATTCTCAATTATTCAACAATATGATGTTTTTATGCACTAAAATATAAGACAACTTTTCTAAAATAATGTCGTTAAATTATCAAAGGAAAAAAAAATTGGATTGGTTCAGGAATCGAACCCGCATCTTAGATAATTCACTGCTTTTTACCGCTGCGCCGCAGAGTCCTGTCACCTCAAGTTTAACAGGATGCTGTTCACAGCTCAGTTCTCATTTATACTTTATGAAAACTCTGGGCTATTAATACTTTAAAATTCACTACATACAGCATTATAACTTAAATAAATTCATAGACATTTTATAAATTCCATTAATATAATGTGTTATGAATTACATCCTTTATGTAGATATTAGAAATTTTAAAGAAGGTTTCTTTCTTTCAAATCTCTCAGTAAATTAACGAATGTAGTATTATAATTTAATAGATAAATAGAAAATCCCATGGAGCATCAAATGGCTGTATTTTCGAGAAGCATTATTTGCCAAGCCGTGTGGATGATAAATGCCATGATAGTGTAATGTAATGGAGAAATACTAATATAAGACAAAGTTATATTATAATTTACTTTTATTACATCAAACTCTATACTTTTTAGTGAGAGTTTAAAAGCTGAATTTTAATCCCCCAACATTTAAACTGCTATATTTTTGGAATTGCGGAAATATAATTCATAAAAAAGCGTGCGTGTTACACCATAACCTATAAAACCCAACTTTACTGTCAAGGTTCTCTGATCCACGTCACTTTAAATTCCGTTTAACATGAGTAATTGCTTCTACAGCCATTTGATCGGATAAAAGAATCTTTCGCTGTAAGAACTTCCAATCTTTTCGTTGTAAAACGGATTAAAATATTCTGTTTTTTAGAATAATTAATGGGATGAAAGTTTCGATTGCGCTTTCTGCCACTAATAAAAAAAAATATCGAACTTTTTCTTCTTAATATATCTTTTCAATGTGTCATTAATTTATGAAAATTTTACCCGAGAAAGTTTCTGTGCTCTGACAAACGATTAGTTGATCTCTTTGTGTTTAAGTTGAACAAAGTGCCATCCAAACTTTCCTTGTAATGTCATTGAAATTTCGTAACATACCAGTTTTCAATATCAGAGGCTAGATTATAAAATGCCTTTCTTTAGCCAAATTTCATCTTTTGTTTTTCCTTTTTTTCATTAATTCTTTTAGCAACGTCTTTTCATTTTAAGGTGTCGTATTTAGGTATTATCAAGGCATATGCTATCCATTCGAGCTTGCATGTATTTCCATTGCAAGATACATAAATCTATCCCTGCAATGTGGCAAGTTTTCGAAGTGTCACTATTCGACTGGCATAAAATTTCAATTTTTTTCAGATTATGACTTGCCTTTGGTTAGATGAATTTTTGCTCTAGATGATGGAAGATGAGAGCATTGGGTAAAACGTAAGAGCGAATTTGAAAATGCATTAGCTTAAACTATAGAATTTCAAACTCAACGCTCATTTACCAAAGCCGTAATAATTAACAGTCTCTAAAACAAAAGCAGGAGAAAAACTCAAGACGTAACAACATTTTATTCGATTCATTACAGTAGCTAGGAAGTTATTCTTACTATTGCAAAGAAGTTACGACTCCGTATAGGAACTTGACAGAAGGTGATAGACATGACAGGCGGTTACATTTAGAAATTAAAACCCTTTATTAATAATGCATTCTCAGATATATTGATGCGTTGCTACTACTTTTTACCGAACTCATATTTATTAAAGAAAAATCAAACATAATTGTAAAATAAGCAGTAAAAAATGGCAACCTTAAACAGCAATGTAGCTTTTAAATAAAACTATGTTAATATAGGCAGTTGACATAGATCGCCGTTCTTCAGGAGTAAAGATATTATTCCAAAAGAGAATTATAGGAATAGTAGTTTTGGACAGCATTCCGTGATTTCAGATTTCAGCACTTCCCAGTTATCTCAGAGAAACCCACGTTGGGACCTGACATTCCTTATTTTAGCTCCTCTTGATGTTTCAGCAGCATCAAACAAATAGCAAAGAAGTACGGCGTCGGCTTCAGCAAAAAACATCACTAGGCTCAGGAAAATTATAGGTGATTCGTACAGGAAATTGGAATAAATTTTGACTAAATTAACATCTCGAAAAAATTTAGATTTTTACACAGCGCATTTCCTCCATGAATTCGTCTGCTTTCAGATCAATTCTAAATTTTATAGGGAAGTCGTCGCTTTTCTACATAACTCAGCAAGCTTGATAAATTCTTGTAAGCTGCGTCTGAATTGCGCATCTTTGAAGAATTGGTAGAACATCCTGTGATGTTCATTTGGGAGAATTTCAAACTTCTGCCGACAAACATAGGCAATAAGAGTTTGTGTATGAGATATAAGTTCTCAATAGTTAAAAGCATGATTTATTTTCAATAGTAGCTCTGGGCTTCTAATATTCCGGGAAAATTATGAAGCCTAGAGGTCGTTGGAATAGCCGATGTATGTCAATTAATCTTTTCGTATTGGTCAGATGTACGTTAAATGATCCTGTGCGTACTTCTTTGTTAAAATATCCGAAATGTCAAGCCCGAACAGCCGAAAGAGGAAACATTTGGAATGGATATTACTTGGTTCTTAATGAGGGAACATGAGTCCTCGTATACAGAAGAAACTTCAGGTTGAAGATTTCTTTACTTCGTCACTCTGTGGAAATTTTGAGACATATATAAAGAATTTGTGAAATTCGTCCTTTTCTTTCTTGCTTCACTTTCATGATCGCCATAACACGGAGCTTGATTTCCTTGCGTACTTACGCAGAGGAGGTTGAAAGAACATCTTGCCAGAAGACCAAACTGAATACTCTGTCCAAAGACGAAATTAACCTACTGCTACCTATCGCGCGAATAAAGAGATCCAAAAAATATTGTTACGTTTTTCTCTTCTTCGCACGTACGTTAAGGATTTGGAGCGATTAACGATGAAATATCAAGACACGCTTTATTGACTAGTATTTTTCAAGACAGCTCCAAAATCACGCTTACAGTCGTCGAAGAACTACTATAAACATGCTGAGGCTATCCGCGATACAGCGTTCAGGCTTTAACGGTGGAGACAGCTTCCCGGCAAAGCACCAGAGTACAGCTCTCGACTGTGCTCAATAGTTCTCGGAACTCTACGTACTCTCGAGACTCTCCAAGCTGCAACTCGCGATGCACTCGAAGATACACTAGAGTACAGCTCCCGATTTGGATCGGTCGTTCTCGAAGCTCAACACACTCTAAAATAAAACTCGACGATGCACTGCCTCGCGATGCACTAAGAGACTCGCTCGATGCACTCGAAGACCAACTCGGCACTAGACTACGACACACTCGCTCATTGCCTGACTATCGATTCGCTAGACTAGGTACTGACTTCGCACTCACTCGACTCCGCGTACCAGCAGGGTTTATATAGCTTTTGGCTGGTGTTCGAGAACATTCTGGGCTAAACCAGTAAGAATTCGTTCCAGAAGTTTCTCCACCCGTCCATGGTATATTGCCAATTTTGTCGCCAAATGGGGGATTTCTCGTCAAATGTAGCAACCCTGCCGTCCTTTGCCATTTTCTGGCAACCCTAAGCCTGCTTTGCGAGGAAGCTATCTTACCGCGCCTGGACATTTCGTAACAGTGTTTACCCTCCCACATAAATCGGTGATCCCAAAATGGTTCATGTAAATTCCAAAGATTTATATGACACTGAGAGAGGTCCATTCGGATTCGGAGGATTTTTCATTTATTTTTTCCAAAACGTAAATTAAATATCACTAATATAATGCACAATCTGAATTGTAACGATGTTCATTTTTTTAAATTAATGTGATAATATTCCATGTAATTATGCTAAAATAATGAATTTTTCTTTTTTTTTATCTCCCGTCAAGTTATACATAGGAAAAGGAGGTAATGTTTCCTCACCGAAAATTCGATAATGAGTGAATAAGTACGAATTAGAGTCCCCACAATACGTTTTTACAATGATGTGTGCCTGTGTGTATGAGTGTGATGGTTTTTTCGTATACGATAACTTTTACATCAAACTTCCAAAAAGTTCTGTTTTCCGTATTTAAACTTTCTGCATTCATGTAAAGACTATATGTTGGGTAAAATTTTACAAAGGGAAGTGGTACTTTATTTTTTTGAGTGCACAACATTTTTAATGGCCAAGTGGTACTTTACTTGAAGGCCATAAAAATTTTTAATAAACATATTAATCCAAAACTTTTCAGCTTTATTATTTAGAACTTTTATTCCATTGGAACAACATATTAGATTTTTGCTAAAACTGATAAACCGGAAGTATTTTATTTGAAACGACGAGCAGATTTTCGTAAAAAATATTGTATGATAAAATCCAAAATTTCTCATATTTGCTATTTAAAATTCGTACACGCATACATGATGCAAATGGAATCATAGTTAAAAACAACATAATAGATTTTGACTATATTTTATAAATCGGAAATGGTACTGGATATAGAGCACTTGACAGATTTTCGTGGAAAAATATAAAATCAAAACAATGAGTTTAATTTAAAACTAAAATTGAAAGCTTTTCAGATTTTGCATAATGCCTAAAGGTGCGTTTTTTAACGTTTTGTGTGTTACCTTTATTCATTAATTAACATGTTCTTCGCACTTAGACTATGAAATTCAATTTAACAGCAATACCGCAAAATAATTTTAAAATGAGCATATCTTTAGAATTGCCGATTCAAAGTCTCGCGCGCTGGAGATAAAAACATTTTTTTCGTGCAGTGTTGCCATGGCTCTCTTTGAATTCGTCGAGCTTATTAATCCAAAATTCGTTAAAATGTTACAAAATATGAAATCGATAATAAAACAAATTCCAAATTTGGGCTTCCAAATGCCCATATTCGGAGGAGGATTACGTAATTCAAAACTGGATGGCTCTAGGTACCGTTGTTTTATCACAGTGCGAGAAACATATATACATTTATGCAGATTCTTCGTTATTTAATTTCTTTAAATATCACACAGGGCGATAATAATTGGTGGCAAGAGTTTTAAAAGTGATACGGACATTTACAGTGAATTGAAGTAAAATGCCAAACCGAAATTAATAGCCCTTCTGAGCTAACGCTCCTTTGAATAAAAAAAGTAATAAATGCTGTTAAGTAAATAATCTAAAGATCTTATAAAAGATTTTTGGCTGGGTTTTATCATAGTTATGCATTAGTAAATTAGAAGAGGTCGATAATCATTTGTGGAAACCTCTGGTTGAAAAACTTCATTTTCATGTCATTTCAGTGATAAATATGTAAGGAATAATCTTTCAATATTAAAACATATTGGTAATTGTTTTGCTGCCTGGTTTTTGTTCTCATTCAAAATCTTATTATTCCATCGAATAATAAAAGTAAATAGGATTTCATTAATTACAATTCTAATTGTTTCGTAAAATAATGGTAATAGCTTTGTTTACACTTTTGTTTAACAACTTCATCAGTTATTTTATTTATTTTTGTTTTAAATATAAAGTACGTATTTCAGAAAGTTCTAACACGGATGAAATAGATGATATGCATTATCTTAAAATTTAGGTCGCGGAATCAAAACCTTAGCTGTTTTGCATAAAAAAAGTTAATAAAAATGCTGCATAAAAAACTTGATTAAAATTTCAATCTCATAAGCATAATAAATATCAGTGCCCTTATGTTGGTAATGTTGTTAAATATCCAGAATTAATTTTCAGACATGGTAAAAAAAAAGTTATATTCCGGAAAAGATGAATCATCCAAAATTAGTTTTCAGTAATTTAAAAAGTGTATAATCGAAAAATGAAAAGGTAAATCAGTGCAGGGATCTCGTATCGATCAGCTTCCTTCTTATAAGCAATAAAACTGATTCAAAAGTGTTGATTAATTTAATATTACAATGCTGTGCTATTTCATTAAAAGTTTATCTTTATGAAATTTCTTTTCGTTTCTCTCTATGTATAACTTTTCGTGAAAATTTACTTAGTCGATAGTTTTCCTCCTGATTTTTCTTTCGATGCGCGTATGGGGGAGGGGAGTAAGAAATGTAATATTTTAAATCATTGAAACATATCATTCTGAGAAATAAAGAAAAACTTGTTTGCTTAATAGAAATAGCTGAAACATGTTATTTGACTTTTGGTGCTATATCAGAGTTGTAAGTATTAGATTATATCTTTGAAATAAGTATGGATTACGCACTGAAAACTTTCGCAATGGATTTTAAAACTCTCTTTTCACTTTGTGCTTTGAAATATTTTGTTTTCTATCTAAAACGAAATGAAGTAATATGGCTGTCTTCGAAATCTTACTTCCTTGTATAACAATCTTGAATCTTGGAAGATGCAACGCATTAAGCTTTTTCACTCATGCATTCGGAAGTAATGCTGAAGACCATTGGTAATATTAAAAGTGAAGCTCTGCCTGTATGCTAATTGTGGAAAGCTGAAGGCTGAGTGAGTGTAAATGTTAACAGAATGGAACTTAAAAACAAGGTCATAAAGTAAAGAAAAATAATTTACTATCTTTGCAAATGAAAATTAAATAGTGAGTCTGGAAACCTATCAGGTGTCAATATGAGGAGAACTAACATTTGACATTATAAAGTATCATTCTTAGTCTCTTCACAACACAGTCAGTTGTAGGATCTTAATTAGTAATTTCAGGTATTTCAGGATATATAGAATTGGGCATATTATCAATGAAGTAGTCTAAATACGTTGAAATGTAATCACGAATATTTGGTATGTCGATGTCAGGGTGATTAACAGAATTTCTAACAAAACAAAGAACATTGAAGATGGTGCATAGAATTTTATTCCGTATAAAGATATAACAATAAGAGGACATCCAAATAAAAAGGGAAATGAATAGGCGGAGCCAAAGTGCAATTGGATTTAGCGCCATCTAGTGAGCAATAGCGAAATAAAAAAATATTTCTCTTTCGATGCGTTAAAGATAACTGTTAAGGAACTTAACCGATACAATATATCCTATTGCAATTAAAATTGCAATATGCTCTAATGTCTTATTGCTAACAAGGCTTACAAACTCAGTTTTTTTCGTCAAATATTTCTCCTAAAATATCTGACAATGATGGGGGTAATTAACGAAAGAACTCCGTTTATTACAACATAGCTGGGAAATTAACCGCTAAATAATTGCTTCTATCGCCATTTAATTTAGCAAAAGAAGAAACTTGAATCTTTTCAAGCTGCGTGATGGATTAAAATATTTTGTTCTTCTTTGGAATAATTAATGGACCGAAAAGTTTCGGCTGCATTTCCTCTGTCTCTTCCGGAAAAAAGTATCGAACATTCTTTCTCTCTCGCTCTTTCGCTCCCAGTTCTCTTCAATGTCATTAATTAGCGGTGGAATTTTTATTTGAGCATGATTTCGGATTCTGACGAATAGACGGAAGTCCGCATTGTGGCAAGACTGCAAAAATATCGTCAGAATTTGGTTGAACTGACAACTGACATTTCCCGAGATAACAATACACCTCTCCCTCATTATAACTCCAGAATTAATCAAAAATTTTCATTTTTAATGTTTTAATTGGAACCAGAATTTAGCAAGCCCTGAGCTGGAGGAAAAGGTTATGCCCGATGTGTTACAAACATGTGATTTACAAGCATTATTTGAAAACTTATAGCAGCTTTAGATTTAAGTTGTTTCGTTTTATAACTATTTTTGCTAACAAGTATTAAAAATAATTTTGAAAAAGAATGGGTTTCTTAAATACCTCTCTTTTGGAACTTTTTAATGCTAAAGAATCCTAAGACCTCCTGGGAATTTCCATCTAAGACTCTTCTCCTGAATATACAGTGGTAAAAAAAGTATTGGCAATTGCCTAAATTTGATCATTCTAGAAAACAAAGGTAATGGTTGACAATTTTAGCCGGACATAATGAACAAAGGAGGCAATAAAGACACAAATCTGATGAAACTTTCGTTTTAATATGCCTTTTGCTGAAAATATACAACAAAAACGTAAATCTGCATGTCAAAAAGATATTGACATGCAGATTTACGTTTGACATGTATGACAAGATCATACAGCAAAATGTGAGAAGAAAATTTAGTACTTTGTAGTCATACCTTTTGCATTTGTAACAGCTTGTAATATATTTCTCATAGAGAAAACCAAAGTCCTGGTTGTTGAAAACGTTCTGTTGGGAATTTTGTGCCCATCTTGCAGGAGTATACGCTTAAGTTCATCTTTACACGAAATTTTGTTTCCTGACTTCTAGGTCCAATTTGCGCCATAAATTTTCAATTGAATTTGTCAGGCTATTGAGGCGGTGTCTTTAACTGACGAGGAACTTTATAGAGTAACTATTGCAAGGTGAGGTTCACTGTATCCTTAGGGTCATTGTCCTGTTGAAACACAAATGATGTTCCTAAACCAAGTTTCTGGGCACTAAATTTCATGTTATGGTGCAATATGTCAATGTACCTACGTGCTGTCATAATACCATCGATGAAGCACAGGTTACTTACTCCGTTTGTTGCCATATAGCCTCAAACTACGACGCTCCCTCCAACATGTTTTACAGTCGGTATTAAATGTTGTTTTTCCAGTTCGATGTTAGGCTTTCTCCACACATATTTTTCGTCCATCACTCTCAAAAATGTTAAACTTTGATTCGTCGGACAAAATAACGGTGTTATAAAATTCGTCTGATACATTAACAAGCGATTTTGCAAAATCTAATGTCTTTCTCCTGTTTATTTCTGAAATGAAAGGTTTCTTTCTAGCTGCCCTTCTATAATAACTTCCTCCATTTCGAACATTCCGTATAGTCTGTACACTAAACGTCTTGGGCGACGTATTAACAACGTCTTTGGCTAAATGGGATGCACTTATTTTAGGGTTTTTCTTAACCTCTTTGGTTAATGCCACGTTTTCCCTTGCAGAAAATATTCTAGGCCGTTCACTTCTAATCTTATTTTCCGTCAATCCTGTGTCTTTGACTTTTTTACAACACTTCTAACAGTAAATAAACTTACGTTCAATTTTATTCCTATAGCACGATAGGTTAAACCCTCATTTCTGAGCTGAATAACCATGTGTTTAACAATAACATCAAACTCCTTCGACTTCGAAGCCATTTTATCACAGTATTAGCAAAATAACGTTTTAAACATTTTGAAGTAACACTGCAAACTTTATACTAACTATACTATATCTGTCTAAACACATGACCTTAACATAACAAAATTTGCACAGAAGTTAGAACTTTGCCAATATTTTTTTTGGCATGCAAAATTTGCGTTTTTATTGTATATTTTGTGTAAAGGGCATATTAAATTGAAAATTTCATTAGATTTTCTGTTTATTACCTTCTGTGTTCATTATGTTCACCTAAAATTGTCAAGCATTTCCTTTGTGAGAGAATATGATCAATTATAGGCAATTGTCAGTAATTATTTTTTTACCCGCTGTATGTGCGCTATACTTCTAGATCCAGAATTTGTTAGCAAATAATTCATCTACAATATACTGCTGACTGTATGTTGTAGAAATACCCTTGATCTATGGTATGAATGAAGGAGTTATTCAGAAGTTTATGGGCAAAGTTTTTAAAACTAAATTTATTAAATTATGGTTGCAGTGTCAAGGAACTGAAAGTTCAGTTTAATGTATGTTATCTTCGCTATTGCTACTCGTTGGGAACTCGTGAGAAGCATACCTTTACATCAAATTTAACCTGAATTGTTCTAGAAAGCTAGGAAGCAAGGTTTTTTTATGTGCAAGCACTGATCTTCGTATTACCAACACTCGTGAAGCTGTTCGGGGTGTTGCTTTGAATAATAATTTGAATTTTAGAACAGAAAACCAGTCGATGGTTAATCTCTGCAGCACGTGAGAAATAATAGATGCTAAGTTTATGAAATATGTAAATTTTTAAATTCTGATTAAAAACGCTTCACGCGGTAACATCGAAATAAATTCTAAATTGTACATAAGTTAAGAGAGCTAAATTTGCATATAATTTATTTTCTAGTGTCATAAAATACAATCATAGAATTAATGCATTTGTAATTTTAAAAAGAAGTTTTCATTTTTGTAACATGCTAAATAACGTTTTCGAAATGGTTTCTACAATATTTTAAATTTTGATAACTAAGCATATTTGATAAATTGGAATGTCAATAAATGATAATCAATGTCCTAGGCGTACTAGATTATTTTAATATTTTAGTTTAGATTTAAAGAAATGTCTCCAGAAACTTGTAATTGCTAGAAATGGTAAAATGCAATATCGGAACAATAACTAACAATAATTCTTAGATCTTCTATTTCACGAAAGCGTACTTTAACCGTTCCTCCAGAATTCATAAGTATTATGTAAATTCCCCATCGCGAATTTCGAGTGGTTCGATTATTGGGCATGGTGATTTGATAATCCGGAATTGCTGAAGTCCTAAACGTGCCTAATTATAGGACTTTTATTGCGTGTGACTTTTCAGAATTAATTTAGAAGCTAATTTTTGGTACTGTGAACATACTCAAATGGGATTAACTTTAAATAATTCTAATTAATTCACTTAGTATTTTAAGTGCACTTAGTGCGTAAATAAAATCTCTCTTTTATTTAAGTTAAGCCAAATTGCGAATTGTACTTAACTTACAGTTTCCCTAACATTACATTGTGAAAATTTCCTCATTATTAAAAACACATTTCCAGTGCCCTAGGTTAGTACCTAAGTTGTAGAAGAATCGTTAGTCTGCCGCCAAGCATCAAATTTTGTATTTTTGTCGATGAATATTAAATTACTTTCTCAAATAAGGCAATTCAAAGAAATCTGCAAAAAATAAACACTGCATTTTAAATTAAGCACATAACTGCGTTTACAAATCCTTCGCCAAACAGTTTTTCGGTTAAATTCCTCAAGATCGCACTCCACGTGGAAAATCGATTGGTCGAGCTTTTTGAAACGGATGTTTGCTTGTCGGTGCCATAAGGGTTTTAAGTAAGAATTTTCAAAGTCTTCCTTTTTGTTAGAAATCACGAGATTTGATATTCGTACGCCTGGGCTCCGGGGAAGGATTAGCTGTAGTGTTTCACCGTATCTAAATATTATGTTCTGTCAAGTGACAACAAGTGAGTTGAATGCTTATAAGTATATTATTGCGATTGGAATAACTGTCTTCTGCTCTGACCACTCTTAACTCGCGCATTTTTCTTTCCATTCCTATATCTTGTATTATGCTGGTATTTTTTATATAATTTATTACGTGCTGCACCTAACGAAAAGGGAGCAAACTTTTTAAGAATAGTTGGTTCGTATCCACGTTACACATGAGGAAAACCCGAAAACACCTTTACAGATGGCTAGTTCGCCGATACTTGAATGTTGGTCTGAACGACCAGTGTTCAACGGCTTTTACCTTTCGGGGCTGCTGGTAGGCATAGCTGGTGGTTTTTCACAGTATTTGTTTTTCCTCAATACATGCACTCAACTTTTCTTACTTCCTTGTACGAAGTAAATGAAGTATTGTAATCACGCAAAAATTCCGGGTACCATATTTTCAACGAAAATATCCATTTTGACCGCTGTCGAATGCAATTTAACGATGTTTTTGCGCGACATCTATACCTAAGGACAGAGTAAAGGACTCTATTTCCCCAAGTATTATAAAACTGATTTGAAATTGATTCAGAAGAGATTTTTTCATGGTGTCTGTACGTACGTATGTATGTATGTATCTCTCATAACTCAAAAACGAGTAGCCTCAGAACGTTGAAATTTTATATATAGAACTGCTATAACATGAAGATGTGCACCTCCTATTTTGGTTGCAATCGGCAGCACCAAAAACGTATATAAATATATGTATATATATCCACTCTATTACTCGGCTCAGTGAGCTCAGTTTTTTTATTCTTATACGTTTGTAAATTGTGCATTTTTTGCTTTAAAGCTTTAAAAATGATTGAATTATGTTGTTCTTATCTTCCGGTTAAGGTTTTTATGCCCTTAATTAATCTGCGTGTTATAATTGCAAAATTATCAACAATTTAAAAGTTGTTTAAGTGTGGCTAAGCTATTTTGCCCATAGCGGCCATATTTGTTTACATTTGAAACTAGGAGAATAGCGGATTTGTTGCCAATATACAGAGAAACTAAGCTTCTCAACAGCAAAGGTAACGTCTTGTTTTATTATTGCGAAATTAAATCAGGCTTAATCCATTCTGGAATTTATTCGAGGAAATAAGTGCTTAAGATTTACTTCGCAATTTTTAATATAGATATTTTGAATTTTCATGTATTTTTGCCTTGTCGCAAAGTAAGAACTGAAGTAATTGAACGAGAAATGCTGAATCGTCTGTGAGAAACTGTTTTTTTTCTTTCTTTTTTTATTTCCTTTTAGCTTCATTGCATTTTGAATAGAACATGTTTTTTTTTTTTTTTTTTTTTTTTTTTTTTTTTTTTTTTTTTTTTGTTTAATTTTTTATGCATCGTTTTAGATCAGTGATTCTCAACCAGTGTGCGATGGCGCATTCGTGTGCCGCCAATTTTTTTTTAATTATTAATTGTACTCTGAGAGAAAAAATCCGGAGCTTAATCATTTGGAAGTTTTATAGAATAAATTATCAATTTAAAAGAGTTTTAAATAATTGTTGTATCTATTTAAAATAGTAGAACAAATAATTAATAATAAATGAAGAAAATATAATAAATGAAGATTTATAACATACATCTCTAATATAATCTCTTATTTTCTCGATTTTTCTGGATTAAAAAAGCAATTACGAGATATTTATTTATTAAATATTAAATGCACGTGCTCTTGTATTTCTACTTTCCGCGCAGCTTTCTCTTACAATTCGTCACACGCTGAGTTGCACGGGATAATAAAACAATTTTAATTACAATTCTAAATAGCTAAATACAAAATACGTAACAATATGTCTATTTAATACCTGGCAATCTCGATTATGCGCAGTCTAACGTGCTTCTCGTGGTAGATTGTTAGAAAGTAATTTATCTATAATATGTAATTAATATATCTTACTGGTTTTTAATGTAGTATATATATATGTATATACGATGCTTGTATTATTTCACTGCATTTCTGGATTAAACCCAAAGAAAACTGTATACTAGTACAGTTTACTATTTATATGCTTTCTGTGTGGTTGATTTTATAAATTTATATATTTGCTATGCAGTATTGTGTTCTCAAGTTTAAATAAAACGTATTGAAAGGTAATATATGATTCAAATTTTCTAATAATTTTTGGAAAAATTATTTTTATGTTAGAAGAACCTTTTGAAATGGATAAATGGCTAAAAAGAAAAAAACTTAACGATGAGAATAATGACGATGTTAAGATATCAGGCTGATGAGCCGACGCCCAGTACGAGTAAAGATGTTTCCTCCTGCAAAAAAAAATATATTGTTCATCGAAAATATAATGACGATTTCTTAAAATTTGGATTTACATTTACAATAAAAAATGATATAATTGTTCCCGAGAGTCTGGTATGTGGTTTTATAGTATCAAATAGTGCTATGGTTCAGAGCAAGCTCCAACGTCACTTGCTGACTAGCCATCCTTCGCTTGCATCAAAACACAAAAAGCTACATTCGAAAATCATTATCTGCAAACTTCAAACAAGTAAAAGTTTTTGAGAAACAACTTAGTGTATCTGAAAAAGCTCAGATAGCTTCTTATATAGTATCTTAATTATTTGTAGTTCAAATTAAAACCTATAATTTGGCTGAAGAAATAATATTACCAACTTGTCGCAAAATTGTAAAAATAATAATTGGTGGATGAGCAGATATATGCAAAATACCACTGTCAAAAGACACAATTCATTGCAGAATTAAAGATTATGTCGCGAATTATGGAAGAAAATACTGCAAAAATTCTTGCAAATTCAAAATTTGCCCTACAAATAGACGAAACAACAGACATTACGGGAAAGACACAATTAATTGCATTTGTTCGATTCGTTCACGAAAATGATATAATTAATCAAATTTTATGCTGTCGTGAGTTATCTGATTATACAACCGGGAAACATATTTTCAATGTAATTAACTCGTATTTACAAGAAATTAAAGTTTTTTGGAATTTATGTATCGGCATTTGCACAGATGGTGCTCCAGCTATGACTGGACATATAAAAGGATTTGTGGCACATGTGAAAGAAATTAATGCAGGTGTATTAATTACTCATAGTTTTTTTGCGTTGTCAAGCATTAATTACAAAATAACCTGGCATCAGAATTGAAAATAGTGCTGGAACAATGTGTTAAGATGGTTAAATATATATAAAAAAACCATCAAAAAGTCGCTTATTTAGCAATTTATGCCAAGCTAAATAAGAATCTTTGATACTGACCACCATAAGTGAAGTGGTTTTCCAGAGGAAAGGTTTTATCTTGGATTAAAAAACGAGATAAAATTATTTTTGAACAAGATAAAAATGATGGTCTTGTTTATTTATTGGAAGATCAAATATGGTGTGCTAAACTAGCTTACTTATCTGATATTTTTGTCATTTTTAATAACATAAATTCATATATTCAAGGACCGAAAGAAAGTATTTTAAACCCAACAGATAAACTGGTGTGATTCCATAAAAAAAAACTTTATTGAAGAACAAAGCATGGGTAGGTAATTTGGAAAAGTCTGAGTCACTCCCAAAAGACACCTGCAAAACTATTCTGAAAATTGTTATTGACCATTTGATAGCACTAGAGGAGAGAGTTATTCATTACTTCCCAAATTTAGATATAAAAAACTTGATTGGGTTCATAATACACTTGTGATAGCGGATACATCTGTATACGAATTAACTTTGAATGAAGAGAAAGAACCAGTTTCGCTCTGTAATAATCGATATTTAATTTCAAAACATTCGGAAGAATCAATTAATTCATTTTGGAATAAAATTAGAAGCGATTATACCATAATAGTCAAAAAAGCTTTCAAAATATTGTTACAACTTTCTACATCTTATTTGTGTGAATTCGGATTTTCAGCATTAACAAATATCAAAATGAAAATAGATCGAGACTTTTAAATGTAGATGACGAAATGAGAGTGGAATTATCCTTTTTACGATCAAATATAGAAGAAATTATCAAAAATTATCAAGCTCAAATTTCGCATTAAATGTAGTCTTATAATTAATTTGTAATTAATTACTCAAAAACATTTTGTTGTCTTTCTTGTACATATTATTTCATTTAACATCGAAGATTATTATCATAAACTATTTTACATAGTGTATTACAGATAAGTAAAATTCTTTTAAACTTATTTTATTGTTAGTGTGTCGCTAAATTTTGAAATTGTTAAAAGTGTACCGGTATAAAAAAAAGGTTGAAAATCACTCTTTTATATTTATTATAGTATTTCAATAGAACATGTGGCAACGATCACACATTTCTTCAGATGATATAATTTTTGTACATTTTGAGTTATAAAATGAATCGGATGTAACGCTGTTAAGTGAACCTAGCACCAGAGTCTCGCTATGGTAAAGATATAAAGTGAATTTTAAAGAGTGCATTTATTGTAATGTGGTTCATGCGCTATCGACGAATTAGATTGAATTCAATCCAATAAGTTTAAATGAAATGGAAGAAAAAATGCGTATAATTTAATATTCCATACAAGGAAATCATGGAGTGTATGCATCCGATTTTTTAGATGTGGTCCCGCGAGTTCGCTACCCAGTTAGTTGGGAATTGGATGTACTACAAAATTAAATGAAAAAGGACATTTGCAATTGTTATAAATTAAGTATGCTGAAAATTACAACGTATATTTTTTAAATACTATTAAATCGTAGTGACTTTCAAGATCATTGGTCACCGATAAAGAAAATTATGAAGAAGTATATATATTGTTTTTAAAGCGTTTCGTTTACTATCTACATTCACAGTTGTTAAATTTGAAAAATAATGATTTTTTGCTCAATAGCAGCATTCGAATAATTGATATTCGTGAAGCTGCATGGAAACTATTGAAGTCCTTAACTTTTATGCAATGATACGGCTTGAATATTTCGTCAATGATAAATGCTTGCTTGCTTTACAGCTCTCAAACATTTCCGCAAAACTCAGCTAAGTACATCCTTAATATCAAAATTAAATTTAAAGTACTAGTCTCCTTTACAGCCTTTAGTCATCGAAGACCTTGTGTTGACAGTCTGACTATGTTGAGTAGTGGTTCATGCAGTGGTAACATTTCTCAAAGCATGTAAATAGTAAATACATCTAAATTTTGCGAAGAAGCCGCAAAGGGCATTTCTAATGTCAGTAAATGTATGTAAAGTTCAATAAATGCTAACAATAGAAAGAAATTTTCTCCTTTAATGTTTGCATAAGCTAGAGACAGAGTAGTAGGTTTCTAAGAACTAAATAATGTTGCTTATTTCGAGATGAGCTGACCTTTCATAAAGAGCTGTCATTAACTACGCATGACTGCGCGTTTGCATTGAAAAGCGCAGCAGACGAACTCCGACCTAACTTCTTGTTTTTCAACTTCAACGTTTTTACACATTTTGTTCTTAGACGGTTTTGGCTGTGACGTGTTCCTTTTGCTTTTTAGAAAAATTATCTTCCTTTCACTTCACTTTTTTTTAAATTTTATGCTCCTTGTTATCATTTTTCTTTTCGGCGTCTAAGTGCTCTAAGTTCAAACCATTCCCTCTGCCCTCGTGAAATAATTTGCACGCCTTCTCCGCTAAAAATATGTCGCAATGCAAAAAAGCGCTGTTTTCAATGTGAGCTAAAATCTCAAACTAGAAACCTTAAATTTTCAACAGTTCACTTAATTTTAACTATTACAATTAAAATGATACTTTTTATCTCTATATTTTCCCTTCGCTTGTCATTTAATTAGAGTAGAAACGCTATCATTATAAATAAAAACACTCAAATAATCTGAACTGCTAAATATTGAAACTGCATCGCCAACGAAGGCAAAAGTTAACGCAGCTAAATTTATTTTACAGATTCGTTTGAGTGCAAAGATGAAGCCTTTAAATTTCAGTTACATTGGGAAAAGAGTTGTTAAAATTTCTGTTACGTTCTGGAAACTTATCACAGCATAACTCTGCCACCATGAACTACAGTAACTGTTGAAATATAACGAAGCAGTTATTACTCTCCGGACAGCTGTAAATCTTTACCCGAGTTCATCATTTAACCTGTGTAGGGCTTTTTCGTGCTAGTATATGTCGCATCATAGTTCGGACGTGTAAATCGCAAAAGGTTTAGTGAGTATGTAGAGTTTCATTTATTTTTTCTAATAGTTATTTTAATTTGTTAGTCATTTTTCTCTTCTCTTATTCCCCTCGCTTTTCTTCGCCAGGAGGTAAATTAACTAGGGTTAAAGAGAGTATTTAAACTGAAGTAGCAAAACGTTTAGTCAGAGCGTGGTTGCGCTATTGTGAGCGCGTGTTGTTATTTCTTCCAGCTGTTAACTTGAATATCGGCTTCGCGTTCTTGCCACCAAATTATTATCCTGCTAGTGTAGGCTCTGAGTCAACCTGTTAGATTAAACTGAATTGTATAAGCTTAAACCATTTTACATTGTTTACATTAGTATTACATTATCTTTTAAGTTTCGCACGGCTAGTGTCGGTGATTGTAAGCACGTCCAACTATTGTGCCCTCTGTAAACTATTGTATTCAATAAAAGGATCTTTTACATTCTTCCCTTGTTGTGTTTATCTTCAATTCTTTGCGAGAAGTCGCAAGGATTAACACTTAAATAGATCTAGTGACAGTGAACAATAGCGAAGAGAACTAGATCCTACAAACGCTCCGGACAAGGCAGAACCATAGCCTACTAAGTGTCCAGGAAGTGTCAAACATTAAATATAAAACGTGTAGTTGTGTATAGTTCTGTTGGTAAATAGCTCTAAGATCTTCCTAAAGATATGGAACAACAGCGAACTTTAACGCATCTATAAGGTAAAGCTGACTGGTCAGATATGTGTACCAGATGCAAGCGGGATTCGTATCCAAATCCATCGCCTATTTTGTTTTCCAGAGAAGAGTCTCTGTAACAGTGCACAAGGCCAGATTCCAACAAACGGTCCTCCAACGTAGTCCGTATGCACACACGTCCATCATGATAGTTTACAAGTCGAGACTTACAGCACGAATAGCAATTATTATACATGCGAAATACGAAAATAGCAATTCTTATACAGCTGTATGATGCATGTACTGATTAAATTACAATCCTTATGTACCTTGAAATAGACCAAAAAATCGAATTTTTTTCATGCCTTTGTATAATAATTTGATTTTTAACAAGCAGTTTGAAGTACACCCCATGTAAAAATTTATTCTAGAGTCAAATTTATAGTAAAAAATATTTCGAAGCTTTGCCATTTAATGAGGTAGTTGGTTTGTTTACATTTGCGTTCCAGCATATTCCTCATATCTAATCCCTTGAAATATAAAATTCTTCTGTGTATAATTTTACACAATAGTATAATTACGCATGATATAAAAGTTAAAACTTATTAAAATATCTGTCTATATATGTATTAATTTTAAGCAAAGTTGGGCAAAATCTAATTGTAATTGGATCATGTAATTGCAATTCCATGGCAATTGTAATTAGATTATGCAACTATTTTGTAATCGGGTTTTCAATTACAATGCAGTTGCAATTAAATTGTAATTATAATTACATTGTAATTGTGAAATCTATTTGAAATTACATCACACTTATAATTACAAAGTTATTTATAATCTAATTACATAGTAATTGTGAACTATAATTACAATGTAACGGCAATCACATTTTAATTACAAAATAATATATTAACTTTATAATACGTTTATACAAATTACAAAATTTTAGAAACCTAAGAACAATCACAGTTTTGCAATTACGATCTAATTTTAATTATAATTGTTGTAGGTAATTTCAATTACGTAATTAGAAAAGTAATTGTTGCTCCTGATAATTTTATTTACACAACCTGGGGAAATCGTCATCATAATGGAAAATTACAGTATATATACGAAATGGTTAGTCATTTTGGATAGCCAGGTGATAAATAAAGGGATAATCGCATATAAAGAAAATTATCAGTATGTTCCATCTAGAATAATCCTCCTTAATTTCTGCATGTACTCCAGCTTGTAATAGCAACATCAAACAAGTATGTAGTATGTTTACGATATTCGCCTACAGATATTTGGATTTGAATTATTTGATTAATAGAAAGCAAATAAAGACTGTATGTTTATTGAAAGAGATGTCTTGGTGGAGGTTTGTTAAGGGAACCGATTTTGTTTTTTACATTACACAGGCAATAAACGACGAAAATTTCATTTAGTCTTCCCGTATTAATTCCTTTTTTCTACCTCAACTGGCAGAAACATGAATCTGATCCATAATCATCCTACTTTATTTTGGGATCTCAAAAGATTGTTATATTTTAGAAAATGTAATTCGATTATTTTTAAAATAGGTCATTTTAATCATGCGTTATTTTCTTAAATTCGGGAAAAATCAGCTGAAAACAGCGATTTGTTTATTCATAATGCCGCACTCAGTACACATTATAACTTTATATCGATGTCAAAGAAATTTACTTTCATTTAAAACATTTAGTATTTGGGTACAGTATCAAGAATATTGAAATAAAAACGAAATTTTCCCATCATAAACGAGTTACTCGTAAAGATATTCAGCTTTAAAATGTTTTATAGACAAAAATGTGTTTAGGCATGATTTGATATTTTAGAGGTGTTTGAGCCTTTAATTTAAATATGCTTCAGGATGTTGAAATAAATTAATTCCACCATGAATGTGAAACTAGCAGGACTTCCACGTTATCTGCGAAACGAGGATAATATTCAAAACTTCAAACAGCCCGTAAGCAACGAACAGTACCAAAGTTGCAAGAATTTGAAAGCTATGATTAGAAGACCTAGGTGAAGCAGAATGGGGTCTTATACTCAAACATGTCAACACACGTAGTTAACATGTTAGTTGCCAAGATTACTTTGTCTTCCTTTCCGCTTAGCCGGCGATATCCGATTTCACCGATGTACCGCGACCGGGTATCTGCGTAATATTTGATAGAATGTAGATCTGATAAAGGAATATTATTTTTTAAATGGTTTATCATCAGTCAAGAATGACTGATGCAGCCTGAACGCAAAGTGTACTGTCAGTCACCAGTGGCTGGCGTGGTCCAAATAGAAAGTATAATGTCAGTCATAGGTGACTGACATATGGCGCTTAACGGATTAAAGAAATATTCTTCAATATATAGGCTTCTTGTAGGGGTGACATCACATGTCCTTTAAGCATGTCGGATCTATCTTTCGCAAACTTTTTTCTAGGCAGGTATCATAAAGTCACATATGCAAAATAAGCCGACAACAATAACCCAACTGAAAATGTTCGTGATGATAGCCGCAAATCCGCAGCCGTGGGTCAGCCCATTTTGCAAAATCTGCATCTCGATTGCAACAGTAGCAAAGATATGAAGATGACTATCTTGACAATATTGTTTTTAAAAAGTAAATTTCTGGATATACCTATTTCTTTACATAACAGCTAGATGAGGTAATCACATTTTTTACTTGATTTCCAAAAAGTCAAGAACTTATAGCCTACGCGGCGTATTTATAAAACTAATAACTAAAACAATTATTCAAAATTTTATATCTTTTTATTATCATAGAAAGATTTTGGGACACTACTTGAAATGAAAATACGAGGTACATGCGCCATTTGACCACATGTAAATCAAGCCTTGTTACATTTTTATCATCAGAACAGTCGGCCGAAACGCTGAAGGCTTCCTTTTATTCTTGACTTTCAATCATTTTACTAAAAAGAAGAATTCCATTTCTAAGTGAAGAAAAACAATATGAAAAATGAAATCTAATGTCTTCTGTCGGCGAGTCAGCGTTCCCATCGGAAAGTGCTTACCAGCCTGCGTGTGCGCAATTCGATTCCATAAGCTTTTCTTCAACATCTTCGCAGCAATGCATTTTCTTTGTCCAATATTTTAAAGTAAGATATTTTAGGTATTTTGTTTTTTCTCGAAATGTCTGAAAGCCTTTTACATGAGTTCGTGAAGGTTTAAGAGGATTTTAAAACTCTCAGCCCAGTATATGTGGAAGATTGCCAATTCATCACGGTGATCCATAGCTTTTAAGTAGTCACAGCTTGCACTGAATTTTCAGATCTCATCTAATACTTTTTTTATTCAAACTCTGTGAATAAATTTAGTCATAATGACTAATATGAAACACATGGACTTTTACAAAACTAATAGTCTTTCTCGGAGGTACGTAATACTCGGTTAGAAACATCATTTATTAGTAACAATCATAATATAAGTGTTCACATATATTGTAAATATTCATACAGGATGGGTGGGAATTAAATCTTTATTGAAAATTGGTTATAACTTTTTATAAGATTTTATTTAGTTTATAAGGTATTTTCTCCCTCCTTTCCGTATGCTTCCTGGTGTAACTGTTAGCACATTTGGTGCGTATTCTAGAGGTCCAGATTTCAGTCCCGGCGAGGGCATTGCTCAATTTTCACCTCACATTTTTCACTCCAGCATCAAAAAAACCCTAATGACTCTATAATTTCACTCATGGTATTTGTTGCTATCGTCAAAAGTTTGTCTTTGATTTCTAAATTACATCCTGATAAGCTATCGATTTCAAAATTTGTATACCTAAACTGTTTGTGGATGGCAATGCAATGAAGTAAAGTGATCACTTGAAAACATGATTTAGATTTATTTTAATGTTAAAATAATTTTTCGTACGTATCTTTGTTTAACGACGAAACCTTGTTACATCACCGATGTAACAAGGCTTATTATTTGTGCCAACGGATAGAACTAAAAAATATCTTTTAAATGACATTTATATGGAAATGTTGACATAATTTCTCACTTTTGGGCGGCGAAATTTCGAAAATCGCTTGATTTTTTTTCAAGGTCTATTGTTTTAAAATTTAAACATTTAAAAATTGAATTGGTGATTTGCAGTTAACCATGCTGTGTAGTTAACGGTTAATTTGCTTTCTTTTTAACAAAGCAAAGCTTGTTTGTTTGTCCAGTGTATCTCAGGCCGAGTAGACAAGGTGCCCCTAAAAATGTATACCGGAAATAGGTTCATATCCATTTGATCAGAACTGAGTCTCTTAGCAATACTCTCAAGCAATACGCCTGGTTGCTTTGTAAGGTTAAAACTTACTCTTAAAATTATCTGCTTGTTTAATCTTCCTGTGTTACACCATACTAAAAGGTCTAGATTTTGAGAAATGTAGAAGAAAGCTGAAATCTAAAAAAAATGCTTACTTATATTACGGTGTACAGATACAATCGCTAATGCAGAATTTCGGAATATCAAAAAGCAAAATCTCAAATATCAGTATTGTAGTTGTTACACTGTTAAATTTCGCAAAAATTAAAAGATTGTCTTTTCAAAATTTGCAACGACAGTATAAATTCTAAAGATCGTCACTCGTGTTTAATTATTACTGTAGGAGCTTCAGTTATCATCTGCTTTTGTAGCTTGAATTTTTATAAAATAAATTAGTTCTTAGTTTTCTTGCTATTACTGGCATCGTGTTCTTCTTTATTTGTTATCAGAACACGATAAATATATTAAATGTTTATCACCCCTTGTCCAAACTTTTGGGGGCTTCTATGCATAAATATTAGCAAAAGGCCAGAAAAACACTTTCCAAAACTGAATTGAGTTACAGAGGTACGTGGTTCACGAAAGAAAGTGTTGTCAGTTGCGTTTTCAAACTTCCAATTTAAATCTCCGCTTACTATTTAAGTTTATATTCTAGCGAGACTAATGGAAGAAATGAAAATAACAGGAGAGACATAACGTAAAAATAAGGTATTAATCACAATATTCCTTGAAACCATACATTCCTTAAAACCTAACTGTTGTTTTCTTGTCTAAAAGCTAGTGCATAAAAGTCAAACAGGGCCAAAAATATCTATAACAGCCCTAGCGACGTCCATGAATCTCGAAAAATATAGGTGCTGACACTCTGCGCGGAGGCAAAATTAATTCTGAAGAACCTGGCCAGTATGGCAGGACAGTCAAAGATGTGTACTCGACAAAGATATGTGCTAGAAAAATTGAGGCCAGCGATTATAACTTCACTGACCACCGGGGAATATTTTCATCCCTTTAAAGTGTTTTTTTTTCTCAGTTCGGCTATGGTAGATGAAACAATCCGGTTGCAGTTTAGCTCAGGAATAGAATTTTTCTTTACTTGTTGGGAGATGAAGCTTCGTTTGGCTATAGCATCTGCGTCGGCAAGGGTTACACTGTTGAAAAGTTGAGTACCATTTCGAGCTTCTTTGGCAAGGTAGTCGGCTTGCTCGTTCTCAGAAATATCGACTACGCTGGAATCTACTGTTGGAAGGAGACTTTTGTGACAGCTATTATTGTGTTTATGAGCACAAGAATGTCCTGGGCAAGTTGAAAGTTGCCCCTCTGGATCCCTTCGAGCTCAGATTTAGAATCAGAGAAAATTACGATGCAAATGGAATTCTAAACTGCTTCAAAATAAAGAATATCCCAAACACCTTTGATAGCTATCAATTCGCAGGCAGAATTTGAGGCTATTTCTCCAACATAAATTTTATGGGATTCATGTTTGCCATTTGCGTATATTAAATAGACGGCAGCGTCTCCTTTACTGAGGTCGAAGTCAGAGGACCCATCTATGTGAGGCAATAGTTAGATTATGAGTTGAGTTTATTAGCTCATTTATGGTGTGGGTGCCTTTCTGTTTAAGTAGTGCAGCTGATTCTTTTTGGTGCAAGGTTCTAAGAGATTTAAGTTGATAATTGCCTGTAAGGGGGACGTATGGAAAATAGAGGTTCTTTAATTATCAAAAGCTTCATGCTCTGAGCCAATTTCTCTCCTAATCTTATGGTCTAGCTATAAGGTGAAGGACTTCTTCAGTGTTATTTTTTCTATTTCATGCTGTGAATGTTTTATTGGAGATGTGATAGTCGACAAAGCTTCGAATTTTGTTTGTGTATTTGATTGTGGCTAATTTTCTTCTATTTTTAAGAAGCTCAGAACAGATTTAGTTTCTTCTTTAATGTTGTTTGCGGATGATATTGTTCTAGTGGTGATTTTAGAGATCCCGTATTGAACACTATCGATCTTTTCGTTTACAGAAGATGAAGCTGGTACCCATATGGATGCAGCATATTCAAGAGTGGTCCTAACAAGCAAAATATATGCGTTAAGAAAAGTCTTTGGTCTTGATTCGCGAGATGCACCACATAATCGTTTTAGAATATTTAGCCATTCTTAAGGTTTTGTTAGAGATTTTTTAAGGTGGTGTAAAATTCTGAGTTCTGCATCCAGAATTAGGCCTAGGTATTTGGGATGTAAAATCTGTTTGATCTTTACATAAATTTATCACAGGATGAAAAGATTTTCTGGTTTTCCTATCTGTAGAGAAAATATACTAATTAGTTTTTTCAAGAATTTTAGTAAGCAAACTCTTTTGACCAAGTTTCAATTCTCAGTATACAACTTAATATATCTAATTTAACGTAGTTAGATACGCATTACCAATATTCGGAGTTTATTTCATTGATAGCCTCAGGCTATTTCAGAAACATTATACAAATTCCAGCTATTGCTAAATTTCTTTTTTCTTTTCCAGTGACGTGGATACCTACGGCAGTCATTCAGTCAATGTTGGAGCGCCCAATGTGACGATGAAAGTCACGGACCGACTGGGAAGAGATTTGTACACGGCGCAAGTTGGTGACTCCCTCTTACTGCGCTTTGAGATTACCGATGACAACAGTAAGCATCTCCTCTCTCCTGCTTTATAGTTAAAAAGCCGCGAAAAATTTTTATTGTTTTGAATGAGCGATAAAATTAGTAAGTTAAATATATGTTAGAAACGTCAGAGCTCGTTGCAACCAGTTAATGATAAATAACATCTTTTCTTTATATTCGGTATTATACATTTCGCTTGGTCATAGCGAGGGAAAAAAAGAAAGAAAAAAAAGCAAGCAAGGAAAAAAAAAGAAAGTGCATAATTTAAAAAGTTATTTTTATATCAATGCCCTAATAATATTTTGCAATAAGGGATATTTTATACCGGAAGTATGATACATTAAATACTATTTTTAATGCTATATAATAACCGCAAAATGTCTGATTCCTTTGAAAATTATCTAGATGTACATTTTTTTAAATTTTGCTCCATCAGTAATATCATTTTTTTAATATTCTGATATTCTTCGATTTAAACCATTTGACGTTCCAAAACGAAATGTAGAAACAAACTTTAGAGTTTTTAAAAGTGAAATACGTTTCAAGTCGTGTTTTAATTCTTTTTAGTAAAAACAATTGGTTTCATTAGTATCCAATGGTAGATATTATATTTACACTGCTCGACACTGAAAATCCAACACCAAGAAGAAGTGGTCAGAAAGTGATGAAATTTGGAAAAAAGACAGAGAAAGCACGCAGCAATAAGTGATCTTTATTTCAAAATGATAGTTAGAATACAGAGCGAGAACGGTGTCGGCTCAGTAGGATGTAGGACCACCGCGGACAGCGATGTACGAAGAAACACGTCTATGCATAGTCAATGAAAGTGTGGATGGTGTCCTGAGAGATGGTCTCCATTCCCTTTCAATCATTTGCTACAGTTCGTCTTCTCAACGAGGCAGGGGCAGAGTCTGCAAACGGTGTCCAATCACATCTCACACATGTTCGATTGGTGACAGGTCAGGAGAGTACAGTGGCCAGGGAAGCATCTGTATACTTTGCAGAGCATGTTGGCAGATGTGAGCACTGTGTGGTCGGGCGTTATAGCCCCTGAAGGTAGGGGATTGCCACCGGCCGCAGTACATTATCCGCCTATCGTTGGGCTGTCATAGTGCCCTGAATACGAACTAGAGGTGACCTGGAATCGTAGGCAATAGCGCCCCAAACCATTATGCCACATTGTCTCGCGGTGGGGCTTTCCACAGTTACTGTCGGATTAGATCTGTCTCCATGTCGACGCCACACACGTATGCGGCGCTTGTCACTGGATAAACAGAAGCGTGACTCATCTGAGAACACGACTTTTCGCCATTGTGTCATCCACATCGCTCCAGTCCGGCATCATTCTAAACGTTGGCGTCTATGCTGTGGGGTCAATGGCCAGTCTTCTTAACGGACGCCGTGAGTGCAGGCCACGTTCAACCAATCGATGGGAAATGCTTCTGGTCGACACGGGAGCATCCGGGGTATCTTGCACATGCTGTAGAATCGATGTACAAGTGACTTCCGGGACCGTTACAGCTTGTCGGCGGATGCGTCGATCCACCCGTGCTGACGTCACTCTGGCTGCACCTGCAACCCTCCCTCTTCCCCCATTCCCTTGTTCCAACCATGTTCGCCATAGCCGATGCACCGTGCTTGCATCCATGTTGGAATCAGCTGCGATTTGACGTAAGGACCAACCCGCCCTTCTCAGTCCGATCACCATAACCCTCGTAAAATCGTCTATCTGCTGGAAGTGCCTTCGTTGACGGCGGCCTGGCATTCTGTCCTATTACACGTATCCCCCGGGGCAAAAACCAACTTTCTTCAATAATTCGTCTGGCAGAAATAAGGACACGAATATTGCCCATTCTGCACGTTCCTTGCCTTATATCTTATTCACTTGCGTCGGAGAGCTGCGCATTTCACATCATTCGCATAACTCAATGACGTGCGTCTACTCTAAAATTTGCACAAATTTCTGACCACTCCTTCTTAATGTTGCATTATCAATGTCGAGTAGTGTATTTAGAAAAGGAAACCAAAATGCATGTATAATTTTTTAATAATTTTTAGCATTTTTAATTTTAAAAACTGTTAACGATACTCCGTCATCAAATTATTAGGCTGTAATTCTGAAGCTGCCCATCAGAAGCTTTCAGATTAAAAGTTTATTAACTTATTTATTTTGCTATTGTTATTGTTGTTTATCAGGGTACATTTATTCTGCAACATTACTGCACATGACATCAACGCGACTTCTCGCAATGATTTAGCATAAAACCGGAATGCACGAAGGCAATATCCGTGACACGGCAATGAAAAATGTATCCGCTGTTACAGTCATAAGCAACTAAAGGCTGCCCTGCGAGTAATTTTTTCTAATTATTATTATTAGAGTAATCTGTACTTCATAAAGCTAAACAAACCTGTAAATTGAATACGTCAATGCTTTCCATTGCTTAATTTCTTTTCAATAGCTATGTAATACTATGTATATTTGTATCATTTCAGTATCAGTGGAGAATCGCTTAGTTTTACAGGTTGTAATTTATCTGTTATTTGCCAAAAAAAATGCTATTGGTCTCTCACTCAAGGATGTTAGACTAGATGGAATAAGCATGACGTCACAAAAATAAAGCCAAGGAAATGCCAACAACGTGACGTCACCATTTATCACGACCACCATACAGCGCACTAACCAGACTACGAAACCTATATTACTAAATAAATTACACCAACTTTGAGAGCAAATATCAGAAAAGTGTCTTTACGCGTAACTTTCATGAAATACCATTGAAACTTTCACTGGTCTTCTAGGTTTTACCATGTATGCATTCGTCTTGCAGTTATTAGTTACACGTTTTCATGTACTTAAATTTTATTAAATTTGAAGCACTTATTTTCAGTCCTTGTGATTTTTCTATATACTAAATAGAAAATCATTTATGTCACTTATTAAAACTAGAATGGTAGATTTATGAACGTTAGCAAAGAATAGCTAACATGTAGAAAACACGATTGCGATGTAAACAAAACCAACCAGAAATCCACAATGGCAGCGTCCAGGATAAGTCGAGATGTCAAACCTTGACTTTTCTTGGCTTCATTTCTTCATTGCTCGAGACATACAAAGGAAGCTTACTCCATTTATTCTAACTTCCTTGGTTTCACTTTGATGCATTGTTTAATTTTTCATTCGATTCCCTTAGCATTACAAAAGTAAGATATTATTCTTTCATGTTTAATCGGTCTTTTACTAATTACCAAGCTATTTAAAAGCAATAGATGCAGTTCTTAAGAACATTATCTTTTACTTTTTAATCTGATTGATTTAAATAAAAATGTATTTAATTTATGATGTATCTAATTTAAAACATTAAATATTTTCACTTTTCAAATATGCAGAAGATATATAACGTTCCAATGTTAGACTAAGTGCATACTCATATAATATCCTACAAAATGTTTCTGTCTGAGCCATCTTTATCGATAATCTCTACTGATAAACTATTAAAAGAGCTTTAAAAGAGCCCTTTGGGGCGATCATTAAAATCTGAACCCTATCAAACTCACTTATTACTAGTACCGAATTTCCTTACATATTCCCCTTTTTTTAAATACTTGTGTTTGGTATGAATTATATATAAGGTTTACAAAAATGTACATCTTTATAGTCATTAACACGAGATATCTCTATCGCGATAGAGAACATACTCGTTTGTTTGTTATACATGTTTGAATCTTCTTAACTTTGGTTTCTTGTTCGTATTGAAAATACATTTTTTTCATTTATTTCATTATTCTTATACAGATGCGATATGTTAGTATAACTTTTATGGAAATTCTGTCGTATTAAGAACCTACGGATTTATTTTCGTTTAAAGAGTCATTCATTTGAAAATAAGTGTTCAGAAAGGACTCTATTTTCTTTAAAAAATTCTGAATAAATAGCCCTTAGAAAATAACGCGATACCTCTAAACTACGCCACGGATTCTTTATGGCCGATTTAATGCCGCTATTTGCATACGAAAGAAATTATTATAGCAAAATATAAAGAAAAACTTAAGTACAGCTTTCTAAAGTAATGGCTTACAAGGACACACGTCGTAAAAGTATTCAATTTCTATATCAGTATTTGTACATACCACTGTAACATTTAAATTATGTGAACAGTTTACATTCAAGCAAAATCCCATTAAAAGAAATACGAGATTTATTTCTTTCCTTGCAAGTTCTAGCATAGGCAGTTGGAAATCAAATTATATAGCTCGCCTTCAGTTTGTGAGGAAAATAATATTTTACGAATGATTACACTTGAGAGAGGTATTTTTAACTGACAAATATGAATCCATTTTTTAAGCTGCCCTTTTTTTACGCTTGAGAAAACAATGAATATTCGATCCGTTTTCAAAGATAATACTGCCCAAAATATGGTTCGTTAAGTTACATTTAAGGTTGTAATTTTGTCGCTGAAAAAAGACAAAATTCTTGGGATAGTAACAGCCAGTATAGGATTTATACTAACAACTGCGAGAAGAAATTCGCGGCTGCTAAGAATTTGAACATTTTCCCCACGTCGCGAAAGAAAATTTAAAGCAAATTGCAATCTGAAAACCTCAAATTATAAACTACACCTCAAATAAAAGTTCATCGTTAAAATTTCAAGAAATTTAACCTTTTTTAAATTTAAAACAATAAAAAATGAAAGCTCCAAATAATTCTTCACCAGCCATAATAGGTATGGCACTAGAAATACCTCTAATTGTAGCGAAGCTGCAAATAGTCATAAAAAACGCCAGTTGTGCATATAAATTTTGTTAATTGGATGCATTATTAAAAAAGTAAAAGATTTGCATTTTTTAAAACTTGCTTTATTACTTTTAACCGCTCAGTTTCTTAATTAATATATAATTGATTAAATTTGAAACATAAGTTAAGATCTTATACTTTGCTTATTGGCAACATTTTGAAAATTGGCTGTGCGCGAGCGCATGTGAAATGTAAAGTAATGGTTTTATTATGATTAAAGGAAGGGTTAAATTAAAGGTTTAATAACAACATTTTTCACTGCCTGCTGTTAGATTTTTTCCGTCATTCTCGTCCTCCGTCTGCTTCCGGTACCTGATACTGATTTCAGATTTCATTTCGTCAGAATAGAGTTTATATAGCTAAAGAATAGAGTTTATAAGTTAATTTAGTTAATCGGTGTTTTAAACAAAAAACAACATGCTTCAAAGAATAATCATAATTACAAGCGAAGAAACTGAAGGTTATAAATTGAATTAAAAGAACAGAATTTAGTATAAAACTTGAACAATGTCTTTAAGTTTTTAACTCGTACCAATTAGAACATTTTGTTCTGTTATTGACTCTTTTTTGTTGCATAATGTTCGTATATTCTCGATTAACTCTTATGGATTAAAAAAAGACTAAGGCATTATTTTCTAACATTTCTAAGTACTAAGGCATGACCTTCTAACATTTTTGTTTCTCCCCGCCATTATTTATTTGTTGGATTTTCCGAAGACAGTTCTGTCCGATTAATCAAGAGCTGACTGTAATTAAAACAAAAAATCATTCTTCACTGATTTTCTTTGTCGGAACTGTTTAATTTATTTGACTGTGAAAAAACACACTACCATGGGTATTATCTGCCTAAAAAGTGGGATGCCTCCGTGGAAGATTTTTCTAAGGTAGATTGGCTCGTATCCATACTACACATGGAGAAACCAAAAAAACGCCCACGCAGCCAGTCCGTTCTAATTGACCCCAAGTCGAAGTACCTGTGTTCAGCGACTTTACCGCTAGGCCATAGATGATCGTGGAAACTCAGAGGCACCTAGTGCTCCGGGAGTCTTGCAGAAGTGAAATGTAATGCTTGTAAACTAAAAATTTAATTTGTCGTTTGGATTCTGAAATTATTTGAAATTTCTAGAGTATTTTGTTTTATAACTTCTAATGGAAGGCAATATTAAAGTTATCTATATAGAGAAACGACTAATAAATAAAATTTAAATTTAAAAAATAGTAGAAAAATCAGAAATCTGGAGATATACTCGACATTAAAAGAGCAATTCAGTATTCAGAAATCTCAGGAAAAAATTCTAAAATTAACTGAAATAATCCGTAAAATTCGGGTCGCGATAAATTTATTACCATAGTTTCCAGTATTTGAATGGTTAACAACGCTGAATACTGGTAATTCGGCCTGGGCTGGAACCCAGGCGAATGGGATGGCTGTTTGGCTTATGTTCCCCATATATAAAGGATACTAGCCACTTTCTCTTAGAAAATCCTCTACAAAGGCAGCTTATTTAGGCAAATAGTCCTCATGTGCTTTGACATACGCAAGTAACCTAAGCTAAACTTAAATATTAAGGAATGTTTGAATGTTCTTGCAAATGTTAATGAATATGTCTTGATATAACGATCAGGGTTCTTTCGAGATATATATTATATTTAATTTAAATTTCTCTAATAGTCAGTGACAACATCGGAAGCACTCTTGCGATAAACGAATTCCTCAACAGTTTTAATCTTATTCTATTAGAAGCCGCACGCACATTTTAAATCTGTGTACAGTATATCTGTTTACTGTGCGTTATCAGAAGAACACATGAGAACACAAGAAGCTTCAGGAAGCCCATAATCAGTAGCTATCGTAATAACTGTTCAAACTTACCGCGTGCTGCAACTGACTAGCAGTGAATTATGAAATAATATAGTAGAATCCTAACTTGGACTTCAACCAACCCCAGTTATAATAAAACTCCTAGAAATTAATATTTTTTTCCTGTAAGTTTGGGACAATTATTTTGAAGTTCTAATAATAGTTAAACTTAAGTTAAGGGGGGTCATGTAAACAAACATTTTTTACGAATTTATTTATAAAAAATTAAAAGCTTTATAACATATTCTCTCCCTCCTTTCTGCATCCTTCGTGGTGTACTGGTAGCACACTCGACGCCTAATCGAGAGGTCCAGGTTTGTGTCCCTAGGAGGGCATTGCTTATTTTTCACTTTCCCGATATCGAAAAACTCCTGGTGACTCTACAGTGACGCTCTAACTAAAAGATGGTAGATGATGATTCTTCACCACCGGTATTTATTAAGCCGCCTAATCCCCAATCGCCCTTTAAAAGGGGAAGCATATAAGGAGTATTTTATCTTTCCTTTCTGCATGCCTTCATGGTGTAACGGTAGCACACTCGGCGCGTATTCGAGAGATCCAGATTCGAGTCTCGGCGAGGGCATGGTTCATTTTTTATGTACCCCTGCTTCAAAATAACCTAATGGTTCTACACGTTTATTAAATTTTAGTAACTATTGTAGTAAAATAGACACTAAATGCTATAAGAAAAAATTTCTTTTTGTCATAAAGATTCAAAATATCAGCACTTACGCTGCTCAAAGTTGACTTTCTTGTTTTGGTTTTGTTTTCACGGTACAGGCTAATTTTCTGAAATTATTATTATTGTTCTAATTATCTGAAATCAAAAATCAAACATTTTTTCTTAAAAATATAGCCTTGTGCAGAAAAAACACCGATATTCATTGTAAAAAAAATTATGCATCAGTTTTCAGTTAAAGCACTACTTATTCTTTTCTCGTGCGTTCGTAAATTTAATATGCAATCTCTGTTTTCTCAACGAAAATTAAATATAATATCTGAGTGACGTTTTGATGAATGAAGCAATAGCTAAGAAAAGATTCATGGTAAAAATAATGAAAATAATTTGCTACCAGTTCCAAGAGAATTACGCAATGCCCAGTTTACTCAAAAGCATAGTTGATCAGGAGGTAGTTAAAACACACGAGACTAGGAAAGAGAGATAACCTTTATCATAGAAAAAAAGTACTATTAAATGATTCATGTGTATTTTCAAGCAGTTTGATCTGGAGAATAAGCTCGTTTGGTTCCACAAATAAAATGAAACAAATTCGTTTTCTTTTCGAATATAAGATCAACATTAGGCAAAGGATTCTTTAAAAATGGCAGCTGCTCTGGGATTTGCAAACAAGTAATAAATTACGACGGGTAAAAGGCAGAGCTGAGTGCAGGGGATCAAGTAGATTTAGGAAAGAAGAGGCTTTGTTAACTCGTTTAAGAATAGGTCACTCTTGTGTCGCCCATAAGCATTTGCTTGGCGGTGAGACTGTACTTCTTTGTGTACAGTATAATGTACCTCTGTCTGTACAACATATTATTCATCTATTAACCCTTTCCTCCTAAAGTATATTCTCTTTTATTTTACCATTAGTTGAACTAATTGGCAAGAGATCCCCATTTTAACTTTCCGTTTTTAAACGAGATTAAATTTTAGCATTTATTTTAATCTCGTAGATTTTAAACTACTTTGTATCTTGTACTTTATACGTGATCATATTTTCTAATTTTATGCACATCAAATTTATCCATTCTAATATGTTTTATTTATGAGATATAGGTGTGTTTTAGGGATCTGTGTAGTTTTGTCTTTATCACGATGTTAGTGTTATGCTAGCTTAATGCAGAATAACCTGTTTGTTCCATTAAACCAAAACAAACTAATCCATTTCTTATTTCTCGAACATTCCCTTGTCTGTATTTCTTCCTCACTTCACGATGCAGATGCTGTTTGATTTTGTTCATATTAATCTCATTTTTTGAAAGGAATCAATTTAAAACAGATGCTTAATGGATGTACGCATGCCGTATTTTTAAGGACAACAAATTCACTTTTAACGGATAATTTAAGATTGTTTATGCTTCGTACAATAAGTAGTATTGCTTAAAAAAAGATTCTCAATACCATTTGCTATGATAGTGTTAGCTCACGTATAATCATTTTCCTTTTGGAGCTTTTTGAAGACAATTTTATTTTATACAGATGCTTTATGATGGAAAATTTTCCACTTTTCCCCAGTAAGAAAACAGCTTTTTTAGATATTGCCTAATTATTCAGGCTTGAAATAATCAGGAGTTGATTGTCGTCTGAAAAAGCAGTTTGCGAGGCACCTTGGATGATAAATGCTTCATAGAGCTTCGTGTTCACAAGAAAATGAGAGGATTAAACCAGTATTTCTTAAATTTTTTAAATATGCTGCGATCTGCAGTATGTAATTGAAATTCATAGCGATCCACATGAGTAAATTTCCTTTGAAAGAAACGAGAAAAAAAAGAGGAATTCTTAGAAGAAAATAATGAAAAATAGTGCATAAACATATATAATCACTATGAATTAATTAATAATTGTAAATGAAGTCTTAAATATTAGAAGTTAATACACAATAAGCAAAAGAGTGTTGGAGTTTTACTTTTTGACTAATTTAAGTTTTAAAGTTCAATATTCAATAACACATGAAAGTCAAAATTAGGATAACAATTCTAAATCACATGACTATAACAAATACTGCATGGGTGTAAAAGTTTGTGACATACATGATAAAACAACATTTAGATTGTGAAACTTGTGTGTTCAAATAAAACAATAAATAATACCAGAAAATACTCCAACAGAAGGATTTAAGGTTGCGTTGCGTTATATTTAATCTATTGGGCCCAGTGTTCTAAGTTATTAGAGAAGACATTACAAGATAAGTTAAATTAAATATATGATTTATTGGAGATAAACTGATTTAGTACAAAATTTTACATGGGTGATGGTGGTGGTGTTCAAAAAATAAAATAAAATTTTTCATACCAATTTAACAAGTACATTACATAACCGCTTCCATGAAGATACATGCTGCCCTTAACATCAGACAATTGATGGGAACTTTTGCCACGTCACAGCGCAGCCACATTTTAGCTATAAAGGAAAAGAATGAAAATTAGTAAACTGAGCAGGTAATGGTAGCCTCGGAGCCTTCCGCCCCTTCTATGTGGGATTCGTCCTCATTGCGTCGCCCAATATAGGTGGTTTTCTCTCCTCCATTTCTTCAGATCTCGTTCTCTGATAACGCCGACAGCTACTCGGGACGAAGCGACAGTTTACTGGTCTCGTGACACCTTCGGTATAATTTTCCTTGTCGCCGTCTGCCCACGTCTCCTTCTCTCGTAGATTGCTGCAAGCCTTTTTCTTCATTCCGCCAAATACTCGTTTGGCGATCCGAGATGGTACAAAACAAGCCAAGGCACTGCAACCCCAGGGGAAAGAATGCACACAGGAAGGTGAAGCAAGGGAGTTGGGATGCTGTAAGTTGGCGAATAATCGCCGATCCTCCAAGGTCATCAACCTGTCAGCAGGAGCTAGCCTCGTCTCGGGGTCCCAATCCAGCATGGTGAAAACCTGCAAGTAAGCGAATCACCCCGTCCACTCAACCTTGGCGTAGCGTAGTAGTATGTAAAAAGTATCCGATCCAGCAGGGTGCAGAAATCTCACTTGATGAGAGATATTTCCCAGACCACTGTCTGGCGGGTAAAGGAAATTCGAAAACAAAGTCATAAATCTTGATTTCCCATAAGGCAACGTAAAAAGTTTTCGAAAAGAATTAAGGATTTGTTTTTTAAAATACTAAATTAATACAAGACCGAAGAAAAGTACTTCAATTAAAATATAATAATCACGTAGAAAAATTTCTTAGGTTTTCTACAACACCAAACACGCCACCATAGTTAATTAAAATACAATAATCACATAGGAAAAATTTTATGTTTTCCACAACACCAAAAACGACCACCATAGTCAGAAAATAAAAATTACGTCAATTAAAATATAATAATCACATAGGAAAAATTTTATGTTTTCCACAACACCAAACACGACCACCATAGTCAGAAAATATGGATCCCAATTTAGCAGAAAAGGGGGCACATTAACAAAACTTAATTAAAACTTTAAACACCAACTTGTGTAAGCAAAAACTTTAAAAGTGCTTTAAAAATTGACCTTAAGGGTCAACTTAACAAGAGATTAAACATTAAGTTAAGAATAAGTATTAACTAAACAAAAAAATTTAAATAGTTAACCAAACTACCAAAAGGAAAAAGAAAAATTAATTACTCAAGCAACTTAAAATCAGAGTTAACCAAAACTGTCACAAAAATTAAATGATAACAATTACTTTTCAACAAGTCAAATAAACTTGAGATCAACTACAAAATAAAAACAAATTAATAACCTTTAAGTCTGATAACAGAATTAAGATAAATCATTACAATTAAGATATTTTAAATTCAACAACTGAAGTAGCTAAGTATGTAATACATAACAAAGAGCATTTCAGGATATTTTGCGACCCACCAAATATTATCTATGACATCTTCGTAGGTCACGATCTACACTTTCAAAATCACTAAACTAGACTTTTCTAACATCAACATTATTAGAAAATAGCTACTAGGCAATGTTAACAACCGTCTATGACGAGCACAGAACTCGATTTTCTTCCTACATTGCCACAGCAAGAAAGAAAACAAAGTAAAAAGGAGGCAGAACTAAAAAACCCCTTCGTTTTTTCCATCTGCCCCCAAAAAAGAGCATTTGGCATGTGTGGCGGATCTATTTGATCATTTCGCCGAAGAATATGTTCAAAGTAATGGAAGTCATTCATACGGGCTTCAATTTGCACAATAGGATTGCTTTCCATTTCCAACAGCAGACGATAGAAGAAAATAACTGTTGTAAATAAACTTTCTGGCATTCCTTTTATGGCAGAAAAGAAAATGTTTCTTTTCGAATGCAATGGTTCTATTTGGCGCTTTTCCTAAACCTGGCAGCTTTGTAAATACGTATATGCACCATTTCTTTTCTTCGAGAAAAATCTGTGGTTTTTCCGGGACAAAATACCCTATGAAAGTTTTTAAGGAAACAGCCAAGTTTCTTTTTCCTTCTAAAATATGTGTTAGCTTCCATAAGCATTTGAAGCTTCTGTTAGAAAAATGTCTGTCTGCTATATGCTGTCAGAAACCTATTATTCAGCGCAATAGTTCCCCTATTTGTGCAAGTAATGCATTCTATAAACCTTAACGTTCTTTGAATTCTACGTAAATTCTTATCTGAGTCGAATCTGACAGTTGCTAAAGTGTAATTTCGTAATAATTTGCACTATTATGTACATAAATATGGTTAGTGAATCTGACTGCCATGCAGTTTGTCCGTGCCTGAAAGAGGAGGCGACTATGGCCCACCTATTAAGTGCCTCCGTCCCTTATTTTTTTTTGTTGGAAACCGCTTTCGATATATCACTGATAAACTGGCGCTAACCGTGCTCATTCTTAAATGAATTCTATATTATGAATTTATATTTTTTAAGATGTTGCGGTAGGAAGAGAAGCAGCAAAAGCAATCTAGCTAAAGGAAGAAGCGGGTGCGAACGCGAAGTGTTCAAGATGAAACCTTCATTCAGAATGGTTTAGTTTTAATTCCAATTTTTCTGTATTGGTTAATATTAAGTTTTGGATCACAAATTTTAAATCATTATTGGTCGAAGCCTTATATAGGTATCTCCTTCACGAGCGTTATACAAGAATCATATGACAAGGATTAATTCTGAAATGACACTGTTTAGGGAGATTTACTATAAGCAATTACTAGTTAAGGAGGAAAATAACTTAATGGAAAGTTCAGAACTATTGCAAATTAAAGTAAATATTTTATCTTACCCATTTTCATCTGAAGTATTTACTCTGATGTAAATTATACAATTATGAAAAATATATTAAAACACTATGCAAGCAAACTGAAATAACACTTTTCAAATACAACAAGTATTGTGACAATTCGTTTGGTCTGTAGTGGGAGTAGGTACTGGAAGTGGATGACTGCAGAGATATAAGTGCTCTTCTCTTGAAAACTCTGCTTCGCTCTATGTTGAAGGCTGGCGGTAGTCGGAGTCGCCTGAATTGTCATCTTGACTATTTTATTGAAAATATCTCACAAACATGTTTACAGCAGGCTCATAAGATCTATGCCTCCTTGTCCACATAAACTAATCTAGATCCTATTAATGAACCTGGGGACATCTTGCACAGGCGTGAAATAATACCAGCACAGAAGAACGGTGAAAATAATCCTTTATTATTTTCAACTGTGAAAAGAAAGGCACGTTTGAGCTGATTGAAATGAAGGTTTCTTCGTGCTTTACAATACCACCAACAACTTGAGGTGGAAACTAAGAATTTGTAACACAGATCAGTTCAGCACTTTTAAGTTACAGCTACTCGGGTTGACTCGAAAAACTTAACAGGCATGATAATTATTTAAAATGGCCAAAAGGCATATCTGCGTAAGAGCAAGGTCAGAAACGAAACGTGCGCTGGCTATCGAAAACACGCTCTGAATAAACTCCAAGAATCACTCACTTCACTTAACTTTAAATTTACATTCTGACGAGGAAATGCGAGGGGAAGTTGAGGAGTTCAGGAAAGATTACAGAATCCGAATAATAGGTTAAATAACTAAGGATACCTTACAGACTGGACGATCATACCCTTTTTACTGGCTACATCAATATCTGGATTTTTTACCTCACCGATTACTTTGTTAAGATGCAGATATGTGCACTTTAATAATTATTGGAACCGTTTAAGGCTGCGAGAATGAGTTTAAAGCTCCGTGATATCCGCCTTCTCTTGCGTTCTTTATGTAAAGTTCTAAGTTCTCCTAGACAATCAGAATACTCAAGAGTACCTACAATTGTATTAGATCTTATTAGATCTTTAATCCAGTAAAGGTTCGTTTACACTTACGAACTCTGAGCACCAAAACATGCACGAACTTTGACGGCATCATGGTTTTCTAATGGAACTAGCTGGGTGTGCTGAAGAGACCTTCCATGGCTAAAATTTTGAATCACATTATCGCTTAGGCTGCTTATTTGGTTTACGCAATTAATGCAGATATTTCGTCTAAAAAAAAGTGCCCTTTTTCCTCTTTAACCGAGTCGTTAAGTTCGCGCTCCTTTTCTTTGGCTCAGAGTTTCGCTAATGAAAATGGACCTTATGACAACGATTTCTCCGTTTATGACATCTGCCTAGAATTTCGTCGAAAATGGCTCTTCAACATACCAATAACTTTTATGCTTTCAGCTATGCAAACTTTTATCTGCACTTCCGTATTCATAGTGGAAATAGTTCGATTTATATCCTGAACTACTGTTGATATAATTTTCTCATCTTTACACCTATTAATTATTTTCAACTTTTTCTCTATAATAATTGCGGAATTTTGTTTTTAGATTTGTTACCAGTGCATTCATTTCTGCGTTTCGAATCCCTTTTAAAAGTAAATAAACAGCGAACTCTAAAAGTGACGAAAATGTCATTATGTTAATTGCGCAATTATTATTCGATCGCAAAAAATACGGGTTCTGGAAAGACGAAATTGTTTACAGTTTTTTTTCTAGTTAGTTTCTCCCCTTAATGATACGGGTTTTGCGCATTTACGTAACTCAATGTATTTGGTAAATATTTTTAGGTGTTTTGCTTTTATACTTTGGTTTTTATGCATTTTTATAGGACCATGGGTCATTTTAATTTATTTGTTTATCTACTGCATTTTATACACAACTTTTAGCGCATATTCTTCTATAAGCTTATTTTTGGCCTGCATTTCTCAGTGTTTACTTCGTATAGCCAGTTGTAGATCTTGTAATTCTGAATTGATAAAAGTTTAAATTGTGAAAATAGTTCAGTTAGAAGTCGAGATACAAAAGAGTACTCTCCTGATAGAACTTCACGAAAATTTTTATCTCCGAGTAAACACATCTGGCGATTTCTCACCAGATTGGAAATATTCTGGAAGTTTTCAAAAAATGAATTTTCGAAGTCCCAGGAGATATTTCTCCCAAACCTTCTATAAGGTCTGCCAACCATATATACCGCATTCACAAATGTTCTAACTGGGCCTTTAATTTGGCTACCTAGATATGTCCGTTTACAAGAAATGTTTTAAATGACGCAAAGGTTCAGGTTTGGGTATTTTTAAATTTAGAAAAAAAATTATCTTATAAAATTATCAAATCTGGTATTTTATGTGGTTCCCTGCTACCTATACTTATATTTAGGAAACTTTTGTGTTGATATAAAAAATTAAGAGATTGACTCCTGTCCAACGGAAATGACCAGTTATAAAATTTTGCATGTTTAACTTCCTATTCAACTTGCTTTGAGGGTTTGATTAATAAATAAATTTAAATGATTCGAGGTTCTTTTTCCTGTAATTTCCATTTAATAATATTCTTTTGTCATTTATAACTATGTAACATTCATTCACTTATAATTTTGTTACTATTGATACGCCGAAAGAAATTTCACGTTTCAATTTAAACGCAAAAAATTCTTATTAATATTCTCAAGTTTTATTACTTTAGAATCGTAATCTAACAAAAATTCATCAAACTTGGAAATATTTTTCATTTATAATTTATATAAGTAATGTTATGAGTAATGAATCTGCTAGTCTTTTCTACAATAGGAATTTTGTGAGATTCCGTGAGAGATCACTTTTTCGGAAAAAAAAGGTATGCTCATCGATAATTTTCACAATGTTCTGCATAGAAATGCTCGTCACTTAACTTCTTAGCTTCAGAACATTTGTTTTCTAAATTAATATTTTATTTTTAATTAATCTGTAATGTAAGCACTTTGTATACGGCCGATGGATGTGATCTCCAAATTTAATGTCAAATATCTCCGTCAGTTTTTATCATGCAGGAGTAAAACTTTTTGCATTTTATTTTTTATAATTAGTATGATTCTAAGAACGTATAAAAAGTTTGATTTCATAATTAAAAAAATTATTTGATTTAAGAATCCTAAGACGTGTCCGTCATTTAAAGAATTTTTGTATATCTCTATATGATCTGTGAAAATAAAAGCTAGGTATAGACTTTTGTGAACACAGTATATACGAGTATAAACAGAGCATTTCGGCTTTAGGTGTCGGTTCAGTGTAGAATTAACTTAATAATGAATTCAACATTGTGCGATTATATTGAACTATTGCTCGGTGATTACTGTTGCCGTGCATCTATTTCCAAATGAGTACGAGAGTATATATGCAACAATGTAGTGTTTCGAGAACCCCTAGAAAGGCAGCTCTGTTTTTAAAGCAAAACTAAAAGAACAGCACATGCCCTTGACCCACTAGCTCAGTAGTAGTACACACAAGCAGACTGCTTTAGCCGCACAGCTCACGTCATTCCTTAATCTGTACTTTCGTTGACCTTTGCTATAAAGACAACTCCCACCATCCGGACTTGCGAATCATTGACAGGGTTTAAACAGGCTGATAAGCGCCATGTCCAAATGGATCAACTGCTCTGTCGGTAGCTTAATGTAAAGTAAATAAGTGATTACTATTTAGAATTTACTTTGTGAGGGATTTCGATGTCCTACGATATATCTTGCGTGTAAGCATAATTTACTTTATCTCTCTTTTCCTCCTTGAACTATTTACATTGAGTATATAATTATAATTTCACCCTTTCCCATCAGCGAAATCGCTGAACTTTTATAGTTCGGTCCGAGGTTGTAATCCCAGCAAACGGGCTGGCTTCATGTGCAGTTTCATGGTTTTCCTCATCTGTAATGTGTATACTAGCTAGTTTTCCCAAGAACGTCTTCCACGAAGGTATCCCTCCCAGTAGGCATATAGCGCTCGAGTGCTTTGCGGTAATCAAATAAAGCAAACCAAACACCCTTTCCAATATGCATCGTTAGTAGAACTATTTGCATGCAACTAAATCTTCATGATGGAAGCACTTGTAACTCAAACATTTGACAGTATGATTTAATAATTAATATTTGGTGTATGTTTAAAGTGTGAACAGTAATTATTTTTATCTCATTAAAAATGTCAAGTTTTGTGACAAGTTAAAAAAAAGCATATACCGAAAGTTCTTTATTTTATTGGAAAAAAAGTTTCAGTAGAAGTATACCATTTACTGTTAGAAATTTATTGGGAACATCATCCTTTAAATAAAGTTTGCAAAGAGTGGTTTCGACATGTACGTTTTATTTGATCTGTTGATATTAATTTGTCCAGAAACTCTAACAACCGTGAAGCCACTCTGACTGAAGTAACTACAAAGTCGTGAGAATGTTTAAATGAACTTTTTGTTTAAATAACAGTTTAGAACAATAGCACACTCTTATGTGCTACAGTATCAGTCACAGCTCGTGGTGATGCAAGTAAATAGAAAAGAAAAATTTTTTTAAGTTAAATATCGAACAGTAGTCAAAGACTGCACAATTCAATAATTACTAGATACTGGTTGAAAAATTCTACCGTAACATGAAAATCAAAATGTCGGCAATCGAAGAACGCAAAGCCGAATAATTACAACTATCAGAGCTGGCAGGAAATTAATATAGCGGGCGAAGCCAGAAACATGCTTTGCCTTAAAATCCAAAAGCGTCAGTTTAAATACTTTCTACCTCACTTGCATTCTAGTGAGGAATGCAGAAAGGTGAAGTTACAGTAAAGCTGGAAATCATAAAAATTGGTTAATTTATATAGTAACCCTAAAGACGGTTTAAAAATAATAATTTTGATGCGCATAACCGGTGTGTATGGGAAACCACCAATATGAAGAATAACAAGCATTATTGAATAAACTCTTTACTAAACACAACTGAAATTATCTACAGCATCAAATGTTACCCAGCTATGCATTCCTCACGTCTGCATGCAATGAGAATGGCTCAAAGGGGAAAAAATGGGTCCTATACGAATTGGAAGAAATGGACATTGAATGTAGAAAACACATACGTGAATTGCTGCTCAGAAAACAAAAAAAGAAAAGTTTTTTAAAATCGAATTTTTACTGTAAATAAATATTACGTCACTATCATCATCCCAAATAACCAGAGTGGTGGAAGCGTCCATAATGAGCCAGGTTTTGATGGGACGTAAAGGATGTAGTCTCCTGTGACTGTTTGCAAATGAATCAAAATCAATGCTGAACATTACAAACAGCACTTAATCACTTTAAACGAAGTACTGGAATAGAAATGTCCAGAATATGCCGGAAGACACAACTAGGATGTTCTCCAACATGACAGTGCTCGTCAATATGTTGCGAGACCAATCAAGAAAACTCGAGAAACACTTCCCTTGGATATGTTACGCCGCCCGCCTTAGCCACTAGATCTTGTTAAATCATATTACCATTTCTTTCTGTCCATGCCTTTCTGGAGAAGAGAGAGATTTTTAAGCAATGTTAAAAACTAATTTGATGATTGTTTGGAAACAACCAAACTTTTGCATTTATAAAATCTAACTAAAAGGCAGCCGAATGCTGCAGCTTTTGATGGAAAAATAATTTGAATGAGCCTTTTTTTCCATTGAGAGGAATCAGATTTATACACCTAATAGCTGATTATTTTGCTATGAAATGTTGTTTATTCCAAAAATGCTGAAATTTCTTTGCGTTCTTCTGGTGTACTTATTAAAGTGATCTGTACTGACCCGAAGTTCGTAATAATATTTCAAGTAAATGGATTTTAAATTGCACTCGCCACCCGTCCTCGGCCAACTCACTGGTTACCGTGTTGAATCGTGCAGTATTAAGTAGATTATTACGTAAAATGAAACCGAAATGCACTGGCTACCTATGAGTTGATAATCACCGATGTGGCGCAGAGCCAAAATTTCCTGCAGTAGCGACACTTATTAAGCCACTTTTATGATAAATGCCCCATAGCATAATGTATATTACAATGTAGGGCTCCTAAAACTTTGAAAAGACTTCCCTAAGGCCTGCTATAACATTGGATTGTTGAACATTGTGTTACTGTTGTATTATTGTAATTAACTGAATGTGATTAACGTCATGTATTACGTACTTGATACAAAATCATTTCGTTTCAATTTTACTCTGGAGGTAATAGATCTATTTGGACAACTAAGAATCTAAGATATTCAATAAGGTATCGAATGTAAGATATTTGATTATAGATCAAATTGCTGTAATTTATTGGATTTTTGTAATTTATTAACGTTCATTTGATTAGTGTAAGTAGCAGAATTTCTTTGTAACATCTCGTATTATGGTCTCTGTTGTAGAATATTTGTTTAGCTGCCACTGAGGAACAAATTTATTGTAGCCTTATATATATTTTTTTAATTTTTAGGTCCGTATGACATCTTTGTTCGGGAACTTGTGGCTATGGACGGCATCGATAACAGTGAAATCCTGCTCATAGACGCTCTGGGGTAACTATTGGATTCATATTTTTTAATTCCGTTATTTTGAACCAGGTGCATACTTTTGAATAGATGTTCAATGAATTATAAATATTCTCATATTTGGATCCCAAAAGTTGCTTGAACCTTCCGTATCTAGGATTATTAGACTGGACTGGATTACATGACTTATTACATGAAATTAATTACATGAAAGTAATACATGGATTACATGAAAGTAAATGAGTGTTGTCTGTCTCAGCTCCATCCAAATTTTGACCAAGTCTTTGCTGGGCAAAGAAAGATTAAGTCATATACCTGTTTTCCTACCACCAGTCTCCCAGGAGAACTTTTCGTTTCATATTACAAAGATGCCATAGTTATAAATATCCATGCTCTGTGTCCGAAATTCGAACGTAGAGACGAAAAAGGACTTTACTTGATACTATCTTTTTTATTATTATTATTTGCAGCAAAATTTAAAATCTGCTTTTAATGAAAAATAAATTTAAGAACAACGTTTATAAAAACACACCTGCATTATAAAAGCTATAAAATGCATTTGTAAATGAAGTATGCAATTAAAACACAAGTGTATATTTTCCTCAATGCAATATGAAAAAACGAATTGAGTAATAAGTGACGACTATTATTACGAGATTGTTTATATATCAAACCAAAGGCAGTACGAAAATTATTTGCAGTGTTAATACATATGTAAAAACTCTAATCATACAATGCTAAAATTCACAAAGCTGCGTTTCGCTTGCAAAGTTAAACTAGCCCTTTTTTGTAACCTTACATAAGATAAATGTTATGCCACATATTTTTTTAAAGTAATGACTTTTTTTGTCCTATACGTTTTTTGAATAAAACGGCATACACATTTAAGAGAATTTGATATTATTGGATATAGTATTAACTTCAGTTCTCATAGTTAAATATCCCTGCCCACATCCAAATATTAGAAACAAGAGGTGCCTGTGGATAGTGTACTAGTACAAAATGTATTTTTAATAATTTTATGCAAGTGTGATTTATAGTCACATTTATTGGCCTCCATTTACCTGTATAATGCTATATAAAGTTTGTGTTTATGTTTCTGCGCCTACCTTTTCGCAGGTTTTAGCATTTCAAAGCAATTTTCTGTTTATTAATAATAATAAATAGGAAAATATTTTTGCAGCTATATTTTCCACACTTGTAATTTTTGCATTTTTAGTACAACTTTGACTAACAGAAGAATATTTTGCAGCATAAATTCGGACCAAACATACAATTATCCATCACAACGATTTTTTCTGCTGCGGAGTTTTTATCATCGGCGAGATAAATGCGTCAAGGAAAATAAAACCCTTTTAGGAGGATATTATCTAACATTTTTATATTTGTAATGTATGTACTTCTGTCCTCAGATTGCTCTAGACCGCCAAAATGTTTCATTTCACGTATTACTGAAAAAATAAATTGCGTGTATATGAATCCTCGCAATTCCTCGTTCTTCGGATTGTTGAATTGTATGGCGGAAAAAGTTTTACTTTGATTGTGTGTTTTAGAGGATTAAATTTTCGAAGGTATAAATCGCTAAGTATTGTAAAAAATTTAAGTCTTCAGAGCAACATAAGCAATAAAATTTTAAATAAAGTTTTGAGACTGAAGTTTTAACCTTTCCAACCAAATTCTGCCGCCGTCTCTTTAGAGACTTATAAATTACACGAGTGGTGCTGCCATCTATCGGATATTATTTTAACTATAAGACAGTTTCAACTCGTTAAAATTCCAAGCTGTTTACAAATTTTTCAGGTAAGCAGTTTAAAACAAAATCTGAAACGTTTCGGGTTTTAAATTATGCTCAAGCTTTTTTTTAACGTTTTTTGTGTTTCCTTTATTTATTAAATATCATGTTCTTCGGATTTATACCATAAAATTCAATTCAACAGCAATATCGCAAATTAATTTTCAAATGAATGTATCTTTAGAATTTCCGATACACAGCTCCTCTCGCTGGAGATAAAAAGGTTTTTTTTCGTAGAATGTTGCCATTGCTCGTTTTTAAATCGCTTGAGTTTTTTCATCAAAAATTAGTTAAAGTTTTACAAAATATGAAATAGATAATAAAATAAATTCCAAGTTTGGGCTTCTAGATGCGCGTATTCGAGTGGCAAAATTGAATGGCTCTAGGTACCGTTGTTTTATCACATTTGGAGAAATATATGTATATTTATGCAGCTTCTTCATCATTTAATTTCCTTAAATATAATACAGGGCTGCAAGATTTGGTGGCAACAGTTTGAAAAGGGATTCAGACTTTTAATGTTTCCTACGCAAAATCGCAAAACGAAAACAATAGTCCTTCAGGGACTAAAACCCCTTTGGACTAATAACAGTTTACATAAAGAGTAAAAAATTTATAATTTTGCATCAATGCATAATTAATCAAAAAAACTGTTAAATGCGAACAGCGAAAAGAAATAAAATTAGTGTGTAGGTAGGTGGCTCCTAGCCATCTACAGAGAAGATAAGATCTGATAATGATTGGAGATAAAACTCGATGGCAGTTTCAGCAGTTAGCTCACATTAGTAAACAATAATCATTTCAATGTTAGAGATAAATGAAAATTTTATTTAAAGGAGTTTAAGTTTATTTTGGGGACATCAAATTTTTTATTTATGTTAGAAACGACATTAAAGGAATTTTTGGAACATTAGAATACGGTATGCTACTGTAGACGTCGCTTAATGTGATTACGATTAATGTTATTCAGATACTGATATCGAATAGCCGAAGTCCCGCCAGTTTGTACTCAAACACTTAGAAAATACATCGCTTAATCTAATCAATAATTCAGTTAATATGATCAAAATATTATAGAATATTTTTATCTGAAGTAAAATCGCCTAGATAAGTTTAAAATTGATTAAAAATATTTCCCAATGACAGAGAATGACGCCAAGTAAATTATTACGTTGTCCAACGGCATAGTTCCAGTTTTAGTGAATCATTTAAAGTTAGTAAGAAAATAACGTAGATTTTTAACATCGCTGTCGGTTTTGAAAGCGTCAGAGGTCTTCGAGTATTAGTATTAAGAATGCATCATCGGTCAAACAGTTTGAAATATTCTGAACATTTCTTGAATGAATGTTTGCATTAAAGGCATTATGAACAACAAAATATAATAATTTCCTAACTAAAACCTTGTGAAAATACATACTTACATTTACTTATACAGGGTGATTCAGAAATTCGGTTACAAACTTTCAAGAAAGTTACAGTGCACTTATACGATGGAAAGTCACATAGCAGTGCACGGTCGGAAACGCTTTCCTGTCGCGGTAGTGACGACACAAAATACAAAAAAAAGGTGGACATAAAGAGGGTGAGAAAACATGTTTCTTATGCTCAGTGCAGCTAAAATTTTAGGAATCTTAAATTTTTGCATAGATTAACAGCCTTGATATGCGTCATTCACTAGTGTGTGAAACCCCCTCAACAGTGCTCAGGAACTTGTTACATGCATCGTGGAAACTCCTGGGGAAGTCCGAAACACGCCAGGTATTTTCCAGAACATCTGATCTTCCATATGCCGGAGATGTGAGGGATGTATCATGGTCCGGGGTCATAATTTCAATGCCATAAAATGTAATTCTTTCTTTGATGACAATTGTTGTCGGTTTTTATTTTCATTTCTTGGTTTCCGCTGTACTAAGCGTAATAAACATGTTTCCTCCCCCTGATCGTATCCTTCCTTTCTTGTGTTTTTTGGTCATCACTTATGGCGCCAAGAAAGCGTTTGCTGTGATTTTCCATCGTTCCATCGTCTTTCTCCATCTCTTCTGAAAGTTTGTAACCGAATTGCTGAAGCCCCTGTATTTATACGAAATTGGTTAAATTCCGTTTCTATTTTGAAGGATACTTTTTTCTCGGCATTTATTTTTATCATTTGATTAATGTTATAAGAATAGCCGTAGACAAACGTGATCACATAAAAAGGAGCCTATTACACCATACATTTACCACTGATGCAACTTGGCACGTTTTGCCGTTGCACAGTGATTAGCAATATAAGAAATACCGTAGCGTATACAAAGTATAAGATCTGTATTGTATATATTTTTATATTTCTAATTTTAATTTTAGTTATTTTTTATTTATTATTAATATTTAAAATTTTTTAATTGAAAACTACTTTGGCATACTTTTGAAAAGTTTCCATATTGCAAATTGTTTTGTTTTACTTTTATTTTAATTTTCTTTCAGTGAGCAATGATCAAAATTATAGAACGAAACTCATTCCAATTTCTTTTTCTTTATCTAGGTGCCCAACGGATGCTCTCATCATGGGTGCCATCACAAAGGCCAGGACAGAAACGAAGATCTTACAAGCGGCATTTGATGCTTTCAAGTTTCCCACTTCCGAAATTGTTCAGTTCAAGGCCTTGGTCACCCCTTGTCTGCCCACTTGCGAGCCGGTAAGACATACGGCTCGAAATCTCAAAGTTCTGTTTGTTGACTTTCACTTTCTCGAAAGCTAAGAGTTTTTTCAGTTGTTAAGTAAACTCGCTGGCTCGCAGACATTTTAACAGTTTGGTCTAAATTGTTTAATGATTTACCATTTTAGCTGCCGTATCGTCTTGATACTTGTCATTATTCTGAACTTTCACTACAAATATTCTGTGATAAATTTTCCATTTGCTGAGGCACCGTTAACTCAAAATTACGGTTTATCCGAACACAGGAATAGGAGTAGTCCGTGTTATAATTAGCATAAATATGCTATACTAATATATCTGCATTTGTAAGCAGTTTGATTGGGATAATAAATTCATTTGCTGCCGTAAATTAAATTAGAATTAAACGTTTCTCTGCTACTCAATCGCATGCGCGCACTCTGTTTTCCTGCCTGTTTCTTCCTGTCTCCGTCAATATTTCTTCATGATGCGCGCGCCGTTTTTATTTATACAGTACAAGGATTTGGGCTCGTTGGGACTTAGGTTATTCCGGATTTGGAATTTTTCCGGATATTAGATTATCAGTTTAAATCTAGTAAGATGACAATAATAAATTATAATATTAAAAATATGAAATAATGAAGCATTTACGACCACAAAGGAATCAAAATTTGTAAAAAAATCTCAGTTTTTATTTGTTTGCTTTATTAAACATTTATTTCAACATAAGTTGTTCAAGTTGCTTCGTTTTTTGTTTTGATACTTTCTCCTTAATATTATAGATAGACATAATCTGTTGTTCATTTACGAAATTCCAGTCTTCAAGTCCTAGAACTGCCGTGTCAAGAATTCCCCCTGAATAATCAATCGAAAATTTTTCATTCTCAGCAACCTTCTGTCACTTTCTTCCCTATCGGTAGCGATATTTTCTGGATTTGAAAATTTAGATCAATACTATGGATTCTGCCGTCCGTTAGTTGATTGATGATTGGGGAATTGTCATCGCAACGAAAATTTCTGTTATATCCTCTTTATTTATTACCGCTTTTCTAAAAATTACATTAATTGGAAAATTTCGCCTTTTGTTTGCGATATCCTAATGCCTTCAAATTCACAGCTATCATAATAAAGTTTAGCTAGCGTCCGCCATAAATTATTGGCTATGTATCATGAGATTGGCCGCTAGAAATGTGTTGTTCACTAAAGTTTCTTTTGCTTCTGTCGCTCGTTGAACACGTTAGACCAGATCATTGTTTACTCATTTATTATAATTATTATTACTTCAAGCAGCAATTTTAGTTATTATTAATTTAAACAGTATAAAATGAAGTCTTTTGGTTTCTGAATATCATTCACAAGCTGTTGTCTGTAATCATTGCCAAGCCAAATGACAACGTAAAACGTTATCATGCTCTTTCGTATGCGATTAACAATATTTAAAACATTTTTTTAGATATCGTCGTATGAGTCACTTCTCAAGCTGCCAAGTGCTGATAGATATGCTGTGATAAAAGAAATAATGAATCGCCAAGTTAGAAGAATTAGTAAGTTAGTAGATGTAACATCAACGGTGTTTCGATGTAGAATGTTTCAGCTTGAGATGTATACCAAACAGAAAGGCAGATACGGAACCAGATTATTGATCATACAGATTTATGTTGATAAAAAGTTGTTTCTTCTGTATGGAGGTATTTTATGTAGTGCCAAAGTGAAATTAAGAATTGGGACACTCCACGTGTTTTGCCATAAAAAATATCAAATACGGATGTGAAAGCTTAAAATAAAATTTCTTTAAAGGCATTTTTAAAAAAATGGTTTCTGGCGGTCCGGATTTTAGATCATTCCGGATTTCAGATCATTCCAGATTTTGCACTTTCGTATTAATCTTGTATTTCGACAGAAGTTTAAAATTTTTACACGTTATTTATTTGTACAGTTGAGTAATTTATTTTTTACATATGATTTAAATATTTTAGATTACGAGTGATTAAATTGTTGTCGATAATAAGAATTCTTAACAGGCAGTTTTCTTTTATGCTGATAGTTTGGAATAGTAATTTTTATATCGTTCCGTAGTAAACAAACTCGAATTTTTAATAGACAGGATCGAAGTAATCCGCCCACAATTAATTATTTGGCAATTGACTGTAATTTTATTTTTATTTGTCAAAAGGCATTTTAAAATCAGCATGCAGTAATGGGGAAACATTCAAAGTTACCTGCATTTCATTAAGCATGAAATAATTTCACTAGGCTTCCGACAAAATTCCTATTAATCAACCGCAGGATTTAATTTTTTTTTCTCGCGAAAAGCGAACGAACTACACTCCTCAAAAGAGAAATTGCAACACCAAAAAAGAATACTCGTAGCGTCATGCAAATTGCAGGATCGAGAGTTGTGAGATGAATATCCAAATGATTGAAAACATAGGCACATAAAATCATTATAAACCAATTTATTCAGTATCTAAAGTGGCCACCTCGGGCAGCGGTGTACAGGCCGCAATCCGGCGAGGCATGCTATCAATGAGTTCATTGATGGTTGCCTGACGTAGCCTTTGCCAAGCCACATCCATTGCTGTACGCAGATGATCCAGCGTTTGCAACCGTGGTCCTCTGTTAATAATGTCACGTCCAATAATATTCCACAGGGGTTCGATGAGATTCAGATCTGGAGAGGCTGCCGGCCAGGGTAAGATGTCAAATACGGTTAACTCGCCGTACGACATGTGGCTTGACATTGTCTTGCTGAAATACTGTGCGGGGTGCGCCCTGGAACCAGGCCAGAACAACAGGCTCCACAACTTGCGTGACGTAGCGGTTCGCTGTCAATCTGTCTTTAGTGTGTACCAGGGGCGTCTTGTGATCAAACATTATGCCACCCCAAACCATGATGCCCGGTGCGAGATCGGTGTGACGCTCGGCGAAATGAGTTGTGTTGTAGCGTTTTCCGGGTCGGCGCCATATCCGTCGACGGCCGTCTTTCCTCCGCAGACAGAAACGAGATTCATCCGTGAACGAAACCCGATGCCACTTGATGGTCCACGCACTACGACGCTGACCCCACACCAGGCGTCTAGTCTTGTGTTCAGAAGTCAACGGTAGCCCTGAACGTAAGTGCACTTCCTACAGTCTGCTGCACATAGTTTGGATAGACACAGATCTGCCTGTTCCTGGAGGCAACCGGCTTAGGATGTCACGTGACGTCAAGAAAGGGTCTCCAATAGTTGATCGCGGAATACGCCGGTCTGTGCCTTCTGACTTGCAACTGTGCGCAACACTTCTTCTTTGACGTGCACGTACACCTTCCTGAATCCGTCGTGTGACACAACGTTGGATGGTACTCACGTTGTGCACTGCTTGTTAGTCAGTCTCTTCATAAAATTCATTCAACTTCAGAACATTGTAAACATTTTTCTCGAACACATATTTTATATTTATTTACCTGCAAATTTATACATTTCACATTCAATCTGTCTAGGACACTTGAACAAGATCTCAAGATTTAAAATTAAATGTTTCCTTGAATTTTTGTCATACATACATACATACATACAAAGTCAAGCTCTTTATGTTTAATTCTTCAGAATAGGTATAAACATTTCATTAAATACTACTACATGAGTGGGGAGACCGCATAAAAAGTTAGATTTTCGCAACTTTTATAAAAATATGCACTTATAATGTTCTTAATGTACTTACAATATTCTTAATGCACTTATAATATTTTATAAAAACTTATAATGCACAGCATAATTATTTAAAGCATTTTTGTGATCAGAAATATATATCTTTGACCAATGGCTGCGAAAATGAAGGCCATGTAATAACTTATGGACATGGTGTTTTCATTTATTAACAGTTTCATGTGTATATATCGAAAATTCAGCTTTAAAATTTTGGACAGTATTTAGACTACATATTTGAACAACCCGAATATGCTTGAAAATATTTGACTATGTGCAAAAGATTAATTCACAAGTCTCTGTTTTATTTACCGTGTGATTCTTTCCGCAGGCTGACTGTCCTGTACGAACGCTGGACGGTGTGGCTCAAAGAGCAGCCTCCTATGGGAAGAAACGAAGAAAAAGGTGGCTGGACAGAGAGAGACGATCGACTGAAGAGGACGAACTAGTCGTCGTCCAAACAATTCACATCACTGACAAATTCGGATTCGAACGAAAGGGGCGCAGAATCGATAACCTTGACGAGGAGTCGAATGGTTACGATGATAGAGGTATGGTCTGGTTTGAAATCGAACCGGAACAGATCGAATTTCATTTCTTTCTTTTAATAAAAATTTTGTTCCAATCGGGATTATTGCAATATATCAGTCACTTTATATTTTATTATTATTACACCATCAACCCTTTTAAATGCACTAGTTTGGATGCTGCAAATGTCTACGCTTGAGTCTCCCTTTTTTCAATAGTTACGTTTTGCTGTTGTTGATAAAAGCAGCTCTCAAATACCATGACGCCATAGTCTTTTCCCCTTCATCTACGCTTTCAATTTACCCTGATGGTTTATGATATTAATTTGCCCATATTTCTTCAATAAACAATTTTTACATTTTTTTCTAAGACGAGTCTTGATTAATCAGGATTTCATTATCTTTAATGTTTATCATTTGCTTTAAGGTGAAATGGGGACATCTAATCAGACTTGCTTGAACATGGCTGGACTAGTGATGGCATGTTCTCTATTTCTGGTTGCTCAAGTCATCGTTCTCTTAGCATGGGGAATCGTTTGGCACAAAAGGACGAGGAGCAAATCTCCAAGGAAAGATACTAGTCGAAGCATTGACATGATATACAACAACAGAAGTAAGTTCGCATTCCTTTGCATTTCTTTTCATTTTTTAGTTTTACTGCAGATATTTGATAAGAATGACTCCTTTTCCATAGCTACGCAGAGTGTTTCAAAAAGATTTCAAAATTAATTAATTCTTGAAGGATATGTCATAGGGAATGCAACCATTTATTAATAATTTATAATTTTCTTATACCGAATCTGCCAGTAATATTTAGAAACCAAGTTAGTATAAAATCAAGTCAGCTACCTTACTACTTCGCCTTCAGTGCAAAAGCCTTGTAAAGTCTTGGCACATTCATTCATACAAATGCTGGATTCTTTGGTAGAAATCATCTTTTGGAATGCTGTTTAAGTCTCTACTTGTGCTTTTCTGAATCTCTTCATTGCTGGTAAAGTAATAAGCTTTTTACTTTAAGGAAGCAAAGGTAGTCTGCAGATGCCACATCTCGAAAATAAGGGGGTAATACAGAATGGCAAAATTTTCCTTTATTGGAAGCTGCTTGCTGAGACAGGAATTATGCGACGGTGCATAGTCGTGAAGCAGAAACCAGTTATTCGATTGAACTTTTTCAGGCCTGAATTCTCTTCAGAAATCTGTCCATTACACGTCATAAAACAGAGATGTCACCGTCTGTTTTCAAGAATAAATTCCTTGTGAATTATTCAGCGAATTCAATTAGAAAATTGTCACCAATATGGTCTTCTATACTGAAATGGAAGTTCTTGTGACCGAAGTGAACCTTCTTCAGTCGCAACGGATGATTTCCCTTTTGTCTCAGTGTATTGTTCAGTAAAACAGCAGTTTAATCTCCAGTCACAATCTGTTTGCAAATATAGGATTAGTATCTGTGATTTAAATCAATCACGACTGCATAAAAACGATACTGATTTTAGTCTGACAAGCTAAACATGGGACAAACCAAAAACATTTGTCTACTTTCAAGATCTTCCACGACAATTATGAGTGTTAAGCTTGCCAGCTGTCATTTGCAGAGAGAAATGATATTTTTCAGCAGCAGCTATCGAACATTTTCCATAACCTCATCTTTTTGCAAACGGCAATTATTTTTAATGTCGTTATTATCATCGTCATCTTCGCGTTCATGACATGTGAACATTAGTTCATATTAATGCTTAATTCTCATAGCTCTAAACAACATTTCAAATGTTTTTTCGCTTTACGGCAAAACTTTATAACTGTTCTTTGCTCAATTTTGGAATGAGTAGCCGCAAATATTCCCTGGGTCAAATCAATCAATTAGTTACACAGAATATTCTTTCTGTTATGTAAATGCTATTTTAGCAAAAACAAACTTAGGTGTCATAGTAATAAATGCTGTTGATTATAATTTGACAGGTTTAATGAAATTAGAAAAAAAAGTGTTAATCGTAAAACTTTGTAAGATCCATTACGCATTTTATACCTCGATATAAAGTAATCATTCCCATGCCAACCAGTATCAAATTGGTTACATCCCTTCATTGCAATTAGAAGTTTGTGGCATATTGTGACTTGATTCAATTCGAGTGTTGCTGATACTGAAGTGTTTTCTTACACAGGGGACGAAAGTCCATGCGGAATCGACAATCCTTGCCGATCAGATGCCAGCGCTTATAGTACTGTATATAGCAATGCTCAACAAAGCCACACCTTACCGAGGCGCTATTGACTCGTGACCAGAAGTGTAAAGGTAAATGACTATTTTCTTTGGTCTTTCTTTTGGTAGCATTTCTTTAGTAGCAGTGTTATTTACGTGTAAAGAGTGACCATTCCGAGGTAACAATTAAGAATTTACTATTTTGGCTACTACCCTATAAATCAGCGTTTCACAATATGTGATCCTCCTAGGTTTCCAAAAAAAGACAAAAAGTAAAATTCAAATTAACTGCATATACCATACTACAGCTGAAATTCTCAAATCTGGAAATTACACATGTTCTCCCAATATTGACATTTGATCAATTTATTTACCTGTTGCGCTTCTTGCAGACTTCCTTATCTAGTATTAGCAACAAAAGAGTGATTTAAATCCCTCTGACTGTGATGCTATCAGCACACATCCAAACATGGATCAGCTGTTCAAGAGTCGGCAAGCTCATCCATCTCATTAATATGATAACCAAGATTTATTGAATTTTTAATTAATAAGGAAAAAATTTACCAAAATGTAATAGCCTTGAATTATCAAAATTAAATGTAAATTTTCTTTTATTAACTTAATAACTTAATACCAGTATAAAATTTAATGAACTTAAATTAACTGCATTTTTAAAATGTAAATATATTGCTAATAACATATGCTAAAAATATTGCTTTCGATGGAGACGAGAGTAAAGTGGTCCACATACAAAACATTGTAATTTATAAAGTGGTCACAATTTGAAAAATTTGCGAACTGATTCTATAACTAATGCAGTTGCGTGATCCGTAAAGATCTCTTTAATAAATACCCCTGACGAGCAGAGCTGATTAATGTTTTCAAAGATATAACAGTCCACAGCAATAAACATCTGCAAATACCTCAACAAGAAAATCAGTGCTGAGAAAATTCTCTTTTGTACGTGAGAGATTCCCAAATCACTTATATCATTCACAGCGTGAACTCTAAAGAAGTTATCACTGAGGAAGAGCTCGGTGATAACTGCTTCAGTATCAATGCAGTTGCATGTATAATTGCACGATTTTGTAATGAACTTAGCTAACTCTCTGAACTGACTTTCACGGCTCAAGCACAACCGGTATTTATAAGATTACCGAAGCCTATACAGGAATAATATAATAAACAACAGCACTAGCAATAACAGCACATGAGTCACTATTTTTAGAGTTGATAAACATCTCAAAAGTACCAATTTTCTTAACATAATGCTTGGAGAAATGTGAAGTGCTATATCTACTTAAAGTTGTAAGCCTCAATTCTGTTATACCCTGTATAACATGAATGAAAACTCTTTTCTTATTAAGTCCTACATAAAATCATCCTTTTCAAAACACAGTTTTTGAGTGCTCTGCCTCCGTATACAATCTAAAGCATGCATTAAAATAAGGTATAGGCTTTAATATATTCTTCTGGTAATGACAAAATACTGAACATAAAAGAGAAAGTCAAAAATCGTGCTTTTCCGTTAAACCGTTGCCTAAACAATTACATTGTTCATAAATGCTCATGCCTGCATTTGGGTAAGATATGAGCAATGTACTTTTTTAACGTTCAAAATACTAGTTTAGCGTTCAGCTAACTTCAAACTAACTATTGAATTAGTGAGTGTGGTGGCACTGTTGCATTATATTTTGCTCAAACTTAAATATACTTTTGAATTTTTCCAGGTCCCCTAAACTGTGAAATCACGTCAAAACTCATGTGTGAAGGAGAATCCCGTGTCAAAGTGCTACCTCGAGACTGTCTGTGACATGTTTACGTGAAAGTACACAGTGATTTAAAACACAAAACTGCTAAAGACAGCTATTTATTTGAAGTGGGAAAATTCGTGTTCAAATGCTGTGTTTCAGTGCACTTGGTGACCGTTATAGCTGCAATCATTTTCAAGATAATTCTAACACCATCGTTTTGAAAGGATGAAGATGCTGCCAACGACTGTTTTCTAATTTTATCATTCATTGTGCTTTGGTTTTTGTCTTATTGGGGAAAATATGAAAAAGTTGTTGATGACTTATTTATCTTTAAAAGTTTTGTTCAACACGAGGGCATTTTAGCATGGATTTGTTTATATTTCCCGTACCTAACAGACGTCATTAACCATCTATCTCCCGACCACTGTTAGAATTTCGTTAATGCTTTTGTAATGAGATACATTCCGCAGAAGAAGAATGACCTTGCTTGTGTACATTAGCTGTACATAAGTCACGTGATCTCTGAAGTCATCTGTATTGTTTGTTTATAAAAGCTATGCATAAGTCACGTGATCTATAAGGTCATCGGAATGTATCTCATTCGTTAATATTTTCTGTTCTCTTACTGTTGACAGTTATTTTGCATTAGATTATTATTAGGCAATATTTTATTTTTATATGCTATAGCGATTCTAATTCTGCTCTATTATTTATTTTCATTGTATTGCATTACCATTGGTTTATTTATTGTCTAATCAATTGCTGTGAAGTCTCTCAAGATGCTCACATTTGAAAGTGACCAGCATTTCTAAAAGCATAAAGCATTAACTAAACTGAATAATCCTCTCTACTACGAAGGCTTTTACAGAAGGGTAAAATCATGTGCAATCGTGAGTGGTCATGTTAGCATGCAGTTTTTCTGCGATTGTGTATATATTGTAGGCGCAAAAGTCCTATTTTTATTTTCTGAGCCGTTGGTAATACATATGCTACGTATTACACAAATGTTTTGGCCCACCAGCGGCCGGTAGTAAAATCATTGAACACTAGTATAGGGGTCGTTCAAATGAAAGTGGCACTACAGTCGGTTTGAGAAATGGTTTAATGATATTAATATAAATTAGTCTACAAAAGAAAGAAGAAATAAAGATGTAACAAATAGCCTAGACAAAGTCACGTTGTAGGTTGAAACAAGTGTTTCGACGTTTAATGAGAAGATAGATACCCTGGGTGAAGAAGCTCCAGGGTTGGTTAAATATCACAGATACTGTCTTATGGAAGTCAAACTTTTTATGTTTTATTTTTTATAATTAGTACAAAGCTTGTAGAATAATTAGGTTATTTGAAGCATGCGCCATAAAAAATGAGCAAGGCTCCGTCGAAACTCGAACCTGAATCTCTTGAATGCGCGTCAAGTGGGGTGTCGTTACACCACGAAGGCATGTAGAAAGGAGGAAGAAAATACCTAATAAACTTTCCTAATTATAAGCCTAGTGACCGGATAAATGTGTATTAAGTTACATTTCGTATTTTAAACAAAACTTTTTCTTTTAATCTGAAAATACAAAAGCATAAAATTTCGTATCATTTGAAGCATTTTTGTAATTGAAAGCATATGTCTACGACCGCCGGTTGCGAAAATAAAGGGGCTGGTAAGGACTTTTGTGGAAACAGTGTATATATATATATAGAGAGAGAGAGATTAAATAAAAAGTACAATTATTTGAGAACGAAAGAATTCCAAACTGTCTTTCATCTGCCATATAGTTAAAATTTTACTGTTTATTTTTATTTGGCCTAAATAACTGTAGCAAATTGTACATAGTGATTATAAAATAATTCTCCTTGTGTGAAGGCTTTTGAAGCTAAAACTAATGAACGGAATGGAACCGAATTTCATTCACTTACTGTGAAAGGCATAATGGGGAGAAGAATTGGGGGTGAGAGAGTTGCCAATAGGAGAGATTTTGGCGCTGTCGGAACCAAAAACGGGTCAATAATTACAATAAATGAGAGGAAAATTGATTACGCAAAATTTATTAATGTTTCAGTAATAAAAAATGCACATACACAAACGAATGACTTACAGTACAAAACTCACAGAAAATAAGCTTTCATTTAATCAACATTAGTGTTCCCTGAGCCAAGTGCTATATTTCGATTTGATGATCTTTCCTGTGTACAAGATATTGCAACCGAAGCAGACGTTCTCTACTGCTGCCCGTAAACTGGCAGTTTGGTTTGTAGCAGTACGTCATATGTTCTCTTTCAAGAGACTGTGGTTAATAACGCCACCAGTATACAATACGCAACGGATTTAAGGTACCACCACAGACAATATTCACATGGGGGGATGTCCGAGGAACAAGGTGGCCATTCCATCTAAAGTAACCGACTAATAGCTGTCTCAAAACCGAAAGGTTGGAGTAAACGTTTCCGCACTGAACAAAGCATATGCGATCGTGCTCCATTTTGCATAAAATTATATAGATCAAACGCTATATTTGCTATGGTTCAGAAACGACAAAAGTTTGAAGCATTTGACAATATTTCTCACCAGTAACAGTGCAGGTAATAGTACCTGTAGGAGTGCCATTCTCGAAAAATAGAGACCTGTTATGAAGGCGGCCGTGAATCCGTACAACATTGTTACTTCTGCAGTATGTTATATCACCTGATGGGCATTCACATGTCCATATTTGACAGTTGCGAAACCATTCAGATAAAAATAAGCCTCATCTTCTCACAAAGGCCACATTAGCGCGAAATTCAGGCGCTTACCATAATACGTCGTTTTCAGTTCTTGCAACGAATGATCTTATGCGGATGAAAATGCAGCATTTTTCGTAAGATTTAACTGATAATGTCATAAGGCACATTGGATTGGCGATCACTTGAATCGCTGTTAGTCCCTGAGTCGTCGATCACTCCAATGACAGCTTCATTTTTTGCATCATCTTAATACCGTCTTTGTCCTCTTCCACTCTAACTCCTAGCGATCCTGTTTCCTCGATTTTTTAATCATACCTGGGAGTGCTACAATAGACATTGAGTCTTTACGCACGTTAGGAAACCTTCTAAGCACTGGACTCTAGCGTGAAACGGCTTTACTCGTATGTGTAAAGCTCGCTCAAGTAAGGTGAATCCATATAAAGCACAAATCAATAGTTAATCAAAGAACTGCTAACTGAACCTATGTTCTCTTTTAAAAGGGAATGAGTAGCACTGTTGTCGCGTACGCATTAGGAAATTTGCATAATCTGCCTGGATCTGAAAATTTCTCAGTGCATTCGTGACAACAGCGACAAAATCTCTCCTATCAACGATTTTTGGTACTCTTTTTATTTCGGAATTCATCTTTTTATGTCTTGAATGTGAAATGTGATTTAATTCTGTTCATTAGCTTTAGCTGTAAATATCTTCAAACACGGAAAGTTATTTTACAGTTATTTATTTAAATCCTGTACTAAAAGGTTTCTTTTCTATTTTTTTTTATAGTCTGTTACTACTACTGTAGTTTTAACTCTATTCTGTTATTTATTTCTGCTTTAATTTGTGCCTATTTCCTCTGTTCTGTTGCCATAGTTTTATACTTTTTATTCTTCTGTTATATTAGTTAAGAAAAATTACGCGCAGTTTTTTTTTACTTACCGAAATAATTTATAATTAGAATTTTAGAACTGTCTTTAGTAGTACACATTTGCTGTACTGAGAGGATTTTTACTGTGTAAATTACTAAACAACCTTACATTTCGTCCTAAAGTAAGTTATTTTTTTTAATTTATTGCGCTGAAATATTCTTTGAAAGAAGTGAATTAATTTGCAAAATCGGAAAATAATTTATTACTATATTTTTTTCTAACATGTCTTTCAATTGCGACTTCGGCAAGTAGAAGGTTAAAAATATCAACAGCTCATTTATTCCAATAAAAAATGTTTTCTCTGCGCAAAAGAAATACAGCAGAAGTCTAAATATCCTGATTAGATAACTGAAAATCCACTTACCGGATTTCTTTTATCGCTTATTGGAGTATCTTTTTACAAGAACACCATTTATCTGGTATCAAAGCGTTCAGATATCTTGTTTTTCATACTAGGTGAAATAAATAAAGTTTGACGTTTATTTATTTATGTTTTCTTAATTTTTTTTCTTCGTTCTGAATTTTTCAGAGTATTGACGTGGTATAAACATCATTAATTTATCCTTCAAATGATAGCTTTGCTAAAAATAGGAAAAAATAAATGCATTTTTTATTAATTTAGATTTGTATTTTGTAATATAATATTTTCAATATAATGTCTAATTGATAAAATTCATAATACATTTTATTTATAATATACTCAGTTGATAATTCTTGTGAATATTTGCAGCATTATTGTAATGAAAAAGAATGTTTCTATCGCTATTTTATGTTTTATAACGTAATTCGTGAGGAACTGTTTTTAGGCGAATTTTTTTTAGCTTTCCATTAAAAATCATAAATTTATTAAAAGTATTAACAAAAAATTAATAACCTGCACTATATTTTTAGCTTTATTATTTTCTCTCTATAAAAATTGCATCTCAGTTTAATTTTTGTGAAATAAAAGCTGGTTATGGGCATATTTGAACACCCCTTCGTAGCAACGAAACTTATTTGCTTAATGGGGTAGAAATAACATACTTTTTTTTAGTTTTTAATAATATTTCAATTATTAAAGTTTCGTACCTAAGCAAATAAAAAACAAATCTCGCTTAATTCTGCATTTGTAAAAGGGAAATAAATATGACGTATTTTTACAGAATAAAAATATTTGCTTTCTTTTACCTGCAGAAATATCAAACTCTAGAATGAGTATGTATTGAAATAAATAATAAGAGATCGAACTTAATTTTTTTCATAAAATTCTACGTATCTAGATTTTAGATATTCCAATGGACTATCATTTCATTTAGCTCGGATATTTAGAATTCATCTGTGTGCGGATTGTGGTTTTAAAATGTTGTATATAATAATTAAAGGAAATAATAGTTTTAACAAACTGGTGTTCACATCTGATGAAAATTTTGAAGTATAATGTGCTTATTTATTGGAACAACTAAATATATAATATTATTTCATACTGTAATTAAATGTGAAATGTGTAATGGCTGTATTATGGATTACAAATATTCTGTACATATTTTTCATAGAAGTGTGACAGTGTATACAGTATTATTACGCAAAATAAGAACTTACAATTCCTCAGATACGAAAAGAATTAAATATAATTTTCAGAAAGGTGCTGAGCTTAAATATTTGAATCTGTTATGTACAGCATTTCACACAAATCATTGCAAGACACCTTTATGATATTAAAAACGCTTTTCTACACTTATTCCCATCTGTCTTAATCCGTTAAAAAACGCTAACATAACTTCCACACGGACTGGCAGATTCCAACTCTTGAGAGCTGTTGCTAATCGTGTGGCAGAAGATTATTCATTGCGCGAATGGGCTAATTACAAATTCTGAGAAATTTTCACAATTCTTTTGGCTAAAAATCTTGTAAATTTTAAAGCAGTATATAATCACTGCGACAAAGAGGTACAGAAAATAAAGACAGAAACACTCTTCGCTTCTTGATAATTTCAGTTCCTGTTTTAATAAATATATCTATTAGATGCAATACATGTAAGTAATAAATGTTGGAATTATTCGATAACTAGTAGTAACGTCGTCGGTAACATAATATAATATTAATTACAGTAAGAGTATATTAGCTCTCGATTACTGAATAATAGTTTGAACGTCGTTTAGTAAAGAATGGCATATATTTAGCATATATGAAGAATGGCATATATTCACTGCAATCAACTTCTAACTGCAATCAACTAATACTAAACGCAACTCCTGTGGTTAATCAGAAAATAAATGTTGCAGATTTCTTTCCTGTAGCTGAAGAAGGGGTTCAAACCTTCGAACCTACGTTTACAAATTTATGCAACTTACTGTGATCCATGTTACTTCAGTATCTCCGACATTTATTCTTTCAAGTGTTATTTAGTTGATATTGATTCGGAGACAGTTAATAAAACATAGGAAAACGGAATACCTTATATCATAATTAACAGAAAAATACCATTAACAGTTTATTTGTACATTCAAGCGGTAAAATCTGGAGAATACGTTCATTCGGTTACGTAAAGTAAATCGGTATTCAAAACAAGAAGAGATATTTTAAATAACGGGAGAATAAACATGGCTAGAAATAAAGAAACTTAAGTTATAAATGGCCTTAAAGAAAAATATTGGGTCATATAAAATGCCTTTCTCCGCGGAAAGTCTCCGCACTTTTTTGCCCCTAGATGGTGCTGATGCCTACATACCCGGCAACACGCACCCGATTGTCTCAAACGAACATGTGCTTGAAAGGTGACATTCAGTTTCCATTGTTTCTGAAGACAGTTTTCTAATTCGTTGCTGGCGTAAAAAGTTAAACTAATTTAAAAATGAGTAAAATATCTGAAGAAATACGCCATATGCTTTTTTACTATAAAAAAAGATTAAAAACGCTGCAAAAACATGCCGAAAAATTTGTGAAGTGTACGGTGGGAATGCTGTGAGTGAACGATGGGCGCAGGAGTGGTTTACTCGATTCCGTTTCGTAAATTTCGATGTTAAAGATGCACCTCGCTCCTGTCGGTTTGTCACTGAAAACGTCGGTGAAATTTTGCAACTGCTGGAGGAAGTCCGGCACGCAAGCTGTCGAGAAATAGCGGAGGCACTAAAAACATCAACCGCATGACAGTTTGGAATTATTTGAAAAGAGCAGGCTGCAAAAAGAAGCTCGATGTCTGGGTGCCACATGAATTAACGCAAAGACATTTGATTGACCGAATTACCATCAGTGAAATGCTGTTGAAACACAGCGAAATCTAACCATTTTTGAATTTAACCATTTTTGAATCCAGAACAAACGACCAGAATTGACCAACAGAAAGGGAGTTGTGTTCCATCATGACAATGCGCGATCACACACATCTTTGATGACTCGGAACAAATTGACGGATTTTGGTTAAGAAATTTTGATGCATCTACCGTATAGCCTGGACCTTGCACCGTCTGACTACCATTTGCTTCGGTCTCTGCAAAACTCTCTTGGTGGTAAAAAATTGGCTGACCGAACAGCCGCTGAAAAACACTTGGCCAAGTTTTTCAACGATAAACCACACAGAAGTTCTACACCAATGGAATTATGAAGCTACCCGAAAATGGCAAAATGTCATAGATAATAATGGTCAATATGTACTTGATTAAAATTGATTTTTAATAAAGAAAACTTTTGTTAAAAAATGTACAAAAAAAAACCATCGAGACATTTTATATGGCCCAATATTTAGAAGGGAACTTAATAGTGGCGTAGGAAGAGAGAAGCACAATTTTTAGGGCGTCATTTTTCATCTCGAACTTTATTTTATAGCAGTTAGTCGTGTGGATGATCGAGATAGGTCAAGAGTAACGGTATCCTGAATTGCCAGACAAAATTAAATTGAGAACTTTTTTAACACTAGATAAATTATTCAATGAAATCGCTATAAAATTTCAGTATCCGTTACATGCTGTTGTTTACACCTTCTAGCTCAGTATAAATTTTTGAATGAAAAATGAGAACAAACTAAATTACGATCACTATGACAAAATTCCTCATCAAGAGAGAAATATTTCAGAGTTTTATTTCCGTTACTGCTATAGAAAATGAATTTGAACTTTTGCAGTATTTTCTAAAATTCAATTGCCAGAACAAAGTTCCAAATACTGTAATGCTATTACGAACTTTCTTCACAATTGCCTCAGGTGTTGCAACTTGTTCGAAATCTTATATATCTAAAAGTCGTTTAAGTATTATTTAAGAACTACAGATGTATATTTTTCATTTAATAATTTTCCATACTGTCTACATAACAGCAACAAGAGCAATGAAGCAGATCTGCAATGTCAGCGATGGTTTCGTGAAAAGAAACACAAGCAAAATAATAACAATATAATTTTAAAATATTGAAATTAAATTTTTACTTCAAAAATAAGCACGAAGTTTTAATTTATTTCTTTATATATTATTTTGATATTCTTTAGCTATTTATGTGTGTGTCGAGGGGGCGGCAAATTCAAAGACCGCCCCAGGCAGCAAATTCAGAGATTGGCCTGAGGATTAAACTTTTGTCTGCGCCACTGTAACATGAACAATTTCATCAAGTTCTGACTCCTGTAGGATAAATGTAGGATAGAACTTCTATTTTACTGGTACAGTATTTGCATATTCCGATTAGATAAAATTAAGTTACTTAACATTGTACATAAAAATAGCGCCTAGGTAATAATACCATTATTTGCTATTATTATTTCAGGAAAATATCTCTCTTTTTGTATTTTCTATAGATAGTTTTGTTTTGCACTGATGATTTGTGACAGCCATTTTTCCATCGTTCCACACTTTTTTCTTCCAGCGTACGAGTTTAACCTTGAAACTTAAGAATTTCTCAGAATGTCATGAATAAATTGCATTTCTTAATTAGATTTAAAAAATGATTCTTTCACTTGTACCTTCATTCCTTCTCTTTTAATATACATCCAAACTGAAGTCGGATTCATTAAAAGCTGGCAAAAATTTTCATATGTAATGAATAAAAAAGCCAGGGTTTTATACGGAATTTTCCGTCCATAATGCTGAGAGGGTAAATAAGGTAAGTTTAATACCCAACTCTCTTATTCTGCCTCGATAAATCGGGAAACTGACTGCATTTTCACTCGGGAATTTATGGCCGTGGAAAGATATTGAGTCATAAGGTATTTTTACTTCAGGGGGAAAATTGAAATAAACATATAGCAGCGCAAAATAAAACAATTCCTTTGCATAGAGATAGATATAAATGCATTTTTATTCTGCCTTCTAATCCATTTAAAGACATTTTGAGGAAATGAATACGGCCATATTTTTGTTTCGCATTTTGACAGGCATGATCTTCCTCAGCTGCTTTCTCACGCACTTTGCTCGTCCAATGAAAATTTGAGTCGTTCGTTCTGTTTCTAATATCAGTATCAGTTTTACTAATTGCTAAATAAAATATGGCATTAATATTTTTATAATAACATTTTTCATTAATATTGCAATTCAAATGTACAGTGGACTTTGTCTTATTTGAAGCTTTAATAAACTGGTTCAAACTGAGAAGTATAGGAACCGGGTTCAAGTCTAGATGTGAGCGAAATTTATCATGCCTTAAAATAGATGCTAATAATACACCGAACTTGTTAAATTCATAACTTACAACTGACCATGGCAAAAGGTTATCTTTCGGCGCACATCAAAGATTTCTATTTTTGCATCAGAAAGGAGGAAAGATTAATTTTGTAGCAAAGGAACTGTCTTTTCAAATTCACGCGAGATGAACATATAAATAAAAGAGGTGCCACACAGTGTTATCAAACTCATGCTATGAGCCCCACAGATTCTTAAAGCGGCATTGGATGATATAAATGTTGAAAACTATAATTCATTACGCTTTCATTATTCCTCTATTAACGCCAAAAGCATTTTTCTAATCGATATTTCATTTTATATTACGTACAAACGCAAACATTTTAACCTTTAATCTGTATACGATCCCTGAGTATGATCTCAGATTTCGAAATTAAATATCTCTGTCAACTTTTATCTGACAGAAATCAAGCTTTCTGTTTTATTTTTTGTAACGGGTATAAATTTTTACTAACTATAAAGATAAAAATTTAAAATATACAATGTTAGACTTCGAAAATTTTACGGAATTGAATTTTTTAATACGAAAATGATCAAACATGATTACGTGTGTTATTTAAAGCAATTTTGTAATTGGAAGTGTACGTCTACAGCCTGCGATTACGATAATAAACGTCCCATAAATACTTTTATGGAAACGATGTATATAAATTTACTGTTCCTGGTACATTCCATCTTTATTTTTTTATTTCATTTCTTTTAATACAGCACAGATTGCATATAATCATGGAAAAAATGATGTAATCTATCGTATAAATAAATTACTGGTATTTCAGTCAATAAGGTCTTTGAGAAAGCAAAAGTTGCACGCATATTTACAAGTGTGCAATATGCTGGTGATTCTAACTCCTGTATAATTCAAACATCAACCTAATAATTTACTTTTAAATCATAATTTTAAAAAAAGAACGAACACCATAAATTCTGAGATTAGTGCCACATGCAACATCTCTTCTGCGTTAAATTAATTTTAAATGCTTCTTGAAAAAACAATTTTTAGATATTTTCGAGCATATCAGTTCATTAATAGTATAGAATTAATGCATTTTTTCGCAATTCAGCTTACATTTTTTTCTGAAAGGTGTGTATGTGGCCGGATTCAAGTAAAAGAAATAATCGCAGGAATATTTCTACTTCTTTACTCGCTCTTTTAAAAATACCTGTCAAATTCTCAAGCATAGGAGTTTATGTTTGCTGAGTGTTGTAACCTAGTTCGTGTAGCAAGCGTTTGAATAATTATTCTGCCAGAGTTTCGCTAACAGAAAACATATCTATTTATGAATTAAAGGAATTTTTTCAAAGTTAGTCACGTAAATGATTGACAATGTCTAGATTCAGGAATCCTTTCTTCGAATGACAGTAACACGTGAGATTTGTCACAGAAAAATTTCTAACATTTTGATTCATAGTGTCTCACTTTCTCTTTCCAAAATACTTATTCTGGATATTATTGATGATAGCAGTGGGATTTAATACACAAAGGTACAGATAATTATATTCCGGACTCGAATCAATATGAATGCAGTTTTAGAGGGATAACAGTTTCTTTTTTTTTTAAATCTCAAATGCGATTACGAAATTAAAGAGAGGAAGCATCTTGGATTACAGTCCTCGATATGAGTTCAAGTAAGGTTCAGTCAGTCTTCGATATGAATTCAAGTATGATGTTGCAGAAGTTTGCAGACAAATGGATGCTATCTATAGAAAGTAAGCTATTGCTAAAAGCATAGCCCAGAAATGGATTGGCGGGTTCCGTGATGGAAATTTTGCCTGAGCGATGCCCCACACTTCATCAATCTTTGATGAAGAACATTTCAAAAATCTGAGTCTTTTGATTTACGTTAAATCTCTCACAAAATGATCTACACTGAGCACTTCCATTGCGTTCATAGAAAAATTCAAGAGAAAGTGCCACCAAATAAATTGTACAGTATTTCTATCCACAAGGACAACAATGCCATAGTCCATGTGGCAAACATGTCAAAAGCTGCCATTTATCAGCTTAAATAGGTTTTCACATCTGGCATATTCACCAGATACGGCTAATACAGATTACCACCTTTTCAAATAACTGTCGAATGCACTTCATGACATATCTTTTTAAAACAGCGATCAGCTGCGGACTTTTCTGGATAAGTTTTATGCATCTCCCAAATCACAGAGGGTTAGAGAAAATGCCAACCTAAAACTGTCAGACGATTTCAGAACAGATTGCGAATGATCTAGAGAGTTACATTAAAGTTGCATTGAGTGATCAGTTTAAAGTAGAAGTAATCAATGTACACACTAGTCAAAAAGTGACATGAACCCGATTCTTACGGTATTTCGTAAGATCATTTTCTAATTTACAGAAAAGATTTTATACTTCAATTTAGTTTCAAGGAGCTGTTTACCTAAAGCAGGTTATAATTAATATAATCCAACAATAACTAATTCTTGTCCTAAAGAGATAATGTAACCTTTCGTGGATTTTCCCTTGTGTAACATATGCACGAGCCAGTTTTCCTTAAAAAGTCCTCCACCAAGGCATCCCTTCCTTAAGGCAGATAACCCTGAAGGTAATAAAGCTGTTAAGTGTTTATAAATATTACCATTTAGATGCGTTATAAATTACACCAAATAAATGCACTATTAAGGCTCACGAGGTAGACAGCCTTCGAGGGATTTGCCATAACTAAATGAACCAAACAATATATTATTAACAAAAAGGTAGCGATAAAGATTATTAAGATCAAAAATTTTATCTCCTGACAGAATTTCAGACTTATGAGCTATTTTACGTCCTGCCACTCTATACACTTAAGTAAAGGAAGTAATATTTTCAGTGAATAAGCACAAATACGGTCCCCAAAACACGTTTTTATTATTTTAGTATGATGTTGTTTGCTTGTGTGTGCATTTATTTGAAACTTAATTTTCTTTAATTAAAATCTAATTAAATTTATATGTTATTTAACCGCCGAATAAAGTATAAATTTTAGTAAAAAAAGTGAAGAAGCAAAAATTTGATTATGTTGGTATAAATTTAGAAAAAACAATTAATACACATAGCCAATTATATCCAACAAAATATAATCCAAAACTTTTTATTAGAGACCTTTCTATTTAATGGAACAAATTTATCTTATTATAAACGATCAACCGGAAGTGATACGTTAATTAACGCTCGTTGCTGTTTTGAAACATGGAATTGGTGGGAGGTTATGTGCTAGCCGCATTAGATTTTTTTCATCACGGAAGCAGCGGTACTTCTTTCCGACATCTCAAATATATGTTAAAAATTTCTATTTGGAAATTTGGCATGTGTAGTGGTCATAGCATCTTAACAAGAGCTCAAAAGATTTAATGTTAGCACGCATAATATTGATCGTATAGTAGAATGGATATTACATATAATATTTCAGATTTCAGAAACTGTATTCCAGGTGGCTGGCAAAAGAGCCTGACACCCAAATATGAAAACAAATGCATGGGATCAGCATTAACATTTCTGACATGGTACCTTGATTACATTGAAGAATTCCCAAACAGGATCATCATAGGAGACGAAATATGCGTTGCTCACTTTGTTCTTGAAATCAAGCAGAAATCGATGCATTGGAGTGACAGTGGGTGTCTGTGTAGGACAAAAGCAGATCCTGTTTGTGCAAGAAGTGATGTGTATGGTATTCTAATACAGCATTCCGCTCATTGACTTTCTCGAATCCAAAACAAGAGGTCCCAATACAAGTGTTTTATTGTCTACAATAATTTTCGCCTATATACTACTAGACGCACAACACATCTTCTACAGGGTTTTAGCTGGGAAGTATTAAATCATCCATTCCACTCTCGTCTAGCTCCCAGAGATTTCAATCTTTCCTTCATTCTCAAGAAACTGCTATCCGGTCAGCATTCTCAAAGTGACGAAGAGATGCAGACAGATAAACACACTAAACCCGATCCCAGGCGACCGAATTCTATGATAAGAGGTATGTAAAAGCTGATCTCATGATATGATAAATATCGCAATTCGGGGGGTGGTGAATATGTTGAAAAGCAGCTCAATAACTGCTTTAACTGTTTCAAAAAATTTTTCCATGTAATTGTTTTCTTTCTGTTTACTATCTAGGGAAAAATACTTTCTGGATGGGTAGATCTCTGCTTCTCAACATTTCAGGTATTTACTGAATTTAACAGCGCGAACTGTAATCAAACGTGTATTTCCTGCGTGAAGAAATTTAAGTAAGAATACCAGAAATGTATATTGCGATTTTTCTTGTAAATGACAATCACATATGCTGACTATTTGCACTGCAGTAAGAAAGCCTTTCAGAAGTGCTGCTACTTAAACGGTAATATTACATTTTCTCCCTCCTTTCTGCATGTCCTTGTGGTTTAACTGGAAGCATGCTCGACGCGTATTCGGGACGTCCGAAGTTCATATTTCAGCAAGCGCATTGCCCATTTTCACGTTCCAGTATCTACACTCACGTTTGTGAAAATTGCAACACCAAGAAGGAATCGTCATAATTGAATGCAATTTAATACACAGTTGAGTGGTAGTGGTACAAATAAATGATTAAATGTTCAAAGCAAGCAAACAAACAAGAACAAGAGATCAGAATCAGTATTTTGTGTGGCCACCACGCGCCGCAATAAGTGCTGCTACACGACGTGGCATGGAGTCAAACAAAGTTTGAATGTCTGACTGAGGAAGAGCATTCCATATCGTTTGTACGCGTACCCAAAGTTCGTCTGCAGACGCAACAGGACGAGGATCACGAGCAAGACGCCGACCAATGACATCCCACACATGTTCAATTGGCGACATATCCGGGGAACACGCAGGCCAAGGAAGAAGCTGTACCTGCTGCGCTGCAAAGAAGGATTTAACAATCCGAGCAGTATGAGGGCGGGCATTGTCCTGTTGAAATACAGCGCCTGGCAAGCTTTGAAGGAAGGGAACAGCTTCGGGCTGTAGAACTTCACGGATATACCGGTTGCTGTTCAGATTGCCCACAATTCGTAGCAATTGAGATCGTCTATGATATGCTATGGCGCCCCAGACCATAACTCCGGGTGTTCGTCCACTGTGGCGTTCGATAATGCACTCCGGAAGGTGGCGTTCACCGGCATAGCGTCTGACACGAATGCGGCCATCATGGTACCACAAATTAAAGCGGGATTCGTCAGAAAACACGACATGCTGCCAATCAGCACGCCAGTCTCTATGCTGATTGGCCCATTGTAGCCGCAGGCGGCGATGGTCGTGCGTTAGGGGGATCCTGTATAAAGGAGTCCGTGCGCGCAGTCCACACTGCAGCAGACGTCTACGAATTGATGAAGCACACAATGAAACACCTGTAGCTATTGACCACAGTGCTGCCAATTGTCTAGAGGAAGCTGTACGGTCCGTCCGCGCCATGCGGACCAGGTGTCTATCATCGCGAGCTGACGTCACATTTCGGGGTCCACTCCCGGATTTCCGAGTTGTCCGACACTCGTCCGTCCACTGCTTCCAAACGCGCATCACTGTGCTGCTGTTACGCTGCACACGAGAGGCTACTGCACGATACGACAATCCAGCTTCACGAAGGCCGATGATTCTCCCTCGTTCAAACTCTGTAAGTTGTTCAAATCTCGCTCTCTTTCGTCGACGAGGCATAAGTACAGATTGAGTTAACGTTTACCACTAGCAGATAACCACCGATAACCATACACGCCTCGCTACAGCCGTCTATTTATTCGGATCCATCAGCCGTTCAGAGGGCGCTGCTCAGCATACGCATGCGCTACGGATTTGCAATTCTAATCATTTGCATATCATGCGCTACTTTGCATTTCCTGAAAATTTCAGCTCACTCGCGTAAGTCCTTCATGGTGTTGCAATTTTCACAAACGTGAGTGTATATTGCGTATCCAATATACAAATTATAAAAGTGTGTGGGGTATAAAGTTATTGCGTGCGTACGGGTTCCTAATAGATTCAATGCACGTAGGACCAATGATAGCTTTATCAAATGTATTTTATGAATGGAAACACTTTATAGTTCTGGAACTTTTCACAAAACTTACAACTTTTCTCAGGATCACAAAGTACCATCAGCAGTTACATTTCAAACTAATCGGAACGTTAAACGCGACACAATGCAAACCATATCTAAAAGACGAAGCTCTCACAAATATCGCAATACTCCGAATTCAACTCTGAAGTAACAACTGGGAGCAGATGCTCTCTCCGGTTTTATGTAGTTTTCACTCCCACCGAGAAATCTAGTAAATTCCATTTCTAAAAATTACTGGAAGGCATATATGAGGGCCGGATATGGTTACAGTTACATATAGGATGAATTACAGCTATTCAATTACAATACCCATTACAGTTATACATACACCACACTATTACAGTTATACACATACAGGTTTAAAATGTCGCCTAATGTTGGCCAAATTTGCCGACTTTTGAAGATTTCTCGCAAAATTTGGTGACAAAAAATAGTCACCAAAACCATTGCCTGTTTGACGATATCTCGCGAATTTAGCGAGATAGTCATTTACACAATGTTAAATAGACTTACTCCTGTATTCTTATTTTTTCTTCGAGGCTTCGCTTCTTTAGATTATCATGTTGCATTATACAAAAGGTTTTACAAATTTGCATACAATTTCACTAAAATTATTTACACTTATATAAAATCTGCAATATTGGCCCCAACCTAAGAACTGAACGTCCGAGGCTTCAGTCCTAGACAGGAAGCCATATTTACAACTAAGGAAAATCAATGTATTACTTAAACAATAATTTCAATACACGACTTGAAACAAATCAAATGCTAAACCAATACATAAATGTATAAATTTTACAATTTAAGTACAAATATGACCATTGCATTATTATATTATTTACATAATATACACTGTGGGAACTACATACTATGGCCATAGTAAAGCTATCGAAATGAACTACTTAGAATTTAATGACTTATGATCCGAACTACGACGTCATTCAGCCTGTTTAGGACTGTATAAGGACCGTCTCAGGGCGATGGCTACTTAGGAGAGAGTCCTTTCCGTCGAATCGAATTCCACAACTAAAATTTGTCACTCTCGTTGTTTAGATGTCCAGTAGCTCTTGATTTTCTGTATCGCCAAGCTGACTCGTTCTCATCGCTGACGTGCAAAATTTTGCTTTCCTGTCTGAATAGTTTACGTTTGACAGGACGTAACTTTAGATTGGCTTCCTTTATTTTCTGAAGCACTTTTCTAAAATTTTCTAAATTCTTTTCAAAAATGCTCCAGACGATGACGATGTCATCTAGGTATATCAGACCGTCTTCGTGAGAGAGACCTTTCAGCATTGTCTCTGTAAGGCGTTCGAAAATTTCCGAATGTATTACATAATTCAATCGGCATTATCCTAAGCTGCCAAATCTTTCGCCCGATAATAAATGTTGTCTTTCCTCGGTCATCGGATTGTATCTCTACCTGCCAATAACCACTCTTAAAATCAAGCGTCGAAAACCACTTGCTTCCAGAAAGACTATCTAGAGTGTCATCATTTCTAAAACGAGGGGTAGCTATCTTTCTTCCTAACTTGTTCTTCTGGCAATAGTCAACTCAAAATCTAGTTGAACTGGCTTTCTTTCTAACCTGGACGACAGGAGAGGCCTAGGGATTTGCTGAAGGCTCGATAACTTCGCTTTCTTGCATATCCCTTAGAAGTCTTCCCACCTCTTCCCGTTTAGGCATCTCTCTTGATTGGTGGTGACCTGTATCAATTCTATGATGTGTAAAATTGGTTTGACTTAACATCGGAAAATGAGCGGGAGAAAACATCTTTAAATTCTTGAATGACATGTTCGACAGCACATCTCTTTTCATTGCTTAGATGCTCATTCCTCAATAACTCCCATATTAGGGTCTCCGAAGGCACAGAGACTGGCAGAGTATTGACTGTTTTAAAAAAGGTCACTGGAGTAAATACTGACACCACGTCGCCTTTCATAATGCTTTCGCCTTAGTTACATTTGTAACTCTCACCGGGATAACGGTCCACGATAGGAAGCCGAGTTTACTAATACTTCTTTCGGGCTGTAACACTTCTTGTGATATTCCATGATGTATCGGAAATTTCTGTTATGGGTCAAGGAAGTAAAGTTTCTGTTCTTGCTGGTGCTGTGATATCGTCTTGAGCTATTATTTGGTGGATTGATTATTTATCTTTAATTCCGAACAGGGTTATGTCCTCGGAGGCAAAATGCAATGCATTATTCTAAAGTCCAGGGAAAAAATATGTTTCCTCAGAAAGTCTAATCCGAGTGTACAAAGACCGATAATATCTGCTACATATGCCGTGTGATGGTAGGCGTTACTCCCAAACGTAATGTTAAGGTTTAACTTTATATCAATTTCGATTTTATGACCGAACGCACTCTGGAGTTTAACGAAGTGTGATGTTTAGATGAGTTTGCCTTCCTTTTGAGCTAAATCTTTCGAGATGATCTTAACATTGGCTCCAGTATCGATTGTCATATTTCAGGGAACTCCGTTGATATGCCCCGCGATTAAGTGTCCGTAACTGCCACCACTCATTGCAGAAATCTGCAGCGTTTTAAAAGAGGGCTTTTTATTATCTGGCCCTCATCCGCTCCGCGAGATGGCGGCTAATTACTTATCATTCTTCTCGTTGGGAGCGGTCTTAGCTTCCATGGCTTGGAATGTTTGTTCTGCAGTTGCTTTATAAGTGGCCTTCAGCATCGCAGTTCCAGCATAGGACGGTTAGCTATATCTCCTATTTCGTCTTAAGTCATTTACTTGTCTGGTTGAATCGTCTAGACTAGAGTTTCCCAGACTTTTTTCTCATAGACTACTTTCAAAATATAGCTGGTTCCGGTGGACCCCCTGCAGCTACATTTCTACCATATTCCCAAAACTTAACAAAAAATGTAAAGACTAGATCTAACTATGGAAGTTTGCGTTGCAGCTGAGTTTCAACCACGAATTAATACTTTTCGAAAAAAAAAGTGAGAATTGGTTGGTTAATTAATTATTTGATTGTGCTGTGAGTTGGATGTCAAAAAAGTAAAGTTGGCCAATCAAAAAAGTGATTCCATCCAACTTTACTTTTTTGACATCTACTCACAGCACAAGGAACCAATCAATTCTCACTTATTTCACTTAGAAAACTTCCCATTCGGTGTGGTAAAAATAAAAAGAAAAATAGTATATTTTTTGTGTTGTATTTATTCAAATATGAAATTATTGCACTATTAATTATTATTGTTATCATATTACTTAACAGTTGTAATATAATTAAAATTAAACATTATTAATAATGTAACGTAACTTCTACAATGACAATCACAAAATAGTCATAATTTTAATGGGAGGGATGTACTTGATGGATTGACAGCAAATTATCAATATTTGGCTTCAGTTTTGTTAGGAATAACCGCAAATCTCTCCGTCCCGTGATATTCCATCTGCTCCTTTTTTTTTTGTTAAGAGGTTTGTAACGATACTAAAACGTTTTTCGACAAGATATGACGAGGGAAACGCTGTCAAAAGCTTTCTCGCATTTCCCCACAGTCCAGAATATTTTTCGGGTATTTCTGCCTGCACCCAAAATGTTTGATACCCTCTTTTAAATTTCACCTTCAGTTCCTCATTAGTGCTAAGCTCGAGTAGCCCCTCTTGTAATATCACATTCTCCGCTTCGGTTTCATCAAATGGGTTTATGAACCATGGTGGTATTTCCATCGTCAGAATATCTTCAAGTCTAATTTTGAAGTCATCATGCAGGGCAATTAAATGTTAAAAGTATGTCTGAATATCCTCATCAAGGCATTCTATCTGCGCCAAGTTTGAAAACTGGGAAAATTTGCGCCGACTAATATTTTGCTTCATAAATTTCAATTTTCCAAAAAAAGCTGAAATTACACTCTTTGTTTTTATTAAATTGAGGCTGTTCCCTTGTAACTGCAAGTTCATGTCATTAAATTTTTTGAACAAATCTGTCAAATACACGATGTCTGCTTTCAAACTGATCAGGTTTTCTTTTAAATCTGGATCTTTACTTTCCAGAAAATCTAAAACTGATTCAAAAAGTGAGTAAAATCTTGTTAAACATGCGCCTTTCGACAACCAGCGTACTTCAGTATGTAAGAGCAATCGTTGGAAGTCTTCATCATTTCCATAGCATAATTGTGCAAATAAACGCGGATTCAACGCATTGGTTCTTATTTGTTAACTGCATTAATCACAAATTGAAGCGATTGGTGTAATCTATCATTCAAATTTTTCGCTACTAGGTGTTGTAGGTGGATGACAAAGTGAATTGCAATTACCTCTGGTATAATTCTTTTAAGATGGCTTATAAACCCACGATATCGCCCGACCATGGCAGGAACTCTATCTGTTGCCACCGAAATAACGTTTGTGAATGGAATCGATTTTTCCTTAAAAAAATTGCTCAGGATATTAAATATTGATTCACCTTTAGTGTCCGTCTCAAAGTTTTCGCGAATAGTAGCTCTTCATGAATTTCTTCGTCCATAACAAATCGATCATATGCTAATAATACTGCTTCATTACCAGGTAAAGTTGTTTTGTCCAGTTGAATAGAAAAATGAGTTTTTTTTTTCAGATAATTACACAAGAAACTTTCAAGATCAGAGCTCATTTCATCAATAAGTCTTTGCACAGTGTTGTTACTCAAAGGAATTCTTTTGAGTATGTCAAATGGAGATTTGTGCAGAACAGTTTTTAAAACCTCTTCAACAGCAGGTGAAATTAACTGTTCTCCAATGGTGTGCGGTTTTCCAGATTCCAGAAGTAATGAGATATTGTAAGATGCCGGCAAGCCAACATCGTTACTTTCAGATGTTAAAGCGAACATACTGTGTACGGTGGAATATGTATGGAACATACATATTTTTCCTTCAATGCTTGAAAATATTTCAAATCTTTACCTATTTTATCAGGATGACACCTTCTTAGAAGATCTGCGAACTTCAATAGTTTCATATAGTCATTGCTCAAAACTGTGTTGCATAAAAAGCATATGGGCAATCGCTTGTGTGCCTTTGATGGAAGAATACCAAATTTTAAATAATCAACACTGTACTGTCGACATTTGTTCTTAGATTCAGCAGTGTTTCGTATCAGTTACCTACCTGTAAATAAAAAATCTTTGTTTTAGTAATAATAAGGCGGTCTTACTCAACAAGATATGGCTATTTTAACAGAATAGGATTGCCTAATTAATTACTCCAATGAAATAAACAAAGTACAGACGGCAAACTGATTCTAATTATTAAAAGCAATAAATCGCTTCATGAAACTCTATTATGGATCTTAATCCATAATAGAATTTTATGAATACGGCTAAACCGATTTTAATGTAATGTAAAACATTTTTTCATACATATATTTTGATATATTTCTGTAAATTCGATAGAAAATACTTTTAAATAATATTTTGATATCAAAACTCCGCAATTTTAATTATTTATTTATTACTTTGATTGCATGTTACGGGTACGTAAAGACGCGTACAATTTATGAAAATATATTTAATTAAGTCATTTAGCATTAGGAACCTGAAATATTTTCAATCATTATACATCTCTCCTTTTATGAACCACCACACAGTCGGGTAAAAAAAATTCCTAATAAAATAGGGACAAAAAGTTGAACCTTTCTCGGTTTTCTGTTCTTTTCTGGAAGTATCTAATAATGACTCTGTTCAGTACATAAATTTTAGTACGTACCTACCACATGCAAACACTATAAATATACTTATTACAACATAAAATAAAAGTATGTATAACAAATAAGCAGTAAATACTTACTTTTTCCGACACTGGAAACACTAACGTCGATTCACTTTACTTTACGTTTCTTTTCGGAATTCCAGAAACAAATGAGTAACGCTTAACCTTGGCATTCGTATTTATATTGGTGAAGAATCAAACAAGTTCATGCAAGATTGCAAGCACACACACCACAAGTCGTATTTCGTCCCTTTGCACGTCTGAACAAGCGTTGCGGACGGTGGCGGTGGCAGCGCTTTGCAAGTCTCGAAACGTTGTACTGAATATAGAATATGCACGTTTTTACAAGTAACAGTCGCTGATCTTCTTAAAATATTGTCTGCCTACATTGATAGGTGAAGTCAAGCCAACATCTTAGTTCTTCACTATCGAAAGCAAATAAATTTTCGTGAAGCCCCGCTTACGAATTGCGAACTCCATTTTTTGTCACACCAACGTAGAACCCCGACGAGTCTCCCGTGAACCCCTGGGGGTTCACCTGGACCACTTTGGGAACTAAGGGTCTAGACTAACGATTTTCAACCTTTTGACTAACGCGTACCTTCTGAGCAAAAATTGAAAAACTTTAGTCCCACCGCTAAATTCTCCAATAACTGTTTTTCAATTTCTCAATAGAAATATAGAAATACTAATACACACACACACACACACACACACACACATATATATATATATGTGGACTCGGCATCTAGGGGATTTTCTAGGCTGACGATAAGTATCAAGGTAAATAAAGTAGTTTATTTAGCTATTGGCGAAGATACATTAGTGACTATTTACAAATGAGAAAAAGAGTGATAATCAAGAACATACATCTTTGTTGTCTAATCATTACGTCTTAGTCGAAAACACAACAGCTCGTCTTATCTTCCATCATCTATCTCCCTCGCGATACCGTTAGTCGTGTTGAGTTGTTGCCGTCCTGCTATTCACAAGCGATTTTCTATCTTTTGACTAACGCGTACCTTCTGAGCAAAAATTTAAAAACTTTATCCCACCGCTAAATTTTCCAATAACTGTTTTTTAATTTCTCAATAGAAATATAGAAATACTAATACACACACACATATATATGTGTGTGTGTAGAAAGTAGTACTCGAACAAGAGAGACCGATGCGGTCAAAAATTTTGCACACTCAGCAGCAAAATTTAAAAATATTTGTAAAGAAGAACAAGCGCCTGGCCCCAGCCACCCCCCCCGTTCTTATTGCTCGCCGTTTATGACGTGAATTTGAAGAGATTTCATTATCTGTTTCGTTTACGTTAGGTGAACTTATACTGCTTTGGTCTTGGTTATGTATAAATGTGAATTTGTGGAGTTGAGGCTCAAGCTTTTGGCGCGTAAAAATGCCGCGGGGAATTTATTTCGTCACTATATGACATCACAAGTTGTGTCCAATAAGAGCTTGGGGTGGTGGCTGGGGCCAGGCGCTTGTTAAAGGAAAGGAAGTTTTAAACAGCTATTGCTTAAAACTCCACTTGATACTATAGTTCAAGAGTAAAAAAATTACACCGTGTTAAAATAATAATACAAAACTAAAATAGGAAAAGAAACCGAAAAGAAAACGAAATGTAAAAAACAAAAAGTGAAAAACTATAAAAACTACGAAGGAAGAGAAAAAATCAATCAAATTAAAACTTAAAAATATTTAAAAAAATTTCATGTAAAAAACCAAAAACATTTCTAACGTACAGAAAAAATATAAGAATGGCAGAAAATGGTACATTAGCCCAATTCGATGTTTAACACGGACTTATCAAGGGAAAAGCGTGAAAAAATTCGCATCCAGCTAACACCATTAACGTGTTTCGTCAATCGAAAACAAAGAGACTGAAAGCGGAAAACTTTAAGAGAATAATCAAATTAAATTAAATTAACTAAACATAGTAAGTCTCAATGGTTCCGTCTCTTTTCCCGACGAGCCTGCAAAAAAATTGCAATTACAATTGCAAAACTATGAAAAGTGTAAGAAAAATTATATAAGAAAGTCTAGTTAGTCTAATTTACGAATTAAAATAAATAGCTAAAAAGCCATTAGTCAAAAAATGCAAATTTTAAGGGAGAGCCCTATGAGCTAGAATAATTAAAACTTTTTTTAAAAGAGATAAAATAAAAATAATAATAAAGTAAATTAAAACAACGCAATAAAATGGGTCTTGCGAAGGCCAAAGGCAAAGCAAAGGGAAAGAAAAAGACTAGTATACCTGCTTCTATTACATTGGCCTGATCAAAGTAAAGTGAGCAAAAAAACGCTGAAAATGATTGCCGGAATTAGATGCATAGGAGTGCAATTTCAAAGAAAATGTAACCAAAATTCACCAATTAAGTGAGACGACGTAGAAGTAGTAAGCAAACGTTATGAAGCAACAGCCAATGGCGCGTAACGGCCAGTGGGGAACCTTTGAAACAAACCTGGGGGGGTTGAAGGTGGAAGCCGGATGCTATTCTTACAAAATGGCGTCATGTTCAAATTAAGTCGTGAAAAAATGTGAAGACAAAAACAAAATGGCTAAAAACTAAGAAATTCCTAATCTGTCCAAAGGCTGTTGAAATGGGGAAAAAAAGTAACAGTTTGTTAGTAAAAAGTTGTAATTCTTCTTGCTAGAGGGCTGGCAAGCTGTAAGAAACGAAATAGGTCCTTAAAATTAATAAAAGGACAGAAATGACCAGAAAACAGTGATATTAAACATTAAATTTAATAATTTGACTGAAGTTCTATGCCAATTCAAGAGAGAAGATTTAATATAGTATAAAGAAACTATGTTACATTTTTACATTAGATCATTTGAATTAGCCATCCATCATCTACCTTCCCTCGGGATTTAAGTAAAAAATTTCATTATCCAATTCATTAATCTAAAATAAAAGGTAAATGCCAGCTTTTTTTAAGGAATTTTTAATGATTGTTTTTGGAATAAGATTGCTTTGCAAAATTTTAATGAAGTAGAGTACTTCTTCTTGGAGGAGGTCTGCGTTGTTACAGATTCTTTTAATTCTAAGAAGTTGTCCATTTATAGTTTTCATAATGACCCTTTTAGAAATGTTAGAATTCCAGTTAGTGAGTTTTAGTGTATGAAAATTGAAATCTCTACGATTATCAAAAATTTTAATAAGATTGTAATTAAGAATTTGTAGATCAAGGTAAACAATATCACTTTGTACTGTATTAGTAGCATTAATTTTGAGGCAAGTAGGGTAAATATTTGCATTCTCAAGTTTGTTAAAGTTGTTAAAAAAATATCATCATCAATATAACGATAGATGTGTTGGTAATACTTGTGTGCTTTAGCTTTAAATTAAAGTACAAATTTAAATTCCTGAGTAAAAAAGAAGAGCCCACAGATTGCAGTCAAGTAAATTCCCCCATAGGAATTCCCTGTACTTGTTTAAAGATATAGTTATGAAATTGCAAATAATTATTAAAAAGTACACTTTTGACGAAAAGTTTCCATTCTTCTGGAGTAACTATTGTAGGGATTTGCGGAAGGATTTGCGGAAAGAGAGCAAGTAGGCTACTATGAATTTCTTCTGAAGATAAAGTAGTATAAAGGTTCTCGAAATCGTAACATTGAATGTGCTCTGTTTTAAGCATATTTAAAGTCTTGAGAATTTTTTCATTGTTAGAAATCATCCAATTGCAGTGTTGGTCTTGAAAATCGAAATTAATAACAAAATCCAGAATTAGTTTAAGTTTCTGTGCAAAGAGATAGTCAATTTCTTTTTTAAAAAACTTTTAGTACTATTAGCAATGTACCTGAACTTGACAGGAATTTTGTCAAATTGAGGAATTGCATAGAGATTAGCAAACTTATTATTTAATTTGTTGGAATGAATTTTTAGTCTTATATGAAGGGCTGTAAATTTGTTAAAGGAATTTTAACGATGGTAGAAACTTGTTGATAAGTGCAAGTGCTAAGCAGCTTCTTTTGTAAAAGGTCAAAATATAATTTTCTTCAAATGACACTGAAATTATTACTCGCCTTGTCAATTTTGGTTATGATGATACGTTCTTGCAGCATCTTAATTTAAGATTCTAGGTTTTCTTATTGTGTATTAGATAAAGCTTTCTTCTAGCTAATAGGGCTCTCCCTTAAAATTTGTATTTTTTGACTAATGGCTTTTAGCTACTTATTTTAATTTGTAAATTAGCCTAACTAGGCTTTCTTGTATAATTTTTCTTAAACTTTTCATAGTTTTCACAATTGCAGTTTTTGGGCAGGCGCGTCAGAAAAAGAAACGGAACCATTGACACTTACTGTGTTTAGTTAATTTGATTTGATTTGATTATTCTGTTAAGGGGTGTTGGAAGCCAAAAATCTTCAAAAAATGCTGATTTGGGATTTTTGCATTTTCAAATTTTCTACACTTTTAGCTTTCTAAAAATACCATACTTTAATCTCTGCGGAAATTAGAACTGTAAAAAATCTAGTTTTATTTTATCATCGAACGCTTTGATAAATGAGGATTTTTTACATAAAAACGCATTTTTCTCCAAACGTGATTTTTTTATACTTGATGTACCTTTTCCCGGGAACCAATGCTTCCAGGTACCTAAAATTTTCATAGCTTATTTATTATATTTTCTAATATTTACTGAAATGAGCTTTTTGTCATAAAATAAGAAAAAAATCTATTCTATCTCTATTCCAAATAAACCCAAATGATAAATAACTTTATTATAGTTTCTATAAAGAAATTTTCTTTTCAATATTCTTGAATATTCTTATAGATCAGCAATTCCCAACTGGTGGTATGCATATCACTAGTATTACGCAAGAGAAAAATAGGTGGTACGCAAAGAAACAAGTATTTCTAACTCCCTAATTCAAAAATTAAATACCTCAACACCCTGTTTTAGTTTTTTTCTGTAACACTAGTAAATCTGTGCGATCTGAGCTTTCTTCAAAGTAAACTGCCGCTCATAGACTTTAACAAAATAATCCCTTTACATTTTCATAAATATTCTTTTAACTATAGACATAATTTGTCATAAATGATGTTTTTAAAAGGAGCAATAGAAATGGATACTGTATTTAACAGGAAATAAAAATAAATTCCTATAACAAGATAATATTATATCATTAATTCTTTTAGAGTTGGTCGCTTTATTAGCATGTCTACACTTTATGTCGTCACCATTTCTGGGGCTCATATTGCTCTGTTTTCAATTAGAATCATTTTTTATGTCGATTTGGTGTCTCTAACAGCAGGTATTTTGTCTTATTTTTTCTTTGTATTCCTTATTTTTCTAAGTGATTTAAAAATACCGTAGTTTATTTTTGAAGAACTTGTAATATATTGTGCATTTAAATACATATTTATAAAAAAATAATAAAATAAACCTAGATTTTTCAAAATGGAAAAATGGCTAGAATTGACTATGCGGAAAAGGGATGATTCACAGGAGATGGTTCCAGGACAATCTACTAGCTCTAAGAATATTGCAAAGAAAAGAAAAATTGTTTATAGAAAATATACTCAAAGTTTATTTATCATTTGGGTTTACTTGGAGTAGAGATAAAATGGACCCTCAGTGTGTTGTTTGCAGTGAACTATTATTCAATCAAAGTACGAAACCATCGTTTCTTAAAAGACATCTTGAATCTAACCATGTCAGTTTAAAGAATAAATCTGGAGAGGAAATTATCGGAATTCAAAAATAGTAAACAAGTAATGAAAATGTTTGGTACTTCAAGTGAAAAACTGGGGAAGCTAGTTACCTAGTAAGCCTAAGAACTGCCAAGACCGCAGGCTCACATTATTGGAGAAAACCTTATATTACCGGCAGATAAAGATATCGTTTTAACATTATTCAACGAAAAAACGGCAAATTAACTTAATAATATTCCATTACAGTAATGGTAATTAATTAACCTCTCTACATCGCTCCTGCAACAACATATGCAACTATGGGACCCCCACTCCAGGGGTAGGATCTCAGCGCTGAGGTTGCTGAACTTCATCTATAAGTCCCACTTAGGAATATTATTTATCGCATAAAGTCCGGAGGTCCGGGGCCTCAATCCAGAGTCTCACAGACACTACTCCAACCACCACCGACGAGCCGGACCCGAGGGGTCACCACTCCCTGGTCTCTGCTCCTGGTGGCGGCAAAATCGACCTGAATGCGTGACGATCTGACTGGTCGTTTGATTTGGTACCTACCAGTACTACGCGGGCAGTGCGTCCCATCAGGAATTATTACCCGCAAACACGGTGCCCCACATTCACCGTGCTACAGGACCATCAGGTCTACGACTTACGCCACCCTCCTGAACCGGGCCAATGCGCATGCACGCACCGTAATATCTCCCGGGGGAGATGGAACCGCCAAGCTCATGAATTTTACACCCCCGTGGCCGAGACTTCCTAGGTACAGATCCTAGCCAGTAGCTTCACAGAGATCTCTGCGTCATGATTTCATGAAATGGTAGATTCCATAAAAGAGGTACTTAATCATTAGTAAAACACAGTGAGTATATTTCGCATTGCAATTGAACGGAAGTACTGATGTAACGAACTTTGTTCAATTATTAGTTTACATACGCTTTGAAGTAGGTAAACTAATTGCCGAAGGGTATTTATTTTGTGAATCTCTTCATGGCAGAGCAACTGCAAATGAAATTTTTAAAGTAATGGACAGCTTTATGTCTGAGAATGATATTTGTTGGAATAGGTTATAAGGTATTTCTTTAGCCTTTTTAGCATACCTTCGTGGTGTAGTTGTCAGACCGCTTGACGTGTATTCGAGAGGTCCGTGGTTTGAGTCCCAGCGAGGGCATTGCTCGTTTATCATTATCATTTATCTTCTTGTAAGGTTTATCCTAAGTTTTTAACAGTTACCTTTAGTTAAAGCCACTTTACTATCCTTTCTATTTTTCAGCTTACATTTTCCTAACAAAATGTGTTTTCAGAATCGCGTTTAATGAAAATGAATAAGAGTAGTATTTAAGTCGAAGTTTCACTGACTTCGTTAGAAAGCCAGAGTTTCTGACTAGCGCGCGTTTGTCTTTTGTTCTACGCCTCTCTCTAAACTATTACTACTCTCGGCCGTACTTTAGGCCCTTGACAGCTTCACCTACTTAACTGAGATTTAGAGGCCAACTACTTAGAATCTTGATAGCTTTGGCTATATCTCTTCAGTTAAGGATTAGTTAAGCTTTAATTCTTATTAATTTGAGTTCAAGCCCAAGTGAAGGCTTTGCTGCACGCTCTGAGAAAGGAGCCGACTGTGCTAATCCTTATTTTGATAAGTAAAGGGTAATTAACCCTTCTTGAGTCTTACGTCTCTGTTCACGCACTCAAGCGGTTATTCGCTTATCGGTGTAAGAGGTTCCCCACATTTAACTGTTAAATAAAAGGGTGGAATCCCACATCCTGCGTCCAAAAAACTCTAATGACTCTACAGTGGCGCCCAAACTAAAAGGGTGGTAGATAATGATTCTCCAGCACCAGGATTTGGCGACCTAAACCCAGCTGCCTTTTAAAAGTGGGAGTATATAAGGTATTTCTCCCGTCTTCTTAGCATGTCTTCGTAGTGTAGTAGTCAGCACGCTCGGCTCGTATTCGAGAGGTCCGTGGTTCGAGTCCCGGCGAGGGCATTGCTCATTTTTCACATCTCCTGCTTCCAAGGAATCCTAGTGACTCTAAAAAGTGTAGTGACAGCTTGGGTATTAACAGGAAAACATTCCAAAATTTATTTCTAAAATAAAGAAAATCGCCACTGAAACTAAATTTATAACTCCTCCTATAATAACTTACTCACTACTCCGTTCACCCCGAGGCTTTAGTAGCCAAAGCAAACCCTGAAAACCGTTTTGAATCATTCTGTGAAAATCGTTAATTTTGTTAAAAGCGGAGCCTTAAATTCGAGAATCGTTACAAAAAAGTGAGCAATATGAAAATGCTTTTGTTACATTCCGAATTAAGATGGTTATCTTCGGGAAAAGTTTTAAATCGTCTTTTTGAACTTTGATCAGAAATTCAATTTTTCTTTGTAATTCAAAATTTGAATTGCAAAAATGTTTATTTAGTGAATTAGGATTTTCGCGTGTAGTATATGTAGATAGTATTTTTGGAAAGTTAAGTCACTTAGGATTAAAAGGACAAAGCGTTAATTTGTTCGCCATTAGAAATAAAATAAATGCAATGAAAAAATAACAATTGAGCTAGTAATCAAAGAGTTGGATAATAATATTTTAAGCTTTTTACCACTCTTAGAAAACTTTCTATGCGAAAATAATTTGAAAAGAAAAACAGAATTAGCATCCGACATTAAAAATCATTGTTTAATTTCAACATGTATGTTCCCGAGGATTATGAAAAAGCAAATTGGATTAGAAATCCATTTCGTTAAAATGTTCTTGAAATTTTGTCTTACGAAGAAGAAGAACAATTGATAGAGATTTTCTGTGATGGAACTCTAACTGAAGATTTCAAAAATAACACACTTTTTAAGAAAGACGAAGAAAGCAGAAATATTAGCAATAATAGTTTATTCTCTACTAAAATTTTTGAGAGGCCAAAAGCCTTAACGAAGAAATATGCTTAGTTTTCAAACAGTATGTCTGCTACTTTCGCGTATATGCTTAAAGTTTGCAATGAAATTATAAGGCAATTTTTTACGAATTTTCGACTCTTGATGTCATCAAAATTATCTCAAGTAAACTTAATGAAATAAGGAAAACCCTACTTCTATTGACAAATGTTTGTATTATTTAGTATATTTGAAGAAATCTTCAATGGGGAAACTTCGGGAAGTTCCATTTGAAATATTTCTGCCCTTAATATGGTTGTTTCATCTGAGCTGAAGTTGTTAGTAGTTGGTTGTTTTTGCATTGTATCTGGGAATTTAGTATAGGGTGTGTATTTGTCCCTAGATTTTGCGTCTTCCATTTTGAATCCGTTTATGATTTCGTATTACTTTAAAATTTGTTATGATGGCCTTAAGACTCGTACATGTAAAACATTTTTGTTTACTTGATCACCAGTTCGACAGCTCGCCTTATATGTTTCGTTCGTAAGAGAAGTGCTATGTGATCGAGGTTTGCTATGCTTAGAACTTTTGTCACTCCTCAGCATTTAGAAGCACATTTGTTACTTCTATTCTGAAGAAAGTAACCATTTACTAGATAGAAGTAGGTCACCGCAGACCAGGTACTCTGGTGTTTGCACCACTCGAGGAAAGGAGAAGTATTTGATTATCCTGTTTACTTTCTCCAAGCAATCATAAATTACAGTTATGAACAGTAATTTAGGATTGCTTTCAGAAAGTAATGTATTTATATTTTAAAAACTCGACCTGGTTTGCATATTTACAATAAAATTTTATCAAAACGACAGGCCTCCCAAGAGCAAAAATAGAAATGTCTTGTTTAAAACGGTACGGACACTTAGCCTACCTCTGAAAGTATGTGACTTTTTTCATTGGTTAAGCAAAGAATGTAAAATATTTTTCTAAATTTATAGATAGAAGGTCTATGAGAATAAATTAGATGGAATATGTAATTATTAAAAAACTTTTGTTAACAATTCTGCAGGATGAGCACTTTTTTACGCATTATCTTTTGGCAATATTCTTGTGCAGGCGTATTCGAATTCGCTTAAGTTTCGAAATGTGTTAGAATGGGTGTAGTATGTTTAAGTTGTTTATTTTGATTCTGTTGCTTTGAAGTTAATCCTCCTGCTGTTACGTTGCGATAATGAGTTAATTTAATATGATTAATTTAGATTGTGATGGAACAGCGGACGGAAAAGCTAATAGATATTTCCTCAGATGATGAAAAATCTGATTTTACCGAAAATTGTAGTAAACAAAGCTCTGAAACGCTATCAAAAATTTACGAAACGGAACAAAATAACTCTCCAGAGTGCCAGAGAAACTATTCCAGACTTTGTGGCTATTTAAATAAATTAGGCAATCAGCGGATTTTACGAACTTTTCGTAAACGGTGGTTTGTTTTCTCGGAAAATAATTGCAAACTGTACTATTATCGCTCGCCACAAGATACCATACCTTTAGGTGAAATAGACATATCTCGAGCAACATTTTTTATTGAAGTACACAAAGAAAGATGTGGATTGTTTACAATAAGGTGGGTAATACAGTTTGAATTATGAAAATTTGTTTTATTCTTTAAGCCGCTGCGAACGCTGATGCTGTACACTTATTGCGATGAAGATCCCATTTTAAACGATTTTCGGACACGTGTGTTTTTAATTTTATGTGAAAGTGTTAGTCACTTAATATTAGCAAAATGACTTTATTTTTCATCCACATACGCTATTGATCACCTCTTTTAAAACCTGATTGTTTGAAAAAAATTATTCGGAAGATTTGTAATAAAAAAAAGATAATTTGTTCAAAAAGTTCTGAAATGGAACTCGCATAAGTATTCGGACACGTTGAATAAACCGTTCATATTTAATAACAACATAAAAATAGTAAGACATTCAATATTCCTTTGGATATCCTTTTGCCAAAATTGCACTTTTTATGCATTTTGATGTGGATTCAACGTAGTTTTCTCATATAAGAATTGTTTTTACTACACTTTTTGAAGAAGTGTGCTCTTACCGTATTCTTTTATGCAACTCACTCTACACATGTTCTTAGGATTTGATGCTGGAGAATATGAAGTTTTCAGAACTTCAGGACAGTTATATAATAATCACAAGTGAACATTTAAGCCTCTCAGTTTAGTATTGTTATCCTGATAAAACTTGAATGTATATTGCATTCCAATATTTCTTGGAGATGCTTTCAGTTTTCATGCATTTATACTAATCCAAATTATTTTTGATAAATGCTAAATTTCTGATTCCAAGGGCAGCGAACCATTCCTAAACCTTTATGCTTCTAGCCTGTGCATAACATTAGGCAATAGGTTTTTTTTTTAATTGAATTCTTTACTCAGATTTTGCCACATATTAATTTGTCAAACTCAAATAGTATATTAAATTTTGACTTTTAAGCAAATATAATGCTGTTTCAATATTAAATAAATTAATAATTGATTAAATAAAGTTTTATCAAACTTTATTTAATCAAGATTTTGTGAATACTAGTTATCTTTTTCTTGTTTTCTTGCTTGGTCATCTATTGTATCCATGTGCTCTAAGTCAGTGCTATGAAACTCGCAGCCTCTGAAAGCAATTTTGTGCAGTCCATGAATAATTTTTTGCATAAACTAATTAGCTTTATTATTGCATTATTAATTTTGGCAAGAATTTGAAGGAAGATGATTTTAATGATTTGGAATTCAGTTTTACATTATTTTCATTACCAAAAACAAATGTCGGTAACATCCCAGATTATCTATAAATAGAGTTAATTAACACTTTGATATAAAATTATCTGTATTAAATTATTCAAAGATTTGAAAATAGAAATTTTATTAACTTTTGCATTTATCAAAAGGTAAATTAAATACCTTCAGTTACAAATTTTTTTATCGGAATAATTGCTTTGTTTCAGTGTACATTTAACAGTTTTTTCTGCACTTGAAAATTCGTTAAATCTAAGAAAAGAACCGAACTGATCAATGAGAATCTGCAGCTTGTGATATAGATAGTTTATAGTAATTATTCCTCAAGTTCACAAACTTTATCCAAAGTATTATCAAATGTTGTAGCTGAAAGCCATAGCAAGAAATAAAAAAATTTGCAATTATTTACATACAGATATATTAACTTTTTCTGTATGCATCAAAGAAAAATTTAATAAACAAGATTTAATATAGTTACACTGAGAAGTTTCATTTGGACAGATAGTCAATTTTCACTTGGGGGGGGGCATTTAATTCTTCTGCATTAAAATGGTGAATTTTTTACTTTAGGAAACGAAGTAACATTTACAGATTCACCATAACATCATTCATTCATCAAAATGTTATTTCTACAGCATAAAATGTGCATATACATCGATTATATTCAAATACTTTGCAAAGCAAAAGGTTTCGATAATGTCATTGCAAACCTGGCGAATTTTTTCACGTCTGTGTATCATCTGCAGAGTTGAACAGGTTTTGGATGTAGATACCCCTGCCTCAAACAATTTAGGACAAAACATTGAATGCTTTCAATAGCCAATCAAGACAACAAAACATTGAATGCTTTCAATAGCCTTCAGTAGCTATGTGTAGAGTCTGGAGAAAAATTTCTCTCAAGTGCAGTGTTTGGCTCGCCACTAAATATAATTCAAATGATAAATTATTTGATTAATACTATTAATAAATATTCAGCTAGGGGTTATGCAAGAACGTAGAAAAGTCATTTGATATTTTTTCAGAGAGCATTGGGGCCTCAGTTACCATTTTTGAACTCTCCTACTTACAATCTTGAATGCTGAACTATATTTACTTGGGGATAAGTTATAGAACTTAATCATAGAAAAGGAATGCGATCTTGATTTAAGCTGATAGTATAATTTAACACATTATACGCTGCACAGACTTTTATTTGGTATCTGTTATCATCATTGGTTTGGTTATTTACTTAATTATGGCAAATCGCACAAGGACTATCTGCATAAATGGAAGAATGCCTTCATTGAGGACTTTCCAAGTGAAACTGGCTCGTACCATGCTGTACATGGGAAAAATCACGAAATCACCCATGTAACCAGGCCATTCGCTGCTATTCGAACCCTGGTCAAAGTACCAATGTTCAGTGATAACCTTGATAGAGTATTTGCTACTTTAATGTTCCAAACACCAAAATATTTAAAATAAAATATGTGTTTTGTCATCGGCATATTATCATTTTAATTTTATATAACTGAAAAATAATCACTTTAATTTTACACTATGGTTAACTAAAAAATGAAAAAAAAAAAAATAAAGTTCTGTCTCTCTTTTTTAAAATTTTATTTAGCGGCATGTTTAATTGATGACTAAATGTAATACAAAATTATGAATGAAAAATCTTTGTTATTCAATACATATACTTGAGTAGTAATCTGCTATTTTTGAAAGACTTTCAAGACATGAAAAAAGCATTATCAGTGTTATTAATTGGTATATCAATATACTTTGCATACCTTCTGGATTACCTCGCAGTATGAAAATTTCAGGTACTTGTGAATTTAGATCAATTAGTTGTTTTAACAAAATAATAAAGCAATATTATGCAGAGTAAGGCAATCAAGATTGCAAAATGATGACAGTGAGGTTAATGCTTAAGTGTGAAATGGGTAGTTATTATTTATTACATAATCAGAGAACTATTAAACTAGGTAAAATCTATACAAAGTATTGAATGTCCTACAAAACTATATTGGTGAAAATGCGCTTTAGACTACTGCTTGGCGATGTTTTGAAAATCGCCAATTCGGCGCGTTTCTGCAAAACGTCTTTGCAATTGCAACCTTCCCGGCACGCTTCGCGAAAACCTACTGTAAACAAAACATAAAATTCTAAAGCATAAATTAGTATGGAAACTCTTGCCACAAAAAGATAATTAAATAATATGCAAAATGAACATTATGATCATTAAAATATTTGTCAAGTTTAAATTAATTATTTACATTTTATGTTGTAATACTTACACATTTTATGCGTTACATAACCTTCCCAACACGCTCCGCGAAAACGTAACCAAAATGGCATCCCAGAAAGAAGGAATTTTTTTTAAAAGGGCATTAAAATTACAAACGATACCATGTACACACCGTTCCGTTTTAACTTAAAAAAAAATCTGAGAATTGCACAATGTAGGCAATGCACACAAATAAACAAAATAAGCTAGAATAACTAAATAAATTACAAGAAAATGCCATGTGCACAGCGTTCCTTTTACACTTAAAAAAAACTTCAGCGAATTGCACAATATACGCAACGTACACAAATGAACAAAATAAGCTAAATTAACGAAAATAAATTACAAGAAAATGCCATGTGCACAGCGTTCCGTTTTAACTTAAAAAAAACATCAGCGAATTGCACAATGTAGGCAATGTGCACAAATCAACAAAATAAAATAAATTGCAAACGATACCAGCGTTCTGTTCTTCAGCTGATACAAATTATTTCAATAAAAGGCAACAAAATATAAAAATTAAGCAACTTGCACTTCCAATAAAGTAATAAATGTACATGTACATTCACTCACCTCTCTCAGCATCACAGCTAAATCCATAGCGGCTTGGTATTTCGCGAAATATACGGAACGAAAATAGCCAACACTCAACACACAAAATACAACGACAACTGAAATAACTACTTAAATTAACACGTCAGAATTTCGAATAAACCGCTACGTCATCTCACATTACCAATAAAACCATTCTCTATAAAATAGGAAACACGCATGCGCGAAAACTACATGTTTCCGTAGCTTCAAAATACCCAGTCAGCCATCTTCGCGGATATACGCAGTTACCCATGTTGGCGCGTTTATTGCTCATTCAAAAACAATCGCCGCCAAGCAGTCGGCTAAACCGCATTTGGGCCACTACATTTACCAGAAAATTTGAATTTGATAATGAATGTATAAAATAGTGTATGGTAGGGTTGCCAGATTGGCGACTTTATCGCCCATTTGGCGACCAAATTGGCGATATCCCATGGTCCAATCGGGAAGCTTCTAGAATAACTTCCTGTCGAGATATTTCTCGAAACGTATGGAACTTAAAGAAAAGCTATATAAACCCTTGCGTTTCTGAGAGCAGTTAGTTGCGAAGTTGAGAAGAATTAATTGTGAAGTATTGTGAAGTTAGTTGTCGCAAGATTGTGAAGTAGTTGCGAGATTGTGAAGTGTTGCGAGCAGTGTGATTAGTTGTGAGAATAGCTGCTACGCGAGAGTTTTGATGAACGGAAAGCAATCGAGATAGTGCTTTGCCGTGAAGCTATCTTTACAGTATAGCTTGACAGTATTGGTGATTGTTCCACGGTGTTTATTATAAGTTTAGTGTTGCCGTGAAGCTACCTTTACAGTTACAGCCTGAAGCTGTGTTGCTGATTGTTTCAGCGTGTTTATTGTAGATTTTCGACGCTTTTAAAGGTAATTTTGGAACTGTGCTGTAAATAGTGATTCCTGTAAATAAATTGTGCTTTTTATTGTTCTGCATCGTGTTTTCATCGGATACTCTCAAATCCACGAACCCGTAAAACGCAACAATATAAA